>RQTK01000021.1:9438-59569 GCA_003991915.1 Elysia chlorotica | reverse complement strand
GAGTTTATCTGTCTATCTGTCTATCTAACTATCTGTCTATCTATCTATCTATCTATCCGTCTATTTACCTATCTATCCATCTATTTACCTATCTATCTATCTATCTATCTATCTATCTATCTATCTATCTATCTATCTATCTATCTATCTATCTATCTAACTATCTATTTATCTATCTATCTATCTATCTATCTATCTATCTATCTATCTATCTATCTATCTATCTAACTATCTATTTATCTAGCCATCTCAAGCGTGTGTTAGTGTGGTGTTTTTCTTTCAGCTATAAAAGGAATTTATCTGTTCTATGGTATTGATATTTCCTCTATATTGTATCTTCGCGATCGCCTTAATTTTTTTCCTCATTTTTCTTTTCACCCCTGACAAATCTTCGCATCTCAGAAACTGTGTAATTGTTTTACATTTTTACATGTCTTTACTTTTGTCTCATAAACTTCCACCCAAAGCAAAAGCAAATACCAACTTGTAAACTGCACACAAGTTAGGATTTGTTTTTTGTTTTTCTGTTGTTTCTGTTGTAATGTTTTTCTTTACTTTTCTCATCATGAGATTATTTACCCAACGAGAGCCGCAGCTAAACCGGAGTCTTACCACAGCCGGATTCCAGTGGTAGTGCATTTTTGTATAGAAATCAGATTACAGCTCTTTCCGTGTGGAATGTGGTTTGCTCAAGGCATTGGGTGTTCCCCGCATCGTCATTAAATTTCTGGGATGAATAAGACTAAGATAAAAAGCTAGAGGGGACAGCCTGCCCACTCTATAGTAAAGACCGCTGCTCGCCACTCATCAATCTTTTGTTGGAACGTCCACAGGTGCCGCAGGACATTCCCCATAGAAGGAAAAAAATGGTCTCGAGTCGACGCTAGATGGTTGATGGCCACCCCTAGTCTGTCAATGTCCTCAATGGGTCCATCTCTTAGTAATGGAACCGGAATTATCTAATCGCCTCGGGCTGCTGAGCAGCCAAGTTATTTTGTTACCAATTTAGTCAAAATCTCTAGTATTAGTGTTAACCATAGAGTTTTTGTCCTCCTCGTGAATGATATAAAAAAAATACACCAGTGAGAGTCTTAGCATTGATAAAGGATTGAGAATAGTTACAGTAAAAAGAATCACTGGTTCGATTTTCATAATACTCTTCAGTTTTAACCAGGGGCTGAAAAGGATAAAGATTCAGAGTTACTTGCTCTTTTGCGATGAATGTTGTTTGACGATGATTAAAAAAAATACCGCAGTTTCCGAATTTGGCCGGATGCAAAGCTAGTCTTTTTATACTTCATTCTCTCTCTATAGAAGACGCTAGTTTTTTTGTAACTGGCTTAACTCAGTTTTACTTTTCTTTCTACATCGAAACTTAGAAAATCAAACGAAACATTATTTTGCATTTCAGATAAAGTGGTACTTTATGAGGTGATAGAATTATGTTTATTCCTTGTTTTTAAAGGAGAGGCATAAATTGTTCTGTGGTATATTATTTTGTTGAGACTATTTGCTTTTAATTTATGGTTAAGTCCATGATGAAATTACCTTAACCCTCTTACGAGACTTTTTCAACTGCATAGACCCTAACCTCCACCTAGCCGGGAAATATACTCAAGACAAGCAACAAAAAACAGAGTAGACATTTATTTTGGTGAAAAAAATCATGAAGATGAGCAGGAAAGTAACTGATATTTGTCTTTGTAAAGTTGTTTAATTTATATTTATATATTAAAGCCTGTCATTATTAATGTTTATTTTTAATTAATTCGGTATTTGAGCGGATATTTGAGATTAATACTATTGGAACGTTTTTTTTTACTATGTTTCTAAATTTAAAAAGAAAAGGTTAAAAAGTAGACTTTGGAAAATTAAGAGAGAACGTAAATGTTGTTTAGACCTCTTTTTAGTATTTTCTCAAAATAAACTTTTATAACGATAATTATTAGTTTATGGTTTAAATGATGCTACATAATCATTGCAAAAGGGGTAAAAAAAGCATTACATAAGAAAGCTATAACAACTGTTGAAAAACGGTTTAGTTTTAGTTCAAACAAAAAATATATTCTTTTGCTAGAGGCTGGTTTTTTTCTGTCTGAAAGAAAACAGTTTTTCATCTGGCTTAGCAATGCACTAACGCTTAACGAGTTCAATTTTTATGTCCGCAAAGTGAACGGCTGGAAAAGGAGTCATGGTATTCCCACCTTGTCTCGTGTGTGCATATAAAATTGTCAGAGGATGTCTTAGAGCCCGTCCAAAATATAGCCTGTGCAGTTCAACTGAGAGCCTCTTTTTTATAACTTTTTAGAAAACTTTTTCTGAAAATAATGCTTACAAAAGCCTGCAAAGGTTTTTTTGTGTTAAATTTTCGCAGAATAAGGGCTTAGTAAAAACCAAACAATAACACATAAAAGACGTTGCATTTGGTTTGTCTTTTTAGAAAGATCTAGTATTATTTCTGAGACAAACAAAATTAATGATACATTTTCGGCTGGAAGTGTCTGAAAATTTTAACTCTATTTTTCGATTGGATGCCAAACTGAGGCATTTATGTTTTTGCTTTTGGTGTGCTGTACGAGGAAATGGATAATATGATTGAATATTGTAAATTTAGGTGGATGATCATAAACATTATACACATCGGTTTTTTGTTGTTATTGTTGTTGTTGTTGGTGGTGGTGGTGGTAATGTTTCTGAACGGTGAGCATCATCGACTAAGCTTTATCGACGAAGGGTCTCAATAAAATAATATTAATGTTACGTCCTGGCACACAAACCGAATTTCTGTATATCTGGTCACGCAAAACTGAAACCGGCTCAATGTGAAGAGAATAAAATGGTCCAAACACATTTGCTCTTAAATAGGATCGAGTGGGAGGCCTTCCGAATAGAACACAAACGCACTACAATGTACCACTTAAGCCGATTCGCTCCAGGAAAAGATCCCGATCGTAATTGGTCCACCTAACAGAGCAACGTTGTTGTTGACACAAATCAATTACAAACTTTTTCTTTTCGATATGATTTATATACATAAAATATATTTTACCATGGCATTTTAAAGTGATTTACGACAAGAGAAAGATAGAGAGAGAAGGAGATACTGAGACAGACAGGCATAAAGAAAAAAAGATTGATCTTTCCTCATTGCCTAAGTTTCTCCCTCTGTCTCTCTTTAATAGCCCAGCAGCAGAACTTATCTGTTATGCTCTTGAAGCATCTTCCTATTTCTTTCTTGGCCACACATTATCTTTTTTATATACATTTTCCTTTAAACATCTGATCCATAAGTTCTTTCTATAGACCCTCCTTTATACATGTATCTTTTGGGTTGTTGTTTTTTTCCTTCACTCCCTAGTTTCCTTATCAGTGCTGAGGTTTCATTTCCCTACTACACGTTTCACCGATGGTTCCATCACCCTGGTCCACAAAGACGCCCAGAAATATACAATGTCCATCTGATGGACACTGCAACCGTCATCTCTGGGCCTCTGGACGGTGTTGGGCGTTGTTGGACGGTGTTTGACGCTGTTTGTCCCAGTCACACAGAGCTGTGTGAATTCTGTGTGAATTCTTCTGGCCACGGGACGAAGGGCGTCCGGGCCGACAGTTGGCCGAACTCTGTGTAAATCTGGCGGTGACAGTTTTAATGATGATATCGGCAGGTCCCTAGCCGGTTCCTTGTCGGTGTCGACATCGCTTGTTGTTTAACCAGTTCTCTTTGAAATCATTTATAATATCTAGGGAGAGATTGAGAGCGAGAGAGAGAGAGAGAGAGAGAGAAAGTGAACGATACAGAGAGAGGAGGAGGGGCGGGAGACAGAGACATAGTTGCAGACAGGAACTGCGAGACAGAGAGAGAAAGAGAGAGACCCGCAACCGATTTAGGGAGAGACGTAGACGGAGAGAAATATTTATGAAGACAATAAGAAATTTCTCAAGAGAAACTAGAAAAGGAAAGAGACAGAGATAGAGACAGAATCAAAGAAATAGATAGATAGATAGATAGATAGATAGATAGATAGATAGATAGATAGATAGATAGATAGATAGAATTACGTGTTATTAGCGACACATTGTGTTACATAAAAAGAGACAGTTTTTTTCAGCCTACTTGATTAAATACAATTGCCTTTATTTCCTGTTCCGACAGTTAAAATCTCAGTTGAATGCTTTTCGTCTTTTCTAAATTGAGAACTGTCTGGTTGTATCCATTGATTAAAAAAGATAGATAAATGGATAGGCAGATTGATAGGTTGATAAATAGCTACTTAGAGTAGGTAGATAGATAGATAGATAGATAGATAGATAGATAGATAGATAGGTAGATAGGTAGGTAGGTAGGTAGGTAGGTAGGTAGGTAGGTAGGTAGGTAGGTAGGTAGGTAGATAGATAGATAGATAGATAGATAGACAGATAGATAAATAGATATATAGATAGATCAATACATGCGGGGTTTTTCGCTTTTTTGTTTGATTTTGCTCACTTAAAAATACGTGAGAGAGAAAATGTTTAGGTACCGTATTTGAAATTGTACGTAAGCGTTTCAGCTATACCTGGCGAAATTATTACCGATGGGATGATTTCTTTTGTTCCATTTATTGACATAATCTATTGGTAAAGATAAGTAGTTCCTATTTATTGGTAGTAAACTGTCTACATAATCTTCATTGACATAAGTCAAGTGGTTTAAAATCACATAGCACAGCGTTACCAGCTAGTTTCTTCTAGCATAACACCCAGGAAGACATTATTGATTTACAAGATACTTTATAAAAGAACTGAACGACCCCGTTCAAATCAATTTTGAAATGCGTTTTATAAAGTCTGGAGTATTGGCCTACGGCGACTAATTTTTTTTTATATTCTCCACGGGGCACTTTGAGCGAACTTAAGGTTGCCAGATACTTAGTGGAAAATGAAAATGGTTTTAACAGTATGTGACAATCGATATAAGAACCAACAGTTTTTAGTTTTAAGCGCGGGTAGAACTAGGAGTCGTTTCACTTCTGTTTTATTCCCAGTATAAAAATAATTTTGAATATTATTTGTTTCGGCTAGGTGAATCAGAATCGATATTTTAATTGACAAAATATCTCCCGTGGTGTTCTCAACTTGAAACAGTGCCCGGGAACATGTCTATTCGAACACTAAAGGGAGCACTTACCATAATGAGATGAATGGGAAAGTCTACTAATTAAAAGATAAAAGAATAAAAGTGAGTGAGTGAGTGAGTTTGTTTTATGGCACGTCAGCACGGTAACGGCTATGTTGTGCCCACGATGACTTAAGACAGTTAATGCATTATACTAGTAGCAACGGTGACTCCCATATCTCTCTGTGTAGTAAAAACATAAAAATTGTGCCTTAAAAGTTTGGTTAAAAGTGAAGGGTATAATTATGACTAAAACGTTGTATTTCCTTGTTAATATTCTCATAGGTCTCAATAAAAATTCTTCACGACGACGGGCCCAGAGTTAGATATCTGGGACTTGTTCAATCATATTACAGGTCTGGCAACACACGCGGCAATAACGGGTGAATTAATAAAACCCGTTAGGCATGGGTTTCTGATCTCTCAATAGCTCCTAAAGACTATGGAAGAGCTATGATTGGACGCCAGTGCAGATTAACGTAGACTGGAAAATACTCTCTGAGCACGATTCCATCCTGATTCTGCTAAAATTATTAATAGAAATAAATCACTGTTATATTTGGTTTGCAAAAATGAGTTTACTTTGTTGAATTCCGTGACTTGTATAAAAGACTTGTTTGGCAGACATTTGGATACATCATACTATCTGGAAAAATGCGGTTCTATAAACCACAAAAGTGAAGAATGTGCATTTGTGACTAAGCATACAGTCAGTGGGTGAGTTTTTTTTTAACGCCACGTCAGCACAGTAACGACTATTGTGCCCAGATGTCAAAAGACTGTTAACACATTATACGAGTAGTAACGGGGATTATCTCTCTGAGTTGGAAAAGTATTAAAACTGTGCTTAAAAAGGTTGTTTAAAAGTGAAGTGTATATACAGCAGTTTCAAAAATCCATGCGTGGGGTTATCGTATTTAACTTTTATTATACAGATCAATGTCCTTTAGAAACCTCAGTATTCGATGTGGACTAACGTAAGTAAATATGCTCTCAAGTGGTTTGGAAGCCAGAACAGATTTCTTTTCCGATGGAAAAGCGGACAGTCAACCAAAATGTGACATATGGATATTGAAAGTTGCAGGTATGACACTGTGGAGACTCTTCACCTTGATGAGAATGTCCCAGTCGGACTCGATCGAGTACCACCTGGTTTCGTCTTCTAGCCTATGGCACTCCCGCCCATTGATTTAAATGTAGTTGTACACGGTGCAGTTTATTGTTTGTCAGGTTGTTCCATCGCGCTCTCCAGTTGTCTCTTATATAAATATTATGTAAAATTGGCTTTGCATGTGATTCAGATATCTGTACCTAGGTAGGTTCCACTTCGAGTCAGACCGGATTCTCTCAGTGAAGGGCGAATTTTGATACCAAACAAAAACATGTTTAGGAAAAGCTAATAGGAAAAAGCCATTTTTACCTAAATACGTGTAGCTACATCGTTACCAATGATAAGTACACTCTTTTAATATTTTAGCTCGAAACTGAGGACCACGTTTTAGATTACTCAGACTACAATAGCTATCTATTTCTGCCATTGAGTAAATATAGTGGGTTAGTATCCTCTCTTATCCCGGAAGATACTACAAAAAGACTTGTTATTCCTTGACAAGGAAGTAATCGGACTTCACGAAGACTCACTAAGTAGTTCGAAGGAGAGAAAAAAGATAATTACGTCGTGCGCCATGAGCAAAGGTACAATCATACATAACATCACAAACATTTTATTCTGGGTATATAGCCTTTCGCTTAAGTGCCTCTTAATAAAACCGAATATTTATGTAATGAAAATCTTTGGATATTCTTCTTTTCTTACTGTAATAAGGCTTTAGGTTGAAATAATCATTTTAGAGCCATATTTTAGTATTTCTTCCCCTTTACCTCACTCTCTCTCTCTCTCTCTCTCTCTCTCTCTCTCTCTCTCTCTCTCTCTTTCTCTCTCTTTACCGTCATCCAAACTACGCGGCTTAGCCACCCCACAACCAGTTGTAAGTACAACTTTGTAGTGCGCCTACGACTTGTATTAAGATACATGTATATGTATGAGAATAAGAAGGCTTACGACGAGGTATAATTTTTTGCATCTAGGTGTAAGCTATTCCAATGTTGTACTTACGATCTAAGAGCTGTTCTCACTTTAAGAAACTTTTCTGTTTACATTATTTTTTTGAGTTTCTGATTTATATGACTGGGCTTATTTGAGAAGATATATACATTGCAAAACTGAATAATTTCTGCAAAAATTGAAAAAAGAGAGGAGAGAATTCGTTAATTTTGCACTTGGTTGATGTTTTACGTTTGGTATTATATGTTTAGTTTTTGTTTAATGAAAACGTGCTATTTAAGCATGCAGTATGATTTATTATTCTTGTTTTCTCGGGGGGTTTTTTAAGGCTTATATTAGATTCCATAGAAAATTTATTCATTATCTTATACCGACAAATCGAAAGAACAACTTTAAAAAAAAGTAATGTTATGCATTTTCCCCCTTCCGCGGCTGGCTTTACTAAATTTATTATTAATATTTGTTGTGGAGAGAGCATAAACCAAGCGTGAGTTGAGTTGGTTTAACGGTTAACGTCAGCGCTGTGTAGGTTATATTGTGGACGGACCCCAAGACTGGCGTCTGACAAGTTTACATGCTACCTCACAGAGACAATGCGGGGTTATCATGACTCTGTCTCAGCAAATCCCCTAGAGCCAACCAGTAGAGCACTACGTCGCCAGAGCGGACTCGAGGCACGGGCCTTCGACGACGTTAGCCGGTGTTCTTCCTCAGGGCCACCGCTCCCCCCATAAGCCAAGCATATTGAACTTTATATGAAAAATGTAAAAGCCTAAATATTCTGCTGTTGTTTCTTTTGTTTTTGGTTTTGTTGGTTGTTGTTTTTTGTTTGTTTTGTTTTTTTTGGTTTTTTTTGTTTTTGCTGAATTATTAAGTACTTAATAGGGATGTAAATGCCAGTAAAAAAAAACAACTCTGAAACTACCCGCCGGGGTCCAGGGGCCGCGTAGGCTTTGCAGCTATACATTTGTTTCCTGGTGGGTGATTCTATCCTTTAAGGAAACTGGTTTTGGGTGAGAAGGCACTGAAGAAGCCTCCCTATGTAATCCTAAGGTATGTGAATTTTTTCTATTTTTGTCGTTTTTGTGGCATAGAAAAGAGTAGTTTAAAAAAGATAGGAGAAAAGTAGAAAAATCTCATATTTTACAATCCCAAATGATATTTAGATAATTCATAATGACCCTAGCGTAATCATCGCATGGTATGAATAACAGCAACAACAAGAAACTATCTTTTTTTCTGCATTTTGACCATGGAGTTCGGCCAAATGAAAAGAAATTGATATTAATTTAATATGCCTTTACATTCACGAAGTCTGTAGGATTACAACAAAAACATATACATGTACAATTACTGCTAACGATTGCGATATAGATCTGCAGTACATAATCTACAATTCCCACTTAGTATTTATTTTCCTAGAAGAAAAAGTGGCGAGTGATCAAGTTTGACCCATTTATGTAAGCTTTGTATCATGTGTGGAGTTGTTCGTTCGCTTATGTAATCTCTGGATGAGATGGCAAAGTAATTGCCGACAACTAATGGCTATGCATTTAATAAATTTTTTAAGTTTCCATAAGTCACAAGGCAAGCCCTGGAGTGGAACTCCCAAAGTCGGACGTCCAACGCAGACTTGGCGACGAAGCACTGATGCTGAGATAAAACCGCTAGTAGTACATGGGCCGAGCTGAAGAGGACTAGCCAGAACCGAGTTCGGTGGAGGGGATTTGCTGCGCCCTTATGTTCCACAGGGAATCAAGGAGCTTAAACTAAACTCAACGCAACTAGTATTAGTTTCCCTAACTTGGTGTTGGTGTTAGCATAACTATTAAAGTTCACCCTGTGCAATTGTCTCAATTTCTGCATCATAATGCCTAATTCATTTGATCATATATCTCATATGTGTTGGAATACCGCTCCATGCTGAATTATTTCCATTAAAATTACCTGCTGTAAGTTTATTGTTATTATTACTATTATTAGTCAACCATGAATATCTCGTTAGTAAATGTATGCAATGTATAGAATGGAAAAATAAGGAGTAGGGGGTATTAAATTAATCTACTTCCAGATTGTACTTAGTACGGGCGAGTTTGGGCGAACTGGCTCAAGTGGTAGAGTGCTGGTTGCTAGATCTGGAGGACCGCGGTTCGAATCCCATGATGGCAATTTATTTGTTTGATTTCTTTCCCTGTAACACATGATATCCCCGCCCTGTCTCGTAAGTGACATCAGTCTTGGGGCCGGTCTCAAAAACAGCCTTTATAGCGCTGATGTTGGACGTTAAACCAACTCAACTTAACTCAACCCGAGGCACATAGAGGGGCGCCTTTGGACAGAAGGTAACAGCAGGGGGTTGTGGCCTATGATCATGGATTCATGACCCACGAATTCGAAATGAAACAAATAAGCATCTCTTCGTATTCATCTCGGAAACCCATGAGAGGGTCTTGAATGAAATTTTTAAATATGAATTTGTTCCCTTTCTTTTAGGCGGTTTACAGATGTATTTGCTCTAAATATGATGTTTTCCCTTTCTTTTTATTTGCACATGTATTTGCCTACTGGTAATCTCTTGAGCTCATGAGATAAACTGATCAGTTAGTACTTTTCACATGCACATGACATACATGTATAGATGATGAATTCTGAAAATGGACACAAACGGAATAAGCTCAAGTAGTAGAGAAACCCATGAATGGTCAAAATGCATTTGCATGGTTTTTGTCCCTTACTGGTTTAGTTGGTATCAGTATTAATGTTACTTGCTGAGACAGGAGTTCAGGTCTCCCTGCATGGTATCATGTGTGGCAGCACGAAAATTTGTCAGACATTTATTTTTGGGCCTGTCTAGACGTTAGACGTGTTAGGCATCTCACTTAATTAAACTGTTGACGGAACGATTCTTAGGGAGAGAGTCGCAACTGAACATGTATTTATATTTTATTGTTTTCTCTGAATATGCACATTTACATGAATGGTCAAAAATTCATTTGTATGGTTTTTGTCCCTTACTGGTTGGGTTGGTGTCAGAACTAATGTGACTTGCTGAGACAGGAGTCCTGCACAGTATCGATTGTGTGCGACATTTAATTTTGGAGCATGTCCACAATTATGTCTATATAGTGGTGACGATAGACGTGTTAAGCAACTCACTTAACTAAACTGTTGAGGGACGGATTTTGGGGGAAAGGGTCGACACTGTACATGCAATTATAATTATTTTATTGTTTTTTTCAATCCGTAAACGCCAAAATGTTCAGAAATGAATGGCCTTTCAGAAAATGTATATATCTCTATAAGTCAAAAAATCGAGATGTGACTGATTTTTCTGTACTCCCACACATATTTTATTGTTTTCTCTGAATATGCACATTTCTGAAGGTGCAATTACTACATGTACATCTAAAATTGAGCTAGTGAAAATAAAAATCTAATTCAAGACCTAACTAGTGTTTCAATATGGTTCAAAAGATCAGGCACCATAAAATTACTCTCCCTAGAAACCACAAATGGAATTTAAAAGTATTCATTATGTTTTAAAGAAAATTTGTTTAACATGACATGGTGAGACTAGAAAAAAGATAAGAGGAGGGTCAAGACAAAAATACATATAAAAAACGAAACAGACTGAATTTGAAGGAAATAGTCAATTGTTATATTAGTCTGCAATAACATAAGCACATCATTTCAATATTCATCTTTAACAGTGGCTTAGAAGAAACAATCTTCTTGCATGTATATGAATGTAAAAAACAGTATACAAGTATATCAGTATTATCACAACAATAACTATTAATGAATATAAAAAGGAACATTTGAATATGATAATTTTCTAAATTTCCAAAGCATAGCTTGAATATTTAACACTGCCTGAGTCACTCTCTTCATAAAGTGAATATGATGATGTATTGGCCTTGGAAATTAATTTGTAATCTCAGGAGCAATATTTAATGAAGGCATTTTTGGCAAACCTTTACATCTCTCCTGCACTTGATTGCACACAGGGCATGTTCAAAGGTGTAATTAAATGAAATGTAACATATTGATAAGTTTTAATTACTAATCATGTATTTATTGGGGGGAAATTGGGGGCGGGGGGTTATTTATGGCCTTCACTATAAATAGAACTTTAAATGCTTCTAGATTAGATCCACGGAAATAAAATATATATGCAGAAAGACATGAAACAAGGCAAATGCCTGATGAAAATGAAAAAAAATGGAAAAAAAAAAGCAAAAAACTTTTCTGTTTGTATATTTTACATGTTCAAAGAATATTTAATTTTAAGTATCTCTGCACTGGAAACATTGTGGAAAGAAAAGGTAACACTTTTTTGTTGTTGTATTACTTACAGTGATTGCATTGTAATTTTTCTTCAAATGTACATAAGCATCTCCTTCTAAAACAGCTTGTCTTAAATAAATGAACACAATGAACATCAAAATTCAAATGCATCAGAAAGAATCAACACACAAAATATAAGGTAAAGAGAAAAAAAAAACAAGAGATGAAAATAAGAAGCCGCATGGTACAAATACAAGGGAGATTCTAGTGTTTGAATGATTAACTTTGAAAAAAAAAATTGAGAATCTTTTACAAGTTCAGTAAGGTTTGACCAAATTTTTCACCCAAACTATATAGAGAGGATAATTTATTATTTATTAAATTATCTCTCTCCAGTGCCTTCTATACATACTTATACATATATAAAGTGTAACTTACAATCCTTGTTTCAGGTCAAACGAGTCGGAATGGTTTCAATCCTTAATATAATAAAAAACATAAATTAATTTAGTAAAAGTAAATCACAGTGGAATCTGATAAGGATAATCCTGTTTCAGATAAACTATTGCTTTATATGGTCCGTATTGTACTAAACAAGGTAGTTTGCTAGTGCTTTCCTCAGTACCTTTTACTTTTGCCTTCGTTTAAGAGCCTCAGCTACCCATTCCCTGCTGGGTTGATACAGGAGGCCCATTGCACATAGGATCAGGATCTAACTCTTAGCTCCTCAACACACTGTCAAAGAGTTTAGGACAAATTTTATTTTATTGCTTTTTTATAAACTATTCCCCAAGCGTCCGTTGTTTGAGGATAAACTTGACACAAAATAAAATTTTAACTGTGCTTAAAAGGCTTACCTTAAGCCTATTCCCCTGAAAATGCACATAATTAATTAGTCATGTAAAACTTGTGTGATTGTCAATGCCATTATCACTCAGACTACTCAAAATATCGTTATGGGGGATTACTGAAGCTGTCACTCTCTCTACGACCATTGTGTGATCTACACTAAAGTAAAGCAAACCTCTAGCTAACATCAATAGCTCATTTAAACTAGGCTATTACATAAAAAAGTTCATTCCAAAAAAGGCATATCGAAGGTGGGTGTTTTTCCAAGCTTGATTTCCTATTCATATCAAGAGCCTTCTGCGAGTCAATGTAAATTTGATTTTGCTAACTTGAAGAAAAAATATGATTCTAAGAAATTTTACTATTGACAAAAAAAATATTACATGAATCCCTACAGCATAATTGCCTACAATATATAATAATACTCAAAGAAAAGATAATAACTTGATACATATCATTAGAGTGACTTCATATAAGTAACATAAGTCATTCACATTTGATAATTCGAAACAGATATACAGCATTAAGAGACATGACTTAACCTGTCAGGGAAAACAGAAACATCATATTACGCTATTGTTTTTTGTTGCTCTTACCCATTGTTTTATAACATATTGTGATATCTAAAGTTTACCAAATTTATGATACAGTGAAAAACTTCTTCACAATTTTTATGTTTCAAAGCTATGTACAATTCGCACTACATTTCTACACAACGGATAAGGCTGAGTATTAATAAATAAATTAACAAAGCAATACTGCATAAAACCATACTGAAAAGAAAAGGAACATTTTGGTAACTTTTGAATCCTGATTCTCTTTGCTCACTGAATCGGTATCATTTTCCATTTAATAATAATCCCCTCGACTGCCACTACACCCTGAAACATCGTTCATCAAATGGTCTTGTAGCACATCCTCCCCAAACAAATCCTCCCAGCAGTACTGGTCGAGGTTGACTATCTGGCGGAGCCACTCGCTGCGCAGGGCCTGGCCCATGGTGAGTCGAGAGGCGGGGTCTGGCTCTAACAGGCCACACAACAGTTCACGCATATCTGGAGAAAACAGATATATCAATTATTTACTCACACATCCTTTCAAAGTAATCTTTTGTTATATAACAACAATATAAGAATAATCTGAATATAATGAAATATTTTTTTCTACACTATCTGAAAATTATGAACTATTATTCTTTTTTTCTTCTAATCGTAAAGATTTTCAAGTTTTTAATTCAGGCTTCTTTGCCATTTTTATCTTCTATTATTTCTTGGCCTGTTCCTTGGAAATTAAATAGAAAGTAAATGTACCAAAAGCTCAAGTAGAAATATCAGTGCTTTCATTAAAAAATTTAAAAGCTGATAAATTTTAGACAACAACGATCACCTGAGGGTGTCAAAGTGCAAAAACTTCTAATTTTAACTTATGAGGATATAGAGATGCTGAAAAGAGACATAGGACAAGTTGAACAGAAAGAGAGAGAGAGAGAGAGAGAGAGAGAGAGAGAGAGAGAGAGAGATGCTTGAAAGTTAGATGGAAGTAATGGTCTCACCGCTATCACAAACTGGATCCTCCTCACTGTCCGGGAACTCAAGCTGTGAGAACGTCTCTGGCATTTCCTCCACGGTAAATGGATTCACTCGATACACCATGGTATAGAGGGTAACTCCCAACGCCCACATATCTACTTCAGGCCCTCGATAACTGTTTACCAACAGACAAAAAAGCTATTTGAGAATCATCTTCGCACAGAAATTGATAATAATAAGAATAATAATAAAATTAATGATAATAAAATTAATAATAATAATGATAATAATAATAATAATAATAGTAGTAGTAGTAGTAGTAGTAGTATAATAATAATAACAATTAGAAATGCTTTCAAATTTTTATAGAAGCTTGCCCAAAGTGCTTTATTACTGAGTTTATCAAGCAATAGATGAAACATATTTTGAATGGTGTTTAAACCAAATTAACCTTAAGTCAAAAACGATTCAAACTTTTGTTGGATGTTATACTCAAAAGGATGAATGAAATACGTTGACGAATTCAAGGCACTATAAAAGGTTACTACTAGGTGAAAAATTTGAAAGTAGCAGACAGATGCTGATGCAAGACAGTAAAAGTATATAGATCATATTATTGTCACATGTTAGCTGTATTCCATTGATTGTTTAAATTATTTATGAGCAAGGATCAACTAGATGTTAAATGAATGCGATATGAATTTTGGGCGTAATAAATACAACAACTATCAAATCTTAAAACATGAATTATTTAATTTAAGAACTTGAGGGTGTAAACTATTAGGCATCTTCCCAAAGACAATCACTGTGGATCTACTGTAAAAATAATCATATGGCCTTCTTTGTATTTGTATATATAGCTTACCTGGCGCCAGAAAAGACTTCAGGACTGCAATATTCCATAGTACCTCGAAATTTGGTAAACTTTCCCTCTCCGGGCAGCAAGTACACAGGAATATTGAAAGAAAGACAAAAATTTGTTTTAGAGATAATGAATTTCAAACTTTCTTTTATAACTGTCTTCAAAACTTTCCTTTGACAAGAAATAAGTAAAGTTTCTGCTTTTTTGCTTTGTTTTGCATTTCAAATAAGTATGATGTATGATCAATCATAAGACCCATTCTAAAACGTTACTTTTCATCAAGAATTATCTGAAAATACCTGAGTTTTCATGCAAAACATTTTTCGGGATTGAAACATGCACAAACAAAATGTAAAATTGAGATTTGAAAAACGAGGTAGTCATATAAAGAGCAGTATTGGACTCACCTTACATCGAAAATCTTTTCTGAGCACAACATTCTCATCTTTGATATCTCTATGTGCAATACCACAAGTGTGAAGGTAATCAACACCCCATAAAATCTGAAATACAAAACAACCACACACAAAAAATCAAACCTTTCAAATAAAATTTATCAGAATAAAAGATGACAAGAAATGATTGGATCTAAAGATATGATTGGCACATGATAAAGTTTGTTTTGATATTTGAGAAAGAAAATATCTTTGATAAAAACAAACAAAACTTGAAATTGGGAAAACCAAGGAAAAAAAAAGAAAGAATTTTATTTCCACAAGTATCTTGTTATTAAATAATTAAGAGAATGTTATGTCAACTCAAGATTGTGATGTCTTAATTGTACCACATAGTATAAACATTTGTGAGGTAGATGGGTTTTTTTTGTGTGTAGAAAATTAGAGATGATCACATCTTTTTTAGATGTCATCCATCCACCAAACTGATGTAAGTTGTAACTGTAACATTGCAAGAGAGACAACTACAACAAAAGGCTAACTGATTGTCCAAGAGTTAAACTAACCAGCATACAGGTATCTCAAAATATAAATATTATATCTAAGCATTTCTTAGGGCAAAACTATCCATGTCTATCAGTCACCGTATCTCTTTTATAGACAAATGGATATTTGATGAGTTCATGTAATTTCAAAGGAGAAATGTATAAAATGTAGAGAAAAAAAACATTTATAGTATTTTAATATAAATTCAATAAACACAAGTACTTTATTTCAAATTTATTTTTTTCTTTTTAGGATTAACAAGGTATATTGACATCAAAATAGAAACTAAAATCAATTCCTTAAAGTCTAAAAGGCCATTGTTACATTATATTTAAGGCATATTTCTAGTCCTTTCCATAAAACTCTAGTTGATACTCACAGTAGATCTTTATAAAAAAAAATTAATATGTTGATGTAAAGAAAAGTTACATGACCCAATAAATTGACATCTAAGGAAATAGGCACCTGAAGAAAAAATCAGGACCATAACCCCAACACTCTTTACTTACCTGTCGAAACAAATGGCAGGCCAACGGCTCATCAAGGCACACCTGATCAATAAAGTCAAACAGATCAACATCTGCAAAATCTTCCATCACCATCTGAACAAAATCTGCATTATGGTAAACATCTAGGACCTGCAACAACAAAAAAACAAAATATGATAGTTATTGCCATGAAACTTGAAGAGGATTTACAATTGGTTAAACCATAAGCGACATCTGAACATTCACTTAAAATAGCGTAAGGAAATTGATAAGATATTGAAAAATTTATAAATCTTTAACTTAATACTAATTTTTTTTCTCAATAAAGGCAGTTACTTCAGAGTGCTCTTGAAAATTGTTACAAGCAAAAACGAACAAAATATCAGTACCAAAATAAAACACAGAAAAAGTCCTCTGATATTTAACAAAATGGGATAGCAGAAACATTTGCTTTCACCTTTATAATGTATTCACTGTCCAGGTCTTTGAGTATGGCTACTTCCAGAGGAATTCTTTGCCCTGAATCTACATTCACCGTCCAACCGTCACTGAACATGTTGCGTTTCTTGATGAATTTCACAATTACCTGTGAACATTTTTTTTTCAAACATAGAAAGGGAGTTTCAAACACTTAATCAATCTCCTGCCTATCTTACAAATATGATACTTTGGCCTGTTTTTCAGGGTATCCAATCCCGCCAGTCGTAAACTAAATTTTAAGTGACACTAATTCACTTTGAAACATAGTGAGTACATTGACATTAATAGAGCTTATTCACTTGTGACAATTCCAAGCTTTTAA
This sequence comes from Elysia chlorotica, assembly GCA_003991915.1. Classification (NCBI taxonomy): domain Eukaryota; kingdom Metazoa; phylum Mollusca; class Gastropoda; family Plakobranchidae; genus Elysia; species Elysia chlorotica. Next base: position 42,591 of record RQTK01000021.1, on the reverse strand, counting down.
AAATGGGCCAAGAGAAGAGTAATCAATAAAGTATTTAAATATATAAAAATTTAAAAACCAACATTTATAGAGTGTAATGAAAAGCGTATAGGCCTACCACAATCTCTTCAGATAAATATGACTCAAATGTACAATTTTGAATATTTATACAATTAGCAAAAAACAAAAAATACAATTATCGAATGAATGTTTTAATAAATGAAATGTAAAGCAGATTCATACTGATTTTTTGCAGTCAATTGCCATGGCGCGTCTCACAAATCCAAATGAGCCTTGACCAAGTGCTTCCCTGACAAAATATTTTTTGCGGAAAGCCCCAGCAACGGCCGTCTCCAGGTCCAAAATGTCCTCGCCAGATGCTGCATTGTGGGACTGGTTGAGGCCAGCATGGTCAACAATAATCTGATGATGGAAGATAATAGATTTGAGTGTGCTTAAGAAATACCATGCTTTATGTAAGCTATTTATGACATGTTGAGTTGAGTTGGCTGTTTAATGTCCAGCATTAGCACTATGTAGGCTATATTGTATATGGGCCCCAAGACTGACGTCTGACAGTTTCATGTGCTACCACTGACTGGTCAAATCATACTGACACTGACCCAGCCAGCAGTAGATGAAATCGGACAAATAAATTTTTGACCACCGTCGGATTTGCAGAGCAGCCCTCCTGATCCCCTGATCCGGAGACCAACGTTCTACCGCTCAAGCCTGTTGCCGGTTTCACCCCCCCCCCCCCTTTTTTTTTTCACACCAACTCCCATTGATAAACATTGATTTATAAAAACTTTTTAGCCGTCTCCACAAGGTTTATAAATCCTAGGCAAAACCCACTGAGGTAAAATTGCGGGGCTGGTTCAGGCCACCTGATCTATAATAATTTGATGACGGAAGCTAATAGTGGGATTTAACTAAGGCAAATACAGTAATATAACTAGGCCATTATAACTAATTGAAAAAAATTATGGTTGCAACATTATATTTTTTGCCTCTCATAACTAAACAATCCTCACCTGCCCTAAGCTTGGGTCTACAGTTCTGTTGACGACCACTACATCCTCATCATCATCCTCCTCCTCCTCAGATTCATCTTCACTATCACAAACATCACCTGCCGCCTCTTCTCTGCTCCCCTGACAATCAGATTTTTCACTAGAGTGACAGCTGCTCTCTTCAATGATATCATTGATGTGGAGATAGACCCAGACACAGTACTGCAAACAAGAGGCCGGAGTCATGATGCTGCCAACTTTAAATGATCCAACTGAAAATAGGAAAGAGGGGAAAGACGGTATTGAGAGTAAAAAAATATACAAATAAGATCTTCAGCTTATATTTAATTTGTCTAATCCCCTTGCTCCCATTAAAATTAGATCTGAGATAAAAATCATGCAAGCTACCAGTTCTTTTAAAGACAACGCAAAAAAATTATACCATTGAAGGTAACTTTTAAGATTTTCTGGCATCTTTACCACGATGCCCTGACCATTTGAAATCATGGGGGACTTCATTGACTTTGTTCAACTAGCAACCTTGTAAACCTTAATAATATATGTGCTTTAATTTTAAAAATCATGTCAGGGCATAATTATATTTAATTACTGCCTTACAAAATTTCTCTCCACTGGCATGCAGAAACATAGCCCTGTATATTCCATGTTCTAAATCTCTTGTTTCTGTCTGCAGAGCTTTCTCATGCATTTCTCGTGGAATATTTCTGAAACCAAAGCAAGAAATAAGATCTTAAGCTCAGATAAATTTGTTTGATATGAAATAATTATATCTTACTAAAAATAAGTATTTTACCTCACAAAAATACATTTAAAAAATATGGGGAACAGCTAATATAGATGTGTTATTTTATTTTTACAGTAATCATGATTTTAAAGAAAAGAAAATGGATCTTCTTACTTGGGACTTCTTTTACAAGGAGTGGAAGTGCTTTTAGGAGGTGTCCACTTTTTACTCTCTGGGGGCTGTTCAAAATTTGTTTTGCCTTTCAGTTTGGAGTCTTGAAAACTAGTGTTGTCTACAGAGTCTTCAGATACATTGTGACTGTCTTCGTCTGAATGCTCTTCAAATGTTGAGATTTCTTCAGCTTGAAAGCAGCTTATAGGCAAGCTGAGTCCTGCAAAGGCAAATGGGAGCAAAACATTAAAGGGCTTATTTGATAAAATAGAAACATTACAAATAAGAATATATTTTTTTTAAACAGATGGAGAGTGGAACAAGCAAAGGTTAAGAATAGAGATATCATATTGCTTGCCAAAAGATTGGTTTGTAAAAGTAGATTGTAGCACATGATTTGCAAAAGAATGACAACAGGGACCGAGGACTGGGTGGGGAGATGGAGAGATCGTAATGCTGACGAATAAATGATAAGCGAGATCTACGTTTTTTTTTTGCAAATGCACATTAGAATGCGGGTTAACGCGAAATAACTATTATATGGTCAACACCTAGTAAGATCAAATGCAATAAAAAATCATGAACTTGAAATGATGGCAATGGCCGTATACTAGATGTGAAGATAGAGGGACAAGCACTACAATTTGGAGTTTTCACATAATTATAATAAACAATAAAGAAAACAACACGTTGGGATCAATCAATATCATTGATGCTGGTACCTAACCTAATCTTGGTAACACAATTTAAAGTGAAAAACACAGAGAAATCTTGCATTTTTATATAATAACTAGATGTTTCAAGATTTTTTCAAGCACACAAAACAAGGAAGCTTCAAATTTAAGACCTTAACACACATTCTCATAGACCAAATTATGAGATGGAGGGGGAGAGAAGATATGATTATTGTAAATTACTTGGCCTATTTTCAACTCTATGCCCAGATTTGTGAGTGCCCAGTTCACTGATGTCCCTCAATGTGAAATCCAAGCAGTTTGACTGGGAGCTGCTGCTGTTTAAGATGTCTTTATCTCCACAAATAGAAAGTGTGGTTTCTTCCCCACAATGTCCAATCCTGGTTACTTCAGAAAGAATTTCCCATAGGTCTACCTGAAAAAACAAAAATGTTAAAAATACATTTCGTAGTATTTGATGAATATAGAATTTAGAAATCTTTATTCATCCATCACAGAGAAATTAAAAACACACTCTCTCCATAAATCATACTAAATTAAAAAGTTTACATTTATGTGACACGAGACAGGGCTGGGATACCATGACTTCTGTCTCAGTCGATCACATTAAACTGACACCGACCCAACCAATAGGGAGCGCAATCACCAGGGCTCGAATCCGGACCTTTTGCGTCAGAAGCCGATGTTCTGCCCCAGGGCCACCTCGTCCCCCATACAAGAGGGAGGATAAAAGTACACTGTAGTGATCATATAGTGTAATCAGCTAAAATGAGAAAAGCCTATACATTTATTTTATTCTAAGTTTATATTATACAGTGACTGTAAAATGAACACACACAAAAAAAGGAATTACAACCTCAGAGAAGTTTTTTTCATAAAGCCATGGTTTATCTTTAACAGGGCTTATCTTAAGCGTAATCCACTGAAATAAAAAGCTTTACATACCTGTTCTGATAGATTTTTGTAGCCCAAAAACATCCTGAAGTAATCATCGCTGAAGATGATGTGACCATCTGGCTGTAAAACCAGTAGACCACACAAATTGCCACACAGTGTGATGTTCCCATGATACACTGTAACCTCCCCATCTTCAGTTGGTTCTGATTTCAATAGACATGTATGGTTTAAATTTATAAGCATAAGGAAATAATATAACAATAAAATAAAGTACATTTCACAAATAGCTGTTAAACAAACTTTATTTAGACACTAAAAATAAATTAAGTGGAAACCTAATAACTTGAATTGCTTGGGATTAGATCAAAACTTTGAATTAAGAAAACTTAAAATACAGGTGGGGACATACCTGAACCACAAAAGTGTTAAAACTGGTAGACAGTTTTTATTAACTCAAATGAAAAACTGCATTTATGATCATTTCTTATAGTTTTCTTTCTATAGCAACGTTTCCCCAACCCCATTTCTTTCAAAAGCACATCTTGGTCATCAATATGCACTGAATTCTGCTTGACAGATAGTCCTTTTATAATGCCCATTGGTTGTGTGAGCTTCGAATTAAAAATAGAGCCAAAGACAAAAAAAACAGCCAATTCTCTTGCAAAATTCGGTTTATGAAAAATTTTAATTATCAGACTTCTTTTTGTGACGTTTCCACTGAATAGGACTTTACTCTAAAAATAAAATAAAATTAATAACCAAATGGTGTTTTACTCTCAAAAAAGTCCATTAAATATACCACAGAGAGTATGGATTGTACATAGAAGTTATGAACTCTAACTTAGGTTCAAGCAAAAAGATCGAGCGATGCAAAACGGTGGGGCTTATTCTAGTCATAAAAAGACAAAATAAAGTACAAAACATAAACAGTTTCTAGATCTACTACAAAATGACACTATGAAGTTCCGATTTCTTGGACATCTCTCATGTCATCTAACAAAGCGGAATTACTTTTTATGCTATACAAAATGTCATCCCATATTAAAAATCAAATATTGTTCACCGTAGAAGTAAATAATGATCTTTATGAAAAAAATGGTGTTTTAATTTTTCTTTTTTTTTTACTGAGGTTTTAAATAAGCTATTTATATTTTAATATGAAGGGAGAAATATTTGTAAGAAATATTTTGTTCTCTATGAACAGTTTTTACAATGACTAAAGGAAGAAAGCAAATATATTTTTTTTATAAAATATATATCCACTAACCTTCTTTTTCCACCTCATCGATCACAACTGTGACTGGCAGAGCAAGGTCACGTGTTTTCAGCTGTGTATGTTGTGATAGGTTTGCCTATAATATGAGGAATAAAAAAAATGTTTAATTTTGACGTCTAAATGTTACTCCGAGTTAACAGTTTCTTTTAATGCAGGTGTTTAACTTCTAGCTCTTTTCCTAATATTTATAAGTTAAAATTTTAATCAACACCTTGAAAAATTGAAAACCTCAGGTACTAATAGTATATATCCTCATTTTCCAAGAAAACTTTTTAGACTACAAGGGTGTTGTTTAATGATCATGTGATTATATATTCAAGTCAGCATGAAAAATGTATTTTACAGAAAAAATCATTGGTAATGGTAGGAAAAAAACATAACAACAATCTGTGTATATAAACTTCATAACAATACCGTATTCAAGTGTGTAGTCGTCTAAAAATAACTAGCAGAGAAGATAGTCGAAACATTACGTTAACAAATCCTTTTGAGGAGCCTTTTTTATTTTAAAGGGAAAAAATAAAACAAACTACTTTCAATATAATAGTACACTTGAAACAACCTTATGGACGTTGACACCAACAATGGCACACTGTACTCTCTGATCATCGTCCAGTTCAAGCCCAAGCATCTCTTCAAACGGACCCGCTAAGGACACAACCTGACCTCCTTGTAAGAGACTCAGGCCAGCAGTGAAAGGTGTGACGATATCAACAACACAGATGGCTAGGTGTGGCTGAGTCGCAACTGGCAACATCCACACAGACACCGGGCATTCCGAGCCTCTACTGTCCACACACATTGCCTGGGAGAGAAACAGGGACAAAAAAGAGATAGAGACAAAGACAGAGAGAGAGAGAGAGAGAGAGAGAGAGAGAGAGTGTGTGAGAGAGAGAGCAGGGAGTAAGAAAGAGTTCATAAGAAGGGGAAAAATATAGATTTTCTTATATATATGTAATAAGAATGAAATAATGTAGACAGTTACCAGTTTGCAAGGCATATAAATTTATACATATAAATCGATCACAAGTGAGCTATTTTGAATAATCTTGAATGGAAACAAGGTTTCTAGATCCTTTTACAACTGATAAAAACAGACATTGATCATTTTAGTGACACCTAAAATCAATTCTTTAAAACTTAGTAAGGACCAAAAAAAAAGCGAGGATTACTGACCTTAAGCTAACCTATACAGGGTTGGAAAACTGCAGTTACTTCAACATCTTCTTCCAGCTGAATTCTATACAAAGAGCAGCTGAGACAAATACAAAAATTGATACAATGACTTACCAGCACACCACTAACAGACAAAACTGATCCATCTGCTCTAATGAAACTCTGCGGGCAAGATCTACCAAGGTTGTCAAGGCTGTCATTGAACTTCAGGAAGCGAAGCAGTCTCTGGTTCACAACCTTCTCATGCAAGCCAATCATGAGCTGGAAAGACTCATTCACAGAGACAATCTGCAGGGAAGGTAAATTAAAAAGACAATATTTTAGAAGCCTAAGAAGGTTAATAACTATTATTATTTTTTATATTGGGGAAAAAAAAACATGCTTGCGCAAGACCAAAACTTGATCCATTTAATTAGCGCCACTATCTTTTTCCAGTATTGTAAGCCTGTATTTTTTTTTATGGAAAACCATTTATCATGTACTATTTTGAATTGGTAAATGTACAGAGTCCCTTACATAAGTTTTCATTTTGCAAATGGGAATCAGATTTATAGAAGCTTATAGATAAAAGAATGCTGTTATTTCTGATTCTAATCTTTTTCTACATGTATAAGAAAAGTTTTTTTTACTGATTTGTTCAATAACAGAGACTAATTTCTTCCATACTCTATTTACATTTATATCTAAATCTTAATTTTTTTAAATTACTTTTTATTAAGTATTAAACATATATTACAAGCCCTTGCGATTTTCATCATAAATTTAATCAACTACATTATGTTTAGCTATTTCCAGATTTTTCGTTGAAAAATTTCGATATGACTTTTATAGAATATGAATATATCTCAGAAAGGTTGAAGCCATAGTAATAAAAGGCATTTTAAGAGCTTGCACAGCTACAGATATTCAAGAAAATGTCTGAAAAACCACACTGATGCATAAAAGTAGAAATTTAATATGCTAACAAAATCATAAGTTTGAAAGCATGAATCATTTTGATTAAACACATTATCTTAGTTTTAAAATTAATGTGATGATTGAAGCATGAATGAAATTGTACCTTCCCACTTCTCCGTTTGTCCACGACACACAGAGCACTGGTAACAGTGTTGAAGAGAATCTCGTGTATACTTGGTGCGGAACTTTGACACTGGGTCAACACCTCCGACACATCTAGGGCTTCCCACAGATCACTAGTACAGATGGCTTCCTCTGTCAGATGGTTATGTGTGGGGTCTCGTTGACTCGGTCTGCCGTCCAATCCTGGCGAGACTTGCTCTTCGGACGAGGAGCCCTGGGCCTGTGTCAAGTCGTCACACTGAGATGAGGTTCCAGGTGTCGTCTTTTCCAAATGCTCATGGGAGGTGAATACTTCCTCAAATGTTGATGCTGTTCTGGTGGCGAAAATCCAAATATAGATCGTCTACTTCGAGGTGTCCTCTCTACGTCTGTGATCATTAAAAGATGAAAAGTTCAAGGGTAAAATACTTATTATATTTTCATTCTTGCATTCGAACTTGTAGAAAAGATAAACAAAAGAACCAAAACAAAAAACAACATGAAGATGATTAGAGCTCATTGGTAAAATAAGATGATTATAGCTCATTCGTTAAATGATTCATGCTTACAAATAAAACACATTGGTAATGATCATTGTTTTTGAGGAGACAGAGATTAGGAACATTAGATGATTTGTAGTTTCAGTAACATTATTGCTTTGTTTTCTGTATTTTTTTTTTAATTGTATTTTTATGGAGCTAGTATGATTGTTAAAAATCATAGAGGAACTGTTTTTGAAAAAAAAAAAAACATGAGAGATGGAAATTCCAAACAATAAATTGTCACACAGAAAGGGAAAATCTTAAAGAATACTGATTAATAAACTCATATTAAAAAACTCACCATTAAAGTTGTTCTTTCTTTGCACAACTTTGCTTCTGTCATCATAAAGATTGTGAATACCATGGTAGATTATCTGAGGTGAACATAAAGAGGTCTGCTTAGCAGTACATCCACTTTCAGGAAAAGACTGATTCACCTCATAGGGTTCAATTGGATCAGATTTCTGAAAGTCTAAGCCCTGTAAATTAGCATCCGTCTTTAAGAGGGACACTGGCAAAGACATGTTGAGCTCAGGCTGCGCATTGCAGACTTTCCTTTTCTCTGGAGAATCCATGACCATATGAAAATGAAGCTTGCTCTTTGATTCAGGGGAGTCAGCCAGATAAGGCGGTTGAACCATACAGCATTCTATTTTATGCGAGCCCATGAAAGGGGTCATCTTTTCTAGGCCATCAGTTTTCAGTTGATCAGAGCCCTTTATGTTAGGGTCGGTATGGTAGGCACTTTCCATCTCCATTTTAAAATCATCTCTATCACTATTAGTAGTACAGGTATCAAGCTTCTCAGGTTGTTTGTTTGATGGTGGACCCTGAGAAATATATTGACTAGCACAAACTGCAGGGGCTCCCCATGCGGGCCTCTGAGTGTTTTGGGGATGTTTTGTTTCTTGTGCTGTCGCTTCCTTTCCAGATGTCTCATCATCTAAGGTCTCCAACTGAGTGACACCTTTTTTGCCAACTGTCTCTTTTGGTGGAACACATGTCTTAATACTCGGAGATAAAGATTTTCTTGGAGAGTGCAAAAGTTTAGCAGCATGAACATTATTTCTCTCTTGCATGCTTAAATTACTAGTATTGTTATTTCTATTGGAAGAACAGATGTTGAGGCTTCTTCTGACACCCATGACTGGTCGTTTCTGAGGGCTGGAGAGCACTACTGAGTTATTCTTTAGCTCTGCTCTTTCAATTTCTTTTGCTCTCACAAGATCATATGGCAAAGAATGTCTCTGGTCAGAGTATTTTGATTTTAAAGTCTCCTGTGAGTAAGATTTTCTAGGTGAAACTTCTACATTGGATAGGCACTTGAGGGAGAGATCTTTAAATAGAATTGATGGAGGAGACACATCTCCGAACTGAGTAGAGCGCTTCATGCCTTTCTTAAGTGGTGATGAAATGATGTGATAAGAATTAATTGATTCTTTGTTCTCTTTACCAATATCCCCAAATGATTTTCTTAAACTCTTGTTGTCGAATGCAACCTCCCTTCCATCAAGATTGTAGGTATCTGCAGAAACTGTATTTAACATATCAGATTCTGACTTGCCAAGGCCTTTCTGATTCTGTTCTGCATCTGCAATTTTCTTCTGCGTTTCATTGGTACATGCACTTTTCAAAACAGCAGTGTCTATTGGTTCACCTTTTTGTTCTTCACCGAGCTCTGGATGTGTGAGTATTTCTTGATTTGAATTGGCTTCATCTGATTGTGAGATCTTAATTTTAGAGTCATTTCTAATTCATCACTGACTGAAGTATAATCACATAAAAGCCCCATAATAGACTCTTTGGTCTTACAAAGCCCCTGTTTGGATTTGTCACAAACCTCAGTGAGGTCAGACCTTGAACATTCATCTTTTTCAGATTTTGCGACTGCTGCAAACTTTTCATCAACCATACTAGACCTAGATGTCTTATCATCTGCTCCATTTTTTGCTGAAACTGTCTCATCTGTAGATGAAATTATAACATGCTGAGAATAATTTCTTGCACAGGACTCAATTGAATCACAACCTTTGGGGCTCATTTTTTTCTCATTAGTATGTAGACTTGGATGAGGATATGTATCTTCAACAATGACTGAATTGATGGATAAATTGGCTAAAGAGGTTTCCAGTTGCTCTGACATATTTGTTGAGAGAGGGCATTTAGGTCTATCTTTAGGCCTGATAATCTCTTTCACTGAGTCTTTTTCACATCCAACATTTGATACTGACTCTACCCTCATACTTTTTGAATGACCTGAGCCACTCAACTCCTGGAAAACAATGCCTTTCTCAATACCCGAGAGGGCTAATTCTGCCATGACTGGAACAACATCTTGGGTTTTCCATTGGTTTTCAGTGCATTTTGCCCCCTTTGATGCATCTAAAAGTGGAGATTCTCCAGTGCATGTAATTGAGTATTTGGGAAAGTCATTTTGAAATTGCAAATTTGCCTTTGTAACATGTGCATCAACCAAGCTCTGGGGCACTGGTCCAGTTGGAGTTCCATTGTTGACATCAATCACAGTGTTCATGATTACTGATGAGTAATTGCTGTAGCTCCCAGATGTACCCGGAGTCAATGTGTAAGGGCTCTCAATGTTTGAAACAAATGGATGAGGAGTTCCTTGATAATCAACAGAAGAAAAAAGTCCTTGAGGGGTACCGTGATCATGAGAACAATCAGAAGCAAGCATTTGTTTAGCTGTTGGCTCCATGTTCTGTGTTTTGGGAGGATTTGCCGATGTAGGAGCTCCTAGAATGGAGCTGAAAACCCTAGGTGATATTAAGGCTTGCTGATCCTGTGATGGATTTTTTGCATCTGATCTATGAGCTGAAGAAACTTCTGGTATACCTGCCCTTTTCCTTTCACAGAGCAGTCTGGTATCCCCAACTGAATTTAGATCTTGTTCGCTTGGTATGACAACAGAATGCAAATCAGGATGAGAATGAGTAGCAGTACTAGCACCAATATCATAAATGGGAGATGTTGAGCAATCTGAACTGAATGCTGTGGCCTGCAGCCCTGAATCTTTCATAGTGCTACTCAACATTGGGGGAACTGGAATGCTTCTTTCACCGTTGACTGTACATCTTTCTAACTGTTGGCTTCCTGATTCACCGCTATTAAAGGACATATCTTGCATAAAAGGATGGTTACTTCCTTCATAACCAGCCCCCCAGCTTTCTCTATGGTTTGAAATAGCAGTTACAGAACGTATCTTACTGCCATCATTTCTAGGCAAGTGCTGTCTGGATCTCATATCTGCAGAGACAGAAACAATCTCCTGCAGTGCTCTTTTGATGCAGCTGCGTTGAAATGAATTGATATGAGAACAAACATCACAACAGCAAGCATGCATGTTGGAACTGGCAAAGTGTTGCAAGCTCTGTAACAGTTCTCCGACATAATCCAGGCGAGTCGCAATTTCTCTTGGTTCCATTGCTCTAACTCAGTAACTCTCTTGGAATAAAGTCGACAAGCTTCAAACAATTCAGGGTTTGAGGCTCTTATCAAATTTGAAAACAAAAATTTGGCTCAAAGATCTTGTAACCTGAAACGAAAATTGAAAGGGGGGAAAGCAAATAAAAATAAGGTACAGATACTGGAAAATTTTTCTACACAGAACAGTGTCAGAGTGTCTTTAATTACAAATGTCTGGTTACGCCACAAAATATTTTGAGAAATGATGACGAAAAAGTATCTTGAAGTTTTGTCGGAAGTGAATTCCATATGTTTGGACCATAGCTAGAAAAAGCTCTATCAGGTAAAGATTTTTCCTTTGCTTCATATTTTTAATGCTTGTACATAGCCAAAGCAATTAGAAAAAGTTCAAAAAGCTAAATGCTGTCCCTTACCCTTATGCGCAGACAGCTTAGTTATGGGTACACCTATAATTAGGCAGTTTGATAAAGTATGAGGAGTCTATGTATGAAGAAAAACAAGAAAGTGAAACTCTTTCAAAAAGCCTGTAAACACTTCTGAGTTGCTAATCCGCATCTATATAGTCCATCATGAGACTTAGATCGGGAAAGTCGCACCTTTTCATTGGTTGATAGTATCTATAGGATAGGAATATCCTAATTGAATAAGACAAGGTTTACTGTGACAAGGTGACGTCTCACGGTCATCCTTAAGTCACCAATTATTACTGGACGCCCCACAGCGCTGTACTACTTTATGTAGGCACTCAGCAGCTCTCATTTTTTCATTTTTTTCTCTAATTTTTTCCCATGCAATTGGTGTAAAACTGAGATTTCCTTTAGCATGAGGCAAAGTGAATGACTCAGTAGTAGGGGTTATTGATTTTAATTTTGAATGACAAGCATCTACAACTCTGCAATAAAAATCCTCATCGCGGTCCATAAAAAATATGACCCGCCTATATATCAGCTTTTAAAAATCACTGTCCTCAGATAGTTTAGCTATAATTTCTAAACTAAATCTTTGAAAATTGAAAAAGGTGAGCTGAGTCATTGTTATGATTGTATGCTAATGATTGTATAGCAATACACATAAGGGCAACTAAACATGCAGCTCTGGAAAATGGACTGGGTGTTGACCAAAAATATATGTCATTCAAATGATTTTATGATCATTAGGCTCCTACTTATTCTAGTTGCTGAAAAAAGTAATCATACTTACAGAGTTCATTGGTCGTTAAAGACGTTTTTGTATTTAAATCAGTGTCAGACAATTTGTTAATATACTTCACCCCCTTTGTCGACAAAAATCAGAATTGATTATTGACAGAAGGCGCATAGCACTAACATCCATGAGAGGGTTTTAAAGTACTACATAGATTTAATTCAATACCTAACAATGGTTACAATCACACTGAACCAGAGACTGATCATGCTTGCAGATCATTGAATGATTGATTCTTTAGTATCATTTAATTGATACTTTTACTTGTAACAGTATTGTTGTTTTTTTTTAATTATACTTGGTGCCTGTACTGATGCTTTTAAAACAACACTGCAAAGTTAAGTTGAGTTGGTTTAACATACACTGTGTTCACTATTTAGGCTATATTGCAGACAGGTTCCAAGACTGAGGTCTGACAATTCCATGAATGTGCTGCCACACATAAGACAGGGCGGGGAGACCCACAGACCTGAACTCCTGTCTCAGCTGTTTACTGACACCAACCCAACTAGTTACAGGGGATGAAATCAGATAAATAAAACTTTGCCGATCCTGTGATTAGAACCACGGACCACCCGATCTGAAGACCAACGCTCTACCAGTTCAGCCCCAAAACAAAACTTTTACAAATCAAACTCAAAGTCCACAAATAGCGCTACACTAATACATGTTATCCCAAGACTAGATAGTGCAGAATGGACTTTAAATGGCAATCCTTACCCAGTGTGATGGAGAAAATTTAATTTTGAAGCCGCTGTAAGTGTAACATTCATTTGAGTCTAAAAATTCCATTCTAAGGCTACTTTTGCTAAAAATTGACTTGCAACTAATGGGCAGGATACTTATTACTTGATCCACATAAAGATAATTGACTTGCAACTAATGGGCAGGATACTTGATCCAGATAAAGATATATCTGCTTTAGAAAATCAATTACATAGCCTGCTTACTAGATCTTGACAATATTGTTTGATCATAGATTTCCTCTTCGGTTGCAGCAATGGTCGCTTCTAGAAGATCTAGATATACAAAACAGATCTGAGACAGCATCTATCTAGAAAGCATGAAGTTCACTAAAAAATCTTTGGTGAAATAAAAACCATGCAATCAACCTTTAAATTATTACACTTGCTCTTGGCTTTCTTTCTGGACAGCATTGTAATTTTTTAAATTTCGTTCCAGGTAATTCATCTCAGTGGAAGTGCAATTATAAAGTCTCCTCAGTCTCTGACCACAGTCCACACTACTAAGACACGATCTTGTGCCACAATAGTAGTTGAAAATCATGGATTCTAGAGCTAGATCTAGATCTAGATTTTAGTCTTAAAGTTAAAGAAAATGAGAACAAAAAAATCTAGAATCTAGATCTACAGAGAGAATATATAGATTCTAGGCAGTCTAGATCTTCTATGCCTAAAACGATATATAAATAAAGGATCTAGGCTAGAGTCTGGATCTTGATCTAAAATCTAAATGTTAAGAGAAATCTAGATCTAGATTAGATCTAGATTAGATTCTAGATCTAGCTAGGTCTAGATCTATAAAACACCTAAAATTATTCACAGATTTTTCACAAATTTTCTCTTATCATCATGACACAATAAAATACTTACAATACAGTAGACAGGTTCAAATTTTTGCGATCAAATTTTATGTGGTACCGGGTACTCAGATTGTCTTTCGAATTTCGCGGCCATGTTGGTATTGTAAGCTTATTTATAAATCAACCAATCCATAGATATAAATAACTTCCCCTAGATTGCTTGGTGACGTAACAGCGTGGCGGAACTTAATGTTACTGGGGAGAGGAAAGTGGGGGCAGGACGAAGCGAACACTGACAATTGGATGAGAAATGGTTTTGGGAGGACAACAAGAAAGTAGAAACAGTAATATATTACAGCTATTTAGGTTTATTTATCTCCTCTCGATTAAGCTCGTCAAAAACATTAGAGCCATCAAAGGGCTAAGAATTGTTGGAAAAATGAGAAATGTAGGCCTATTTGAAAACATTCCACAATCTTGATTTCAATATTGCAAAGAGGTTTTGTACATCAAAGTTAAACCATTACTTATGTATGGCGCTGATATTTGGGATACACAGAAAAGAGAAGTAATAGGCGATGTTCAAACTAAATATTGGAAAGCATTTCTAGTTGTCGGTAAGGTTACTCGAAATAGCCTGATTTTAATTCAAGTTGGACGATATAATCTAAATGTTGGCTACAAACTGAAAGCTATCCAGTTCTGGTGTGAACTCTAAAAAAAAACACATACCCCCGAAAAATGTTACTTACAATTATACAATTCGTGTGAAATGAGAAGGCGTAAATGGGCATCACCAATTAAACAAACATTACTGTCTTTAGGATTTGGATACGCATGGTTAGCACAGAGCATGTCCAGTATAGATTCGTTTATGCTTGAAGTCGAGGGCATCTTTGTACCTCGGTTCAAGAAACAGAGTCAATGATAATAATAGATAAAAAGTATCTCATTTCCTTTTACACTGACTTCACCTTTTCGAGCTCCTGCACATTTTATCACGTCACTTAAGCATTATTGGCAACGTAGAGTTCTAACACTCCTGTTGGCACAAAGCCTGAGAAATAACTTGTATATATGGAAACTATCTAAGTCTCCGTTATGTCTTCTTTGCAATGTTGGGAATGTTAATAACGAAATTCACTTTATATTCTTTTGTAACCATTAACGACGTAAGAGAATCCATCCTCCCTCCGTTTAATAAACACATTTAAGAGGGACATCTACATGCTTATAAATATTTATTTTCCTAAGTATATCAAAACTTATATAGTGTTTACTAAAACATTATGAATGCTTTATATGATTCCCCTTTATTAGGTTTGAGTCCATGGTTGTTCTTTTTTGTATATTATTAAAACGTAATTTTCAATGTATAATTATCGGAGACTTTGTAAACCAATTTCATAAAATATTTCATACTTTCATTTTCCCATCTTGAAATAATCAACTCGCACAGATTCTGTCAAATTAATTTCTTTTTGTCTGGAAGTACCTTTTTATTATTATGTTTGTAAATATGATGTATGGGCCAAATGCCTTTTTTCCGAATAAAATTCAATTTAGTTTCCCACAGGTGACCCGCCATGACGACAGACAGTTGATTCTCTGTCTAAGCATCCATTAGATGGTAAAGTAATTGCTTGGCATTCTTTTGGAATAATACTTTGTTGTGAATGCATTAAGGCCATAATTATAATGTATATTCATGTTGTTGTCTTGTGTATACATAAAATGTGTGTGTGTGTGTGTGTGTGTGTGTCACCCGTCTTCTTGTATCGAATTCCAAAGTTTAATTTAAGTAGGCTACTTTACATATTTGGATCCTTAACAGGCCGCTTTGTTCCTTCTTGTTTACAAAGGTATTGGTATAACGTGATAAGCTGTGACAGAAGTACCTCCATTATCGATTTGTCTTTGTGTAGCAGCACGTTAAAATGTCAGACTGTTAGGATAGCAGCTGGCACTATGACACCGTTACCGAGACAGGTGGCAAAAGTTTTAGATTTAAAGACACCCACTTCTAAGAAGCAGCTCCGTAGTCTTCTTGGTCTCGTGTCATATTACAGGGCGTTTATACCGGATTTTTCTTCCTTGACAAAACCTATGACGGATCTTTTACGCAAAGGTTCACCCGAAAAGATGAAATGGGATAGTGTTTGTGAATCTCAGTTTGGGAAAATTCAAGAAATTTTGGCGTCCGAGCCTATTCTTGTGCTTCCCAACATTGGTGAACAATTTATTGTGAGGACAGATGCCTCAGACTATGGTGTAGGTGGAGTTCTTCTCCAACACAGAGATGGAGTTCTCAAACCCTGTCGGTATGCTAGCCGTAAGTTACTACCACGGGAATCTAGATATTCTGCAATTGAACGCGAATGTCTAGCCATAGTGTTTACACTTACACATTTTTATAAATTTCTGGCTTTGAAACATTTTGTGCTTCAAACGGATCACAGACCTCTTCTATTTTTGAAAACTCGTCCAGCAAAGAACGCTCGTTTATTAAGGTGGGCTCTCGCTTTACAAGAGTTTTCCTTTTCGATTGAAGCAATTCCCGGTAATCATAACTACCATGCGGATGTTCTTTCTAGGCTATGCTGATTCAGCTATTTGTAACCTTCAGTGGGAGCGTCTAACCGTTCTTCTTCAAAGTTCGTTTCTATAATTAGATAACATTTTGTCTCTGTGATCATGAAATTTCTTACTCATGTACAGTTATATATTATATAACAACTTGTGTAAATAGTTTATTGAGAGTATGCCACTCTTTTTTTTTTTCGTCATATGCCATTATTAAAGTTGTAATCATGAGGACGAAAGAGTGCGTCCTGCATGGTTTTGTTATCTATTACAGTTCTTAATGAGCTTTCGTTTCTTTTCAACTTTTTACAATTTGGATATAATTGTCTTGCGAAAAGTGTTGATGATGATGAAGTGTTTAACTTTCATATTGCATTTTCGGATGGAATATACTTTTTGTGCCGAAATGGAATTCGGTGTTGGAATTCTATGTTTTTGTAGTGTTGAAGTCGTAATAGACGATATGGAATTTGTGTACGGAATTTAAACTGAATCGAGTTTGAATAGTTTGGTATTTGCTATGGTCTATTTCGAAATCAGAAAAATTATTTCTGAGTTCCATGGTGATCTTGGTCTTGTCTTGTGTATAATTATGAAAATCGTTTCCTGTGAATGATTGTACAATTCTTGTCTTATGAATAATGCATTTCAGCGTTATTACATTATCAGGCATTGCTAATTGATTAGTTTGATTTCTTCCTCAGAAGAGACACTCGGTGCAAGTTGGAACATTATATTCGCTAATCATGAAATTTTCAATGCATTGATATTTCTACGTTTTTTTTCCCTCTCATGTGAATGCAAATAAAATAAACTAAGTCTTGTATCTCGAATGATTTGACATATTTTCACATTTGTTCTTTTTTATATTTCTTCCAGAATTGGTCATCTGAGAGAGGGCAGGTGTTGGACAATAATTCAATTGATACATTTATTTGTACCGTTAAAATTGTTGATTTTAACTGGGGAAGGGGGTAATGTTAGGATAGCTTTTCCTATGTTATATTTTGAATAGTGTTTTGTAAATGTCATTGTGTGTGTCTTTGAACCGGTTCTGTGTTTGTTGGGTTTTTGTGTTCATGATCTGTGTTCTTTGTGAACGTTTGTCAGTATTGCGTGTTCTGGAAAGTTCTAATGTAACCTTTAAATAGAGAAGACATTTGGGATCTCGGCACTTTTGGTCGGGTCCTGTTCTTGTGCGGTATGTTATGTTAGGTACGTTAACGTTTATGTTGTATTTTTAATAGATGTTATAGAAGAAGTATTTTTCTCATTTAAAATGCACATTTATATTATTCTATTCTAGTTAATAAACCTTTTGATGCAGTCAATGTGTTTGTTTGCTCATTTGTATATTCACCACTGAGTTATGTCCTAACACAGACGGTATGCTTTAGTACCCGTCTGAGATTGAACTTAGCTGTATAGGATATTGTGATTTTTGTAATAACAGAAGAAACGTCCAACTCCTAATGTATGTCCCAAAGACATGTAGCCTACCAATATTTGTCCAAAGTGGCAAGCTTTAGTATAAGAGATCTGCAAACACACTGCTGTCACCTAATAAAAATTGAAACAAAAGCTTAGTGCAATTTACAGGTGGAAACAGTAACGCACCTTTTTTTATCACCTATGAGATAGCATCATGAATAATGATTGTGAGTATGCATCACTTCTATAAACTTGGAATGCATGTATATAGAAATATTATTCTATTATTTCTGGTAACTTTAATTAATAATGCAATCAATGTGAGTAATATAAAATTAATATGATATGTAAATGTAAACATAGGTACTGGACTACTAGTAAAAATGTAAATTGTTAGTATGATGTTGCTCGTTGACAACGCTTAACGTGCCCGTAGACCTTTTACTGGTCTTTACAGTACTAGTAGACACATAATTATTTATTATTTAATTATTCAATCATTATTTCTTTCTGTAAATTGTCGGCATGAATAATATGAGCTGTATCCATCGAAAGCAGCCTTAACCAACACTAGACAAGTCTTGTTGCTCGGTTTCTTTTCTATCTTTGAAAAAAAAAGTAAACAAATGTTTTAAATAATTGAGGAGAAATTTGAAGCAGAACTATTAATTATTCTTTTAAAGAGGCAACTTCTGATCAGGGTGGGATAGATAAACACGAGCTCGATACTTTTTCTGAGTTTTCTTTCCCCGCCTGTTGATTCTGGAGTTGAATCATTTCTAAATTTTCTTACTAGAGTTATCGCTCTTCACTACCCCATCTTTTGCAGTTTCTGTGTACACCTATTAGTATATCAAGTAATTTTTGGAAAGGCTCAATGAAAATATAACTGGAAAGTTAATGCGCATGGTACGTATCTATTGACCTATTCATCTCTATCTATCTATCTATCTATCTATCTATCTATCCATCCATCCATCCATCCATCCATCCATCCATCCATCCATCCATCCATCCATCCATCCATCCATCCATCCATCCATCCATCCATCCATCCATCCATCCATCCATCATCTATCTATCTATCTATCTATCTATCTATCTATCTATCTATCTATCTATCTATCTATCTATCTATCTATCTATCTATCTATCTATCTATCTATCTATCTATCTATCTATCTATCTATCTATCTATCTATCTATCTATTTATCTATCTATCTATCTATCCCTCTATCTTTTCTCTCCCGTTAAATATGACTTCCAACCGGTGCTATTGCTTTACAGGATTCGTTTTCATTTGTGTATCAGTGTTGAAACCCTGCTGCTTCAATGTTGGTGGTTCATTAAAACTGTGGAAAAGCTGTAATTATACTGTCTTGGTATATAGCTTCTTTTTTTTCTTTGCTCTACATCCATATTTACTAGTGATGCGAATATTTCCAAAACTACTATTAATGCAAATAAAAAAAATGAGACTCTACTTAATTAACAAAATCAATAGTGTTCCTCAATCAGAGTTATCTGCATTTATTTACACTCTTCAACATAACAGTTTTTTGCATTGCAGATTCTTTCCAAACTGACATATCGCGGCATGCAAGGCTAGAAAAGGCGTACGTCAAAGCCAAGATTAAGATACTCTTTCAAACTTCTTACAGATTATCTTCATAATATCAGATAGGCCTACAGTGTCTCAGACATCGGTCTAGATCTTGGTCAAAGCTGCCGAGCCCGTAATATGCCGGCTGCTATGACGTTAAAACGGGGCCGCTCTCCCGATTGCCCAGAAAGAGGGCGAATCTTTTGCATATTATTTTCTGCTGTATGACTGATTTTGTTGATGGTATTTATTCACACAACACACATTTATCTGCCAATATGCCCTAAGCGGAAAGGACGATCACATCCTGTTTTGCGGCAAAAGTGTAGATACGGCATCATTTATGGCATGGCACCCGATGCCATCAGATTCTGTTTCCCTGTTTTGGAAGAGTGAAATTCCAAAGCCATGAAATGCACCATGATTTGTTAAGTTGAGGTCTAAATGTCATCAGGAATTATAGCCAAGGAGGCAGCAAACATCTTTGAATCATACTGCTGGACTGCTCAATGCATACATTAAAAACATTGTCCTATGAAGTTGAGAAACTCAATTTGAAATGATGTCTATTTAAGTGCTCATTTACGTATACGTCGGTGCACCACCATAGAGAGGACCTGAATACTTGGCGAGGCCACTTGTCCTTTATTAATTTTATGCACGTAGTGGATCAGGCATACCATTTTTGTGAAATAACATTATTTAATATCCTAATTATATGTACTTTATCATTTATATGCTGGTTTCATTAGATTCTACAGCTCTAAAACATACCAAAAGAAAATACTACATGATTTTATGTCAATAATATTTACAATAATGTGAACAACTATAGATTATTCGTATTGGGTGGTTCCTGTTTAAATCAACTAAATAAATGTAGTGAGACTATTAATTTAAGATAATAAAGACTATGTTAAACTAGAGAATACATGATTGAACAGTTGTTTCCGCCTAAGAACTCTCCGTTTAGGAACCCACTTCATCTTAAAACCCGCTACTCCTTTGAAACATATTTTTCTTTTAATTTAGCCCTCTACAAACCGCATAATTGCCTCACTTAAAGTCTAAGAACCCGTTTTTAGAGGGCCCGATAAAATTTTTAAAAAGGCGCGCGTATCTGAATACATACAATCAGATGGGTGAGATGAGTTGGGGAAGGTGAACTAGAGCCACGCAATAAGATCAGAGAAAACTTCCTTCCGACACATTTTTGTCACGCCGACTCGCGGCGCCTGTGGTTAATTCTACAGTCAGGAATCTCATTGAGATGTTACACGGCGCAGCTTAACTCCTCCCCCTGCAAAAAGGGCCTTCCACCTAATAAAATCATAGGTGGACAGAGGTTGTTTCTTAACTCGAGAGTGGGCATGTATACAATCACTGAGGAGTAAAAACGACTTGACCATTCAACAAGCACCTGGATTTTTAAAATCCTGCCCACGTCTCCAATAGTTTGCTGTATTCTACATATTTTTTACCTCTATCCCATCTTATGAGATGTTTTGTAAGGTGACTTTAGAAATGTCAAAATTTAAAAACCAGAGATAACAAATCAATACATGTACACACACCACCCGTATTTGCCAACTGCTACCATTGTGATTTATTAATATTAACAAACATTTTAATAAAATTTTAATTGCTATGAAAAGCATAGTTTATTTTAGACATTAAAATTCGGCATGAGTTTTTCTGTCAAACTTCAATATGCGCAATCCATAAAAGTACACAGATACGCACAAAACAACAAAAAAACTAAGTAATTAATTTCGACATAACAAAAAATTATGATTTATTAATATGCACATATATTTTAATGAACAATTTTTTTAGAAACTGCATAGTTTGTTTTTTTTTAACTAAAATTCAGCAATGCGTTTTCCTGTCAAAAAGTAATAGGCACAGTCCATAATATTGGACAGAGCCGCACATAAAACTTCAAAATACGCGTAAACAACAATATAATTATATAGCTGTTTTTGTGGGGCTTTGTTTGTTTGTGTGCAACCCTGTTGCAGCAACTTGACCACTAAATAGTAGTATGCAGTAATCCATAAAGCTTGGTCACAGCTTGCAGTTGGCGTTCTCTTTGAAAAATCTAGGTTTCGTTTGGTTTGGTATGTTAGTTTCTAAAAGTCTATCGTCAATATTTAGGCTGTATTGGAGTTCTGGCAAGTTTACCTGCTGCCACACATAATTATGTGGTGTCAGGATTGTCAGGATAACAGCGATTATGTTATACTGATACCAACCTAACCATTAGGAAACAACATCCATCAAAGAAATTGGTCCCATCCTGAGCTCACCCCCCCCCCCCCTTTCTAGTTTCGCAATTGCCAATAGTTATGTAGATGAAGTTCAAATAGTTTGGCATCACTTTATCGATCAAAGAATTATCGAATAACAAAAGGGCTTGACTCTTCAGATACTCCTCAAGTCCGCAAACTTTCAGAAGATGGAAGTACAGGGAATGCAGCAGATGAAGTTGTTGGTGTTGGTGCCTTTATTTTACTAAGAGCTGCCCGTAGCATCTTTTTGCCATACGTAGTCATAATGACATCCTGCACATACACACAAAATTAAATAGACCATAAAGTGTAAAAGATATTTCCTCATTAAATGCCAAACATTACAAACAACAGCGTTAAGCTTTTCGTTTATTATGCACAAAAACAACAACAACCACAATAACAGCAACAACAACAAAAGCCAACAAACAAACTTTCAAATTCAAGTCATAGGAAATATGAATGTACTGTGGTGTCAGGATTGGCATGTAAGGATATGGCAGCAGAATGTTACATCGTTTAACACTTATTTAAATAAAATGCTCTGCGAGAGCCACACAATGATCATGGCCCCATCTCCCCTAAACTTTCGAGCCAGAATTATGTTACTGCATTGATCAGTGATTACATGATAGTTTTTTTTATCTCCTTCTGCCTCACTATGAACTAGAATATTCTAGTGTATAAAGTCTGTATACGTTTTTTGCATGACCCAAGCCTTCCAAACTTTTCTTATTCCTTCATAAATTTTGTTAGTGGAAGAACTCTATAAAAATATCTTATTTAGAAAAGGGTGGCAATAGGCCGACTATATTGGTTAGGTTCTAGATGTAGATGATTTAGATCTAGCCTAAGCAACTCTTTTTAAGACATATACATTTTCTTGATCTCAAGTAAAATTATTGTACTTTACCTGCTTTACTGGTGATATTTCTGGAAGGAGGGCCTGAAAGATACGAGAATTATAGGAGCAGGTGAAGTGCTATAAAATACGAGATTTGAAAAATAGAAACTACGTCTTTATTACTAAATAGATATAGATCAGTTCTAAAAGACTATATAAAGGTATAGATCTAATTAGGATATATGATTGGGTGTCTACAACACCTGGAATCTAGATAGATTTTTTTAGTTAGGATCTAGATTTAGACAAATTCTATTGCGTCTAGATTTAGAGTATTTTGTGTATGTTTATACACTAGATCTAATCTATATGTAGATCTACTGATATTTTATCTGGATCTAGGCCCACTTTAGTCATCGGGGCGAAGTATCAGTAGGCCTAAATGTATTTCTTGTGTTTGTTAATTATGTTTAAATCTAATCTAAATCGAGAACTATTCGCACTCAACGCATATCAAAGACAACTTAACTTATAATTTTTATTCTAGATTTGAAGCTTATAACTGTTGACGTTCTCTGGCTAATAATGGTATCACCCGAAACAAAATTAATTTAATGCTAACAAAACAGATTATAATTATTGCTTGTTTCATGTTTATCCAACAGGCGCGGTGATGTCGGAAACGAAAGTTAGGGATGTTATGGTGTCGAAAGTTCCCCTTCTATAAATAGAACTTAGAGCATAAAATGGCAGCCATCAATAGAAACCCTCATCAAATTATTCTACAAGGTTCAAAAAACCGATTTTTATATATTTCGATGCCACACACTGTTGTGAGCTAACATGTCTACGATGATCATTAAAACCATGTCCAAGAGGTGGCCATATTATGGGTCTTTGTTATACAAACGACGAAATTTCAATGCTTCACAGCAAACCGAAATGCAAAAAGCGCCCCATGCTGTTCAAAGCGCCTTCTCTAAGTATCTATTTAAATAATATATATATATATATATATATATAGTGTTCGCGTTGGACGCCATGAAACAAACAAGCGAACAAACAAACCTCATTGTGTCCTATGACAGCCTCTTAAAAAAGCATAGAAATACATAAACACGTGCAATCAATGACTCAATATTTATTTGTGCACTTCTCCTCGTTTTTGGACCCGTCCATAATATTATAGCCTTTATAGTGCTGGGGATGGACGCTGAACAACAAATGAAACAAACTTTTCCGTTTCCTGTGGTGGAAAACAGCAATACAGGCACAAACATACGCACTTGTCACCCTATTATCATTTTGTTTCTTGTCTTTTCTCCCTGATCTCTGTGTACGCGTATCCAGCCAGCCCTGGCAAATATAACCCCAGGGCCAGTATCAGACCGTGGTAGAAACAAACTGTTGATGCCACTATCAAATAGATGGAAAAAGCCAAGCACTTCACTCCATTGGCTGCGGAAAAGGCTGAGGGGTGCTGCTCCGTCGGAAATACGCTGGCTATCAGGGCTGCAGGAAAGACAGAACACGGACAGAGCTCGTTAGAAAAGGGAGGATCTAGATCACGATATACACATGATTCCATTGATCATTATTCATTGAGTTCTGGTTTTCATTATTGAGAAGAAAAGATAATGGTTATAAGGTAATTGTTTTGATGTTATAAGGGATAGACGACACACAAAGCACAGAATGTCATAGGCCTACTATCATAATTATAGCAGAAAAATGCATATTTATTTCAATTTCGAATTATAAATCAAAACTGAACGCAGTTTATAAATATAGCTAGATAATATCCTAATAACTACATGTAGTGTTTGCGTCAGAAACACACCTCTCCCTTAAATATTGTACGTGGCGGTAATTAACACAAGTTACGGTAAAATAATTCATGCAGTGTTGCAAAAATAATATTATTAAAAACAACACGATTGATTACCTTGCTGCTGCGGTTGTAGGATACCTTGAGCGACTCCAGCCAACGCAGGTAATATCAGCAGCACCATCGGGCTAGTAGTATAGTCAGGCTGCCAAAGCAACATGGTCACGATAGTAAAAATATCGATCCCCATGCCAACTGCAAATTGTAGTATTCGGCCAGTGTATCGCACTAGATAGTTGGCAACAAGAGAAGTGATGGTCGAGACAATGCCCATGGACACCATAGAGAAACCGACCCACTGGACGCCAACTGCGCAACTGACAAACGCCTAAAAGGAGGTGTAAATTTAAAAGAAATCAGTTGTGAGAAATCATGAAAAAATAAAAATAAGATTATCTAAATAAAGAATTGGTTGACAGATAATGCACTAATGGCTCAAGCTAAGTCATAAATGACGCACATAAATTATCTGATGCCTATAGGCTTACAATAGACGAATTATCTGGATCCGAAAACTTATCCACAAAGTAAATTATATGACTGTAGATTCCATAAAATTTGCAAGTTTCCTCTTCGTTATATATTATGTTCAATGTTTCCTAACCTTAGGGTATCCTGTGTACGTGGCCATGAGCACTATCGACTGAGCCATGATGGACGGAGCCAGTAATATAAACTTAGGGTTGAGCATCATAGAGGTACATCCCCCAGTTTTTGCACCACCCGGCGCCGTGATATTCTTTAGACTTGGAAGCCCGAATACTATTATAGCGAGTCCTATAATGCCACACGCAGCAAACGCTCCAAATAGAATATTGATGATCTGCCTTGATGGTCTATCGAACTCCACAGTATCTTCAGCATTGGAACACATTTTTGTCCCGCACTTGTTGTCTCTGAGAATCGACTCGTTGTACGCCTTTGATTGAAGTATCCCTGAAGACAACAAGTTCCCCGAAATGTGCGCTGCTTTGAAGCAGCTGAAGAATATTCCGTTGAAAAAGCTTATGGTTCCGTAGAGTCGTGATTTGGGAAATCGTTTGTAATGGTTGTAACTGGTGCTAATAGCCGTGACATAGACACTCTGGGACATGCCGAGTCCGCCAGTCAAAACCCCTTGGGCTGCGGAGACGGGTATAAGGGTGGCCCAAGTGGGAACGAAGTTGGCGCAGGTGTAGCAAACATGGCCAATGAATCCGAGACACAAGAGACCCTTGTGTCTCACAAGTCTGGCACAGACGGGGGCCAGGAACGATCCAGGCAGCACACATAAGTACATGATCGACAGGCTAATTTCGCCCAGGTGACCTTCGGCGTTCAGGCTGCTCTGTAAAGAAAAGAAGGAAACAGGGAATGGGATTTATGGGTAATAGTTTCCTGCGTTCCTGTATGTAGCAGCAGAACACCTCCTAATGCTGTAAGTACAACGTCGCAGTAGTTCATAACTCGTTGTTTATAATATATCCGATAAGAATGCCAACGACAACTTGTAAACTACCGCGACGTTTTACTTACTGCCCCAACGCCATAGATATTGTTTTCCTCAATGCTTTAGCTTAAAGAAGTGAGTACGATTGAGTCACACATTAAGCTTAACATAGAAGCCTTTGTTATTGATTTTGTTTGTTTGTTGTGGGGTTTTTTTTTTATCTAGATGAGTACCGCTTAGATTTGAATATCGAGGTGAAAATGCAATATGTTTCAGTAAAGGATACAACAACAAAAAAAGGAGAAAGGGATGTACTTAGAAAAATGAAATCATATCCGTATTTAACAAATGGAACTTATGAGTAAGAAAGTAAACGAAACGAATTAATAAAAAGAACATAACACACACGCACAAAATCGTTAAAAGAGTATTACAAATTCTCATTACAGTTTATTATGAACGCAAAATAAATAAAATATAGGAGGCAAGAACTGTAAAGCTGGACACTTAGATTACAATGAATGTGTAATTGTTAAACTCACCTGAAGGCTTTGAATCGCCTCAAAGGCAGAATAAGTAAAGATAAAAGCCGCGCATAAGGCAATGCAAGACCTCAAAGGGGGTATATAGTCTTCAGGCTCCAATAGATTGTCCTCGTCAGTTTCTATACGTGAACTCTCCTTTTTTGTTGGTCTTATAAGAGACTGCTTCTGGGCACTCTCGGAATCCCCGAAATAATACATGTTAAAAGTTTCAACGTCGTTGTCAGAGTCACTATTTACACCTCCTAGGGCATGTTTAATGCCGAGATCATCTGAACCGTATAAATCCTTTTCGCGATGAATAGTCATTCTGATAAGATTAGATGTTTATCAAGCAGGCAGAATCTTATCACATTCATTAACACTAGTAATTAACAACAGGGGTTTTATCTAGGTTTTTAGGTAACTACTATTTAATCGTTATCTAGCACAAGTATTATGCATCCAGGGATGCGATCCGTCGGTGTCAGTATAAAGTGATCGATTGAGGCATGACCTCTGATAATCCCACCCTGGCTCTTTTTTTTTTTTTTTTCGGCATTTAACTGTTTTAATTGTTAGACTTTTTTCTTCGGACCCGTCTTTTCTCTTCTTTTCTTATTTTTGTTTTAAAGAAACTAACAAACCAAATGATTTTTAAAAGAAAACCCACTATAATGTGGGTAGGGAACCAAAAAGACGTATCTCAAAATCGCCACTTTTCAGGAGGCGAAAGAAAACTGTTTTGTTTTCAAACGCGTTGGCATATCGCTTTAATTTTTTGCACTTGGTCATTAAAAACAAGAGGCCTTTATACTTTAAGTTTATATGCGTATAGCTACAGTAGGTTTTCCGCGACAGTGAGTTACGATTTTCTGCGAATAAATTCTTGAAACCAATTTATTTCTTGAGACAACCGTTTATACATAAATTTAATAGATTACAGCCGCAATCAAACAATTACCACTCAGTGTAATAAAAATACAAAATCTTTATTGTGCGTTTAACTCCAGCGCCAATATTTTTTAACAATCTGGTGTGATATTCCAAACGTTTGAAACATATGCGCAGATTCACTGTTTACAAAGAAATCAATCAATACTAGAACCAATTTGCATATTACAAGGTTCATTCCGTGTTGTTACGGGCCTTCAGTAAGAAAGGAATTCGGACTCCCAGCTGTTGCCGTGCATGATACTGCTTTGGACAGGCTGTTATAATTATATCTTAGATCCCATTTTTTTTTAGCTCCTATTGTCTTGACTTTCGCTTCTTACCCCATGGAGTCTACTTCTTGTTTTGCACCTTCTTTGCCTTGAAGAGCAACATTTAAGATGAAAAGCAGGGATACAGGAGGTTGAAGTCAGGTGCCCACCAATATACATCTTTAGGCTTGTCTGTCCTTCCAATCAGAAGATCACACTGTGGCTCATTACGAGGCTGGTCCTCTTTGGGCCTGAGTATCTCTACATGGCATCCCTATTACTTTTTTGGCTACTTAGATAACAGCTTATCCAGATAATGAAATAAATAGGGTATGGCAGGTTGACCACAGTGTATTTAGTCAACAGGTTTGTCCAGATAATGAAAATAAGGATTTTTTTAAATACTACATTCAGGTAACATCAACTGTAACACTAATAACAGGTTATCCAGATAATGAAAATAAAAGAGGTTTTAGTGATTGATTTTCCCCTCTTATCACTATTTAGATAGATCCAAAGAGGTTATTAACAGCATAAGAGGGTTCAGTGACGTTACAACGCAGCGGAACTTGAATGGTAACAATGTTACATAGATGAGCGCATCTATACGTGTGTAATTAATCACATCTTAAAGAGGAAACTTCAAAACATTGCTACAGCTAGATCAAGCAGTTGATCACAGCGGGTGAACGGGGTTGAATTTCATTTATAACAATATTAAAAATAAAGGAAGTAATACGCACACTTTGGGAACAGAGG
Source organism: Elysia chlorotica (assembly GCA_003991915.1). NCBI lineage: Eukaryota > Metazoa > Mollusca > Gastropoda > Plakobranchidae > Elysia > Elysia chlorotica. The sequence goes on along the minus strand of RQTK01000021.1, from coordinate 14,293 downwards.
GACACAATAAAACTAACACAATTATAGCTTGAAAAATACATAGAAACGTTTCGCCTTTATTGGCTTCAGCATACTAAAGAAGTTATTAATAATGTTTTAGTAGTACCGTATAATGATGAAGCCAATAACGGCGAATCGTTTCTATGTATTTTTCAACCTTGAGCTGTGTTCGTTTTATTGTGTCCCTCATTTGCTAAGTTGTGCTTATGTCCCCCTTTTTTTAATAGTCTACTACATTACCACTAGGGTCATTAGCAATTGAGGAGGTGTACACTGGTTACCAGAAATCCCTTGTAAAAGCGAAATAAATATGAAGTCTGAGGGTTAAGGATACAACTCAAGAATGTCCTGATCAAAATCAGTACTTGGCAAATATCTAGATTTACAATGGACCTCAATAACATCGTTTCATATGCCAAGATATTACAGGACGATCAGAAGTATTAACACTCCTCTCTCTACAACAAAAGCACTAATCAATCCACCCTCACTCGATCTACCGCACTACACAAAACACACATCTACAATAGAAAACCCTAGGCCTAGAAGCCCAAGAATTTTTCGGAATCTTAGATCACACAATTATAATTATATAATACTAGGCCTACACGTCCATACCACAACACAATTGAAAGAAGATTGGGCCCTGAAAGTAACTTTGTTTCGATCGAAAAGTCGTTTCAAAATACATGCTTCTCAGCTGTCCTTTTTTTCGTTAGGGTGTGGATCCCGAGTATAGATCTGGTGATTTTATTAATATCCTTGTTTGTTTGTTTTTGACTGTTACTGAGACCGTGTAATCGCATTGATATAAAATTATAATAGGGACCTAGATCTAGATTTGATTAAAACAATACCAAACGCGACAAGTCGACTTCTGGGTTACACTGCTATAAGGCTTTTCAGTCGCGACGCCTTGTAGCGTGAGCCTCGTTTTCTTGCACTCTACAGGTTACACGTCAGAGCTACAAGTGCGTCTGCTTAAACTCTCTAATGCCTCTTTCTTGTGTGCGCACTATTTTAGGGAATTTCTAAAAGTTTGCATATGTAAACGCTATTATATTGAAACGGAAGATGTGTGGATCAATTTTTTTTTAAGTACCAACACAACAACGTGTCAACCTGCACAACATGTGTGCAGCGTGATGGGAAATGGCTAAAAAAAACTTCTAGTAATTTCCAGTACTTCTTTAAAGCCGGTAGCAGCTGGTTTGTTGAACAATACTATGTAGCGGCCCACGCGCAATTTAAGAAATGTCACACCGGTCCATCATTAAGAAATTATCTTTATAATATTTTAATTTCCGTGACATTTAATCTAATCTCTTTCACCTCTTAGAAACTTGTAAAAATGTCTTACTTATAATCTTACGAGTTGCAATGAAAGATTACAAAACGTCAAAATTATATCATATAAAATACACCGTCATAATCATGTTCCATACGCCAACTTTAAGCAAGCATTTAATTTTATAATAATTATAGGTTACAATGATCCAAAATGTACATCATTACACGTAATACCTTAAATTTTCAACATCAACATGTCGTCGACCATCGCACAAGTTTCTTGTGCCACAAATAAACAAAGGAATCCCGCCATGGGATCATATGGTAAGTTTGCAACAAACTTGAGCTTCAATTTAAAGCAAATGAAATTATCGAAAGGCATATCATTAAATGATATATTGATACACATTTGATTAAGCATTTCAAAATACAAATGATGAACGGTATTCAATTTAAAAAAAATAGACTAAGAAAGCCTGCACCCACATTCTCTGATCCTAAGCGTGGTAAAGACTTTAAAACTGTAAGTTTGTAGACATGCAGCCCACCGCATTATTCTTGGGCTTTCAAATTTCGCTGTATCTAGATATTGGAGAGGACGATGGTCGGTCTGCAGAGAGAGAGAGAGAGAGAGAGAGAGAGAGAGAGAGAGAGAAAGAGAGAGAGAGGACTCTCTCTTCCTCTATTCGTGTCGAAGGTCTCTTAGGTGTCCCTGAGGGACCCTATACGCCGACAGGTAGCATTGACAGAAGCTCAAGATAAAGGCAAGATATAAAGATCCTATCCTAGTCCATTCTATTACTACGTGGCTGGTCGGTCTGGTCCTCTACGGTGGGGGATGAAGAGACTGGTTGTTAAATACCACCGGAAGTTGCATGCATGACACAAATTAAAATGAAGCTAAAAATAGATTTTGATTGTTTGTTTTTTGTTTCGTGTTATATAAATATGACATCCTTCCTTTTATTTCTTTTTAAGATCTGTATTTTCCGTTCCAAGCAGAAAAGACATTCAGAAATCTTCCTACAATGTAGGTCTACTAAAATTATAAATATATTAAAAAATAAAAAGTAAAATCCGTTCGAATTACATGTAAGTACATATAATGACAAGGGACTTTGCACCATTTAGAAAACGGGTTATCCAAATAATGAAGTCATGGGAGGGGAGGGGGGGGGGGAGGTTAGACTATTGAGATAACCTGTTATCTAAAAAGCCAATCCCCTTTTCTTTTCACCATTTAGATAACCTTATTATCTAAATAATCACTGCAAACATAAAAATGTGGTTAGACGCAATATCTTTGCTATTAATTAATCACCGAATAGTATTGTGTGTGAAGACAATAGCGTCGCGATGCTACTTTCTGGTGACCTCTTGGTCAAGATAAAAACATTTTGTCGACATACTTGTGCCTGTGAAAGTTCAGCTGAGCAGCTCCAGTGGTGTTGTAATCTCATTATCAATTCCAGAGAAAAATATTTCAAGCGTTATAAATGCCTCCCTCTTCGCTAATGCCTTTGAAATATATGGAGCGGGAAAATACCTGAGCCATCATAAATGGTCGAGAAGTAAAAAATTTGGAGCGTCAGATTTACGTAAAAAACGAAAGGCCCATAAATGCATTACGTTTTGTTGACCACTTTGTTAGGATGCAGAAATAACTGCACTTTAATCCAATCGAACCCTAGTCTGATCCTATCTGGGTTGGCAGCCAGGTACATTGTATCTCTTTCTAAAGATATGGATTCTGAAAGACATAATTTTGAATTTTAGCACAGTTCAAATTCATCTGGAATCCTCCAGCTTTTCCACTCCACAATATCCACGAATTTCGTGAGTTCTCAACTGGTAATAAATAAAACTGGAACCATTTCGCGCTTTAAAACTTCAACAAATTAAATATTCCCAGAAATCGCGTCTCGAGTTACGGCTCTTTGGTTCCCTACCCACGATAAGAAAATCTTCACACACAAAAAGTTTTGCTACGTATAAATCAGAAGCCGAAGAGTACAGGTTGTCTAACAATAAATAGCCTGCTCTTTATGAAATACGAACCGACTAGTCAGTCTACAGATCACAGTATTAGCACTCGGGACCTAACTAGGACGGAAAAAAACAACCTAACGTAAACTACTTTAATGAAGCCCACCGTTTCATGCTAACACAAAACATGGTTTAATGTAATAAACCAATCAGACTGAATTTCGTATTTGAAGAGGAAGATACCGACCGCACTCAAATGCTACCAGTATAATTGCAAATCCATGTGATATAAGAAAATTTAATGTTACATTAACTAAATCTGCGCTTTGGTCACAAAATAATAACATAAAAAAAATTATGATATACTTAAATACATACATTACTTGCGTATATCCGGAAGTTGCGAATATAGACCTACTGCTGTATACACTATCCAACTCAGGGTTCAGAAATGTCTCAAATAAATTTAGGAAAGAAAAAAAATAGAAACGGAATGTTTTTTCAAACGATATTAAGAAGTGTTTAGCTCATCCAATTTTTGAAGAAGAAAAAATAATATTCCTAGGCCTTTAAGAGAATAAATGCAACTAAAACTATTACAAAATACATTGCTTATGCTGATCAATAAGGGCCAGATCAAAAGAGTGTCTCAATTAACTTACTTAAAACCGTATAAAATCTATATCAGTTTTGATATAGATACTTATAGTTCAAAAATGAGATTAGACGAGTTAAACTTGCTGCACTTTGTTTCGTCTACGCTGTTCAAGAAAATATCAATGTAACGTTCTAAAGTCGCACCGAGAACGAGGCATTGATTTAAGAATAAACCAAAGTTATAAAAACAGCATTAGCGAGTAATTAGAATCAAATTAATAGTACCAGAGTGCAGTATTTGTAATAATTGAAATGAAATTAAATTAAGTAGATACATTCATACTTATATTTAGCCTACTCTCTGTTGGCCTATTATCTTTTGGTTCTGGTCCACAAGAACAAGTTTGCCATTCATGAAAGGTCCAGCCTTTATTACATTGATACATTCATAATTAGATTTATTCTCTGTAGGCCTATATCTTTTGGTTTTGCTACAAAAGAACAAATATGTCATGCATGGGAAGTCTAGCTTTAATTATATTGATAGTGATCAAACGTTCTGTCTGAAGCAGGTGATAATGTTCAGAATGTTCTCTGATCGTAACTCAGCTGCGATATATCACACCAGTAAAACATCATCTTTTTTTTTTTGTAAACAAAACTTCATTGCTTTTATTGAAGCCGGTATATTCTTTTCTTATCAAGTACTTCATGTCACCCAAAATTAATAATGGTGTTATTGGGGCCAATGTCATGAATACTAAATAAAAAAAATAATATTCAAATAATTCATGTCAGCAAAAATATGACATATAGATCACATGATATTTCAAATATTTGTTGTACACACTCTACGATTTTTTGAAATAGCAAGAAGACTTTTATGTTTTAATTAATACTACGGATTGTTTATTGAAACAATATACACACCAGACAGGGCGGGGATACCATGACTCCTGTCTCAGCCGGTCAGTATAATGTG
>RQTK01000020.1:1202856-1223897 GCA_003991915.1 Elysia chlorotica | reverse complement strand
TATTAATATTTTTAAATTATTATAATAACCAATTATTATTACATTTTTTTTATCTTACTACAGAGAGAGAAACAAAAGAAGTTTGCAAGTTTGCTGGAATTTACACTCTGAAGTCAAGTGAGTTGAGCTTAAAAAGATTAAGATAATAATTATAATTGTTTAAATCAAAGCCTCTATTACGGGAAGTTATTATTCATTTTCAAAATTTTATTATCCAATGCTTTTCTTCTCAACATAGTTTATTCATTTATGTCGACGAGAAACACAATAAATAAAGTTTGTTACAATTGTAAACAGCGTGGTAAATATCCACATAGAGAAGAGACAGCCACCTGATGAATGTTGAGGTGGGAGCTGCTCCAAAGTTGTTAATTGTGGACACTACAATGAAGAAGATTATTTGCTTGAATATAATTGTTAATATATATACAAAATTATATTTTGGAAGCCATTTAATCATATTTCCAATGAACAGTATGAAACTATTTTAAAAGTATAAGAAAATAGTGAAAAATTTTAGTAAGGTTATGTTTATTTCTGAAGGAAGTTCGATTTTTCTTTAAGATAAATTTTTAAGGATTTAAAAACAATAATCTTAGTACAAATGGTCTCTTCATGCTCTTACCAAATAAAAAAAAAAGGAAAAAAAAATCACATCTCTTCATAAGTCACATTTCTTCATGTATTTTTCAGCCTTTGTACCAAATTTGAGCACAAGAGTAAAAAATATTTCTAAAATCAGCATAAAGCCCAAGAAAAAGAAACCCTTTGTGAGTATCATTAACATTATTCAAAATGAATATTTTTGATCTATCTTACACATCAAACTCTACTAATTCTTTTCAACTTTGTCTAATTTCTGTTTTCAAAACAATATAAAATATCAATCGAGAATACTAATTGCAAGGATTAGAACTGGGCACATGCCTTTCCATTAAACAAATTTGAAGAAGAAATCGCTTAACTATTTTGAGTATTTGTAAAATCAAATGTTTCGTAATAGATGCGTTTTTAAACAATATTTGTTAAATTCCAATTGTTTACCATGTTAATCAACCTTTATATCCCTTTCTTGTAGGTTGCAAATGCTGCTGATGGAGGGAAGCCAAAATTTGTAGAGGTAGGCTAAGTTGTTTTTCTGATCATAAAATGTTTCTGTAATTTTTGTGCACCTATTTTTGGTTCACTTTTATAATCGATGTCCAATAATGGTGAATATTATGATGAGCCCAATGAAAATTTCGAATATCTTTATTTAATTTACATCATTTAAAAGTATTTTCAGGTACCTACACACCCTTTACCCTCTGTGTGGCCGTTTATGTACACACGCTAATAGTGTTTATATTTTGCCAATATGATTTATGATTTTTGTGATATTTCAACAATCTAAAAAGTACCATAACCCAACCATATTCCAGCAGAATACAAAAACAAAAAACCAAAAGAAACAAACAACAGACCAAAAAAACAACAAAAGACAGTACAAAACCCAACAAAAAACAAAAACAAAAACACAGACAAGAAACTAAAGAAAAGCAATATACGAATACAGTATTTTTAAAACCTTAAAATTTGATGGGTTTTTCTTTTTTAACTTAATATATTTTCTATGAAAATGTTGAAAAAATAGCACTTAATGATAAATCAATTACTTTTCTTCCAGTTGCATCAATATCCTGGCTATGATCCCCAAGAGCTCACACACTTGCCAGGTGGTATTGCAGCCTCTGATATATTCGACAAAGTTGTGGAAGCATCTGTTCAACTCAACAAGAAAGTGAGTTAAAATTTCATTATATTCTGCTGAAATAATTTTCCTTTTGTACTGCCTATCCTCCACTTTGATTAGTCCAATTTACATAAAAACGTTCATCCTTTCTAGCAATAAAAGGTTGGAAAAAAAACCAACACTAAACTAATTTTGATGAAATCTTTTTTTTTATTTATTCAAAACTCAGCCAAACTACAAGCCGCAGTTCCAAAAACTCTTCTTTTCAGAAATGTCAGAGTCTATTCTCTTGGTAAGTAACCTTTTGTTTATAAAAATTAGAAAATAGAAATGTTGTCTTGATCATTACACAGCAACAATTTTGTGCAGTTCATTTAAAGAAACTGTCAAACTGAATTGAGTTATGATTTGATGAACTTCAAATAGCTTGCATTTAAGAGTGGCTTATTTCATTAGTTTTTCAATGAGCATGAACTTTTTAATTGATGAAATAATTTTTCCCCATTTTATTTTCTATTTTAATGCCTTTTCAGTATAATACTTTGATTTTCAATTATTTTGGAAACTGATTATATATGAATATACTTTTTATATCTGTATTTGAAGACCCAATCCCCTGGTTCCTTAAAGACTATTTATGAACCTCACTCATTATGACTAGTTTCAATATTCTTTCTTAAATTTCATAGGGGTGACTGTTTATTTCTCTAAAAAAAAAGTTATCATATTTAACCATCTATTTCTATCAGCATATTTGTAGCGTTTCAAAATAGGACCTCCTTTTGGAATTTGTTTCCTTTTAAGAAATAATCTTTATTTTCCAAATCTATTTTTTTTCAGGACATCTTCTGGTATTTTTTCTTGGAAAAGTTTCAGTCCAACACAGGATCCCAGACCAAGTTATTCAACAGAGTGGCTCACAATTATGTGAAGCTCATGATGTATGCTGATGACCCCTTCTTGAAAGACATTTTTTTCAAGGTCATTATGTAAATTATTTAATTCAGTAATATAAAATGTTGATTAACACAATTAAGACTGCATTTACATTGGTAAATACCAAGGCATAAAAAAAAATAAGAAGAAAAAAAAACATACCCAAGAAAGAGAAGAAAAATATACTCGATGTAGTTTTGACACATAACTCAAACATCATTTTTTTTTTGAAAGGAAGAAATTACGTGTTATCCCATTTGACTCAAAAGGAAAGAGTTGTATCCTACCAGTGATCACAAAGAAATTGATAATATTTGTAGGGTAAGGCACAGAATATAGGAATTTCTTGTTTTGAGATATTAATAAAACAAAAAAGTTGTTTTTATCAGTTCCTGAATCTGTAAAAGTGAAATAAAAAAGAAATTCTTAAAAATGTTTTGTAGTCTATAAAATAACATATGCTTAAGTCTAAGAATTTATATAGGGGCAAGTTATAATGCCTTTACAACATTAGTAATGATACAAAAAATTAAAATATTATAAGTGTTAGGTGCTTTTTAATACTATGTACATGCTTTTTCATTAAAGTTGTTTTGTTTTTCATTTCAGGATTATCCTCGTCTGATGTCTCAAGCTGTGTATTCATCCTTCTGCTTTTCATTCCCTGATTCCTACAGGCAATTTGGAGAAGCTTTCAAGGATGACTTAACATTTCTTGTGTACACCTGGATGACAGGTTCTTATCTTATGTTAGATTGGTTACATAATTATGCTTGCTTTTCATTTTTATCTGAGAGAAATTCATTATACAATAATGAAAACATAGTAAGATAATGTCATCGAAAAAATCTATTTTTTCTTTCACCTATTATTTCATAATGATGGACATATACACTCTTCTCATGAGTGAGTCCAATTGTGTTTCAGACTTTCTCCGAGAATAGCATACTCTAATGCTGAGAAAAGGGCAGAAAGTATTACCAAAAATGTTAACCTCACTTTCAAGTTGTGTAATGATTTTGCCAGTGAATTTCAAATTTTGAAAGCATCTTTATATATTTTCTTGATGTAGCAATGTTTGTGGCTTTGTGGCTGATTCAGCACATAGAGTCATTTTATGTCGTTGCTACACAAATGAATACGACATGCACCAAAAGGATATTATCCTTGTTTTCTTAAAAAACTGCTAAATGTCTGTAAAGATTTAGGCACAGGTTGTCTGATACACTCTGTAATTGTTTCACAAAGCCCTTGAAAAAGAGGTTACTGCCTGTATAAAAAGTTAAAGTCTGACGGTGAAAAACACTACTTGGTAGTGCCGGTCTCGATGTGATCCCACGATTCCATACAGTTTTTGTGTGCACCAAAGACTTCTTTATTGGACTCCATATCGGTTACATCTCACATTGTTTGCACATATCATCTTTACAGAAAATATACTGGAAACTGGACAAAAAAAACTTTACTGTCCGTTTTGTCAACATTTTGATATTCATCTTGATCTCAAAACTGATTTCTTATTTTGTAAACATTTAGGCATTCCTCTTGGCGTCAGATCTTCATTGCTTATTTTGTTAACATTTAGGCATTCGTCCTGCTCCAAGAAACTGGCTTCTTTGGGACATGTCATGTCTGGAACCCCCCAACCTCAAACAAAGAGAAGATATGATGAACAGGAAAAAAGGTATGGTTGTATCTCTCTTTCAAGCTTCATATAAAACTTTTTGATGACGTCCAATACATTTAATGCTCAACGCTAAATTTTTTTTATGATGATTTAATTAGAAATATTAATTTTTAATGTACCAGTCTCCCTTTTTTAAGACAGCTGTTATTTTAATAAGGCAGAAAAAAATGGCCAATCTTTGTCAGTTAAAACAAAGAAACAGGGGAGACAATCGTCACAGTTTTATACAAGTGGAACAAAATAACATGTCTTTTAAAATATGTTTGAGCCTCATCTTACTGTCTTTTTAGACTTTGTTTCAAGTTTAAAGTTTTTAATTATTCACCACTTTGAGCCCTGACTTCTTGATACATTTGTAGCACTATACCTGACTTCCTTAGCTAAAACCTTGAATGTAATCAGTTTTTTGGTGAGACATTGCTCCTCAGTTTTAGCAGGTTAACACCCGAATACTTAAGTAGTGTTACTATGTTACACGCTCAAGGGATTTAAAGTAAATTATTACAGTTCTAGTACATCTCACACTGATCACTATTCGCACATCCCATAGTGACATAAAAGATACTGGAAACTTGACTCAAGGGATAAAAAAGTATCATTTGTCTATTTCCAGTGAAAACGCTAATTGACTTTGACTTTCTGGACTCCCTCATCTCAACCAACGCGAGCCAGTACGCGTCAACCATGTCCTTGGCCCAGTCCACGTCCAAGTCCTCAGCCAACTCCAACGCAGGCCACAAGAGACCGAGGATGCACGCCAGGATTAGCAGAGTATACTTTTCATTTTTTATTTATTTTACAAAATATACTTTCTGAAGTTTTCAAAACTATACTGTTCAACATTTTTAACATATTGTAATTATATTACTTTTTTAAAACTTGTGCATTCACCAAGACTTAACGTTTTTACCCCATAGCACCCAAAGATTATTTTTTATTTTTCACCTCCAAATTGACAATAAAATTGAATGACTTATCTTATACATTGTACTCATAAATTCATTAAGAATTTATCTTCGTTATCCATTACACACACAAACTGTTTTTATATCTGTCACCCTAAGTTAACAACATTATTATATAACTTTGTTAGTACTTATAAATACTTTAAGAATTGTTTTTTCTCCCCACATCAAGAACAAATCATTCTTATATTCGCCACAGATCATCCAAAGTTCTTCTTTTTAATTTACACTATTACATTGAAATCTTAAAATAGGACTGTTTATATATATTCCTTTAAAAAATGGGTGTTTACAGAGATTCCAGAATGTACAGAAAAAGTAACAAAACATGACCAGTGATCAGAAAAATGACTTCCCTTTTATTTCCTTCAGAGCAGCCACAAACCGTTTCTGCGCTCGTCGTCCCCCAACAAGAGCCACTCTCCGAGCTTGGGGGCACTGGGATTAGCATGGAATATAAGAAAAATGTGAAAATTGTTGGGGGCAGGGGGGTTTGTTTTCAGCAAGTCATGCGAGAGAAGTGTGAAAGATGTGGGAAAGAGGGGGCTAGCAGGGAATGTGAAAGGAAAAGTTGTTGGCTGAAATAGCATGGATTTTATCTTTTCACACGCATTATTTAAGACCTGCACACTATTTGGGGTATTTTTCAAAAAATTCATAACAGGTTGATATTTTATTACTTTGAAATGGAAGGTATGAGCGAAAGGGTTAAATTAAGATACTGTGTTTGTCACCAATATAGAAGATTTTCCATACTATTGAATGGAATTTTATTGTCTGTGTTTTTGCCATTACATTTCAATCAGTTTGTCCTGGCACAATCATATATAGAAGCACACAATAACAGTAAGAGCTAACCCTTGGTTACCCAAAGCTCTGTCAGAAAATATGGGCGCAAATTACCTTTACTTTATGGGTCCTTAAATTCAACATGCTTCTATATTATGTTATTTTGTTAAGTTTTAATAAAACATAAATGGAAATTTCTTGTTCAGATAGAGTAGTTGCTTTTTCTTCAGAGATACTATGTTATCTTATAACACAGGTAATCATTTTTTATCCTATACTAATTCCAGGCAAAGACACAAAGAGAGCAAGCGAGGCTCTGACCCCCATCCGAGAGATGACTAGCGAGGACGAAGATACTCTCACTAAGAAAATGTCCCAGATGTCCTTCAGTCAGGCTCGCGATCTGAAAGCTCCGGGGAAGGAGGAGACTGTGGTGAGTTTGGTTTAGTTGGTTCGTTTCTTCTTTATCTCTATATTGGACTTATATAGTGGATAAGTCCCAAAACTAACGTTTGACAATTTTACATGCTGCCACACAGAGACAGGGGTAGTGCAAGGATACCAGGGATCCTGTCTCAGCCGATCACGTTATACTAATATTGACCAAACATAGGGAACAAGATGATCTGTTCTGAGATTGAACTAGGAATCTACCAAATATAAGCTGTACTTTTAATTTCAAAGTTTACAAGCTGTAAGTCTTCTTGGTTAGAATGAACTCTCGTTAAAAAAATGCAACATGTTAGACTTAATGGCAGTCTTAATAGATTTCAAGTAAACATTAATTGTCTGGTCAGGAATTAAAAAAAATTATTGACGTTTGTTGAACTTCTTTGTGATAAATGAGTTTTGTTAATTTGATGATTGAAAGCAGTTAATCTAATATTATTGCTTTGCCTGACTTTATTGTGTCTTATAAATATTGGACACAGTGATGTCAATTTTAGTTGAAATCTATCAAGGGGTTATGTTTTATGATTCAATATGCTTTGCAGCTTTATGCTAATGGTTCAGTAAAAAAATTATGATTCACTTGGCACCACTATGAATTCATGAATTAACCTTTTTTTTCTGCTCTCTTTATGTTCTGAAATAAAAAATGTGGTACGTTATCTGTCTTTAATTCTTACAGTAATACAGGTTATTAGTATATATAAAAAAATGATAGCTACAAATGTATTAAAAAAAAGTAATGTGAAAATGTGTAAAAAAAAAAAAAAGAACAACGAAAAAAAAAAACAACCTATGAAAACAATAATAGATGATTTTATTTATATAATCAGACTCAGAGGCAACTTTCAATGGACTCTAATCAATAAAATGGTACAACATCTAAATAAAATAACTTAAGGCAAGATCTAAAAGCATTTTCTTTCAAAACGCTTTCTAGTCTCACCCAGTTGGTCGTGGCCCAGAGTTTGTGCGGGCGGCTTTCAACACCGAGGGCAAGAGTCCCCTTGTCAGCCACTTCCTGAGGATGAAAGGTCTCACCTACGATGCTGGACAGCTCATCTGGATGCAGAGGGTGGAGATTGACAAGCTGCCAGAATATCCTTTAATCCCAATGCCATTTTCAACTTAGAGAGCGACTCTCTCTCTAACTCTGATTCTGCCTCTGTATTTCTCTTTCTCTCTGTCTCTATCTCCCTCTCCGCGCTCTCCCCCTCCCTCTCCCCTCTCTCTCTCTGTCTCTCCGTCTCTTCCCCCCCATCTCTCTCTGTCTTTCTGTCTCTGCCTCTCTCTTGCTCCCTTTCTGGCCCTCTCTACCTCCCTCTATTTCTTCCTACCCTGTCTTTGTTTATTGTCTCCTAGGTTCCTCAAGGAGACCCTACATGGAGAAAAGGCCTACTCACACAATCGTCTTACCACAAATTTTATTAATTATTTATTAGTTGTCAGAAGTCTCTGAACAGATGAGCGGGAGGTTTAAAGTTTTTGCCTCCAACATAGATAATTCTTGGAAAAACTTAGAGGTTTGTAAAAGAAATAATAAATTACTGATAATTTATGCCGTTCAATGGATCTAAAAATAGTAAAGAGAAACGTCCATTACAAAGTTCTGAGCTCCACTTTGTATGTTTGAAATTTAACCAAGGCTGTAACCGAGAAATTGGATGTAATTTGTGGATCTAACAAGTTATGTCTCATGTTGTTATAAACAATGAGCTGATGGCTGACATTTTAAGTTTAGAGATTCTGTTGCAAGCTCACCTCTTTTAAATTTAAAACCAGAAAAGCACCTTCTGTTTTGGGAGTCATAGCTCAACACAAAATTGTAAAGCAAAGGGAGAGAATATTAAAACTTCCCCCAGACTTCAACACAAAATAAACCATTACCATCTTCATCATACCTTTCAATAAATAGTTTCCCCCTTTTTTGGTTGATGAATTCCTTATTTTTAGTAAAATTTTTGCTAAAATCTACTAATCTCTTGCATTCTGTGGTGTATATGGATGAAAGATAAAATACATATGTATAGTGTGTAATGTATACATTCTATGCATCATGATCACACGAATTATGTAGCTTTCTAAAAGAGCACTAGCAAATATTTATTTGTACGCCAGACGAATATATGAAAATGATGACGGTCATGGTATAAAAAACCTTAACTAATCCTCACAATAGATGCTACAACGTATAGAGATGTCATTGGTGAATCATCCAAAACCATCAGGAAGATCAAGAAAAATTTTACTGAGTGAGTATTTCAAGTTAAAATTATGAAATACCATCAGTTTAGATTTGTACCGATGCTCAGCACAGAGTCATTCCTACAGTTTGTCCTGGTTCAAAGCTTAATTTACTTTATTGATAAAAATTCATTAAACATTTTTTTTTCTGTATTCATTAATCAGTATTGCATTGTAATCCATCCATGTATCCCTCAAGTGCAGTGCTTGGTAGAATTTGAAGTCTTGTCCCTCCTCACTTATCACACTTATCCTTTGATGCTTTGGATTTCTTTGTCACTTTCCCTACGTCAGGCATATATTCATTCCTGCCAATTTCCTTGATCAAAGATTAATTTCGTCAATAAAAAAAACTCATGTGAAATGTAATACTATCCTAAAAATGCAGAAATAACTGAATGAACATACATTTTGTTGAAATATGAAATCAGATTTTTTATGTACAGAGAATCGGTAATTATAAAGTTCATTCATTGCTAAGTTAACAATAAAGTGAGAAGCAGACCATGAATTTAGGACATTAAACTCTGTTTCTGATCACACCCCCAGCATGTACAAAAGCAACCTGCGCCACAGCCACAAGTTTATGCAAGAGCAGCAGGAGATTCTGCGAGAGCACATGCGCAAACAGTCAGCACTGCTGGCCAACAAGAAGGAAGTCAAGAGACTCAGTGATCTCATAATCATGGAGCAGAGGGTATGTTCGAGTGTCCTCTAGATTATGGTCAAGTCTAGTCTCTAAGAGGAGAAAACAGTTCTGAATTTTGAAGATCTCAAATTTATTAAGGTGAATTGTTTTAGTAAAAGCCATAAATCGTTACTTTTTAGTTATCCTATTTTTCCCAATGCTTTGTCTCAAACAATTATTTCTGCTTTGTCAATGGATTTTAGTCTTTTCTTAATTTTGTATGGGTATTTATAGTGATGGTTGTTATTGAATTTCTTTTCAAAATTTTAACTAGGTGTGAGAAAAGGTTGCATAATGATTAGCACTTCCATTCAGAGCATTATGTGCAAGTGCAGAGCCATTGAAACTGTATAGCTGTCTATTTCAATGATGCTGTATCTGGGTAGGCCTATCAACGAAACTTCAATGGACTTGATCCTATAAGATCAAAAGTTAACCCTAGGGCACCAAGAGAAAACAAATGAATATGAGTTGACACTGATAGCTTCCGCTTTCCATTTTATAGTAATATTTTTTACTGTATAAATGAATAGGCCTACAGCTTGTTTCTTTGTGACAATGAAAAATAGATAATTATTATAGATGTGTTAAATTCTGAAGCTACTATTGTTATACTGAATCAAATGTTTTATTGTTGTTTAAGGCGAACAATTTAATTAACCTTACAAAGATTAATGTTCACAACTCTTTTTTTTTATTTTTATTAAATATATTAACCGTTTTATGTGTAAAGGTTTACAAGGTACTAATATACAAAATTGTATTATGTTTGGGTTCCAATGGTTCTGCGAAACTGCAAAACTTTTATGTCTATGTGTGTATGCTACGTTTTTATGGTTTCATCTCTACAGAAAAGTGAAGACTCTGTATCGGCTGGGGCAGACTTGGCTGTGGAAGCTGCTCTCATGGCCCAGGATTGACCAAACTTGGCATAGGCCTCACTTAACCTGACATCCAACATGTCAAACAAACTAAAAAAGAACTAAAAAACAAAGTAATTTTAAGATTGATGATTAGAATGACGAACACATTTTTTTCAGAGGATTTAATACCTGTATGCCCCTCACTATCTCTTGAAAACAAACAAATTAAAAGAGAAAATACGTTTATAAACTTTAAAGGGACAATTTTTATTTTAATATTGGTCCTGATAATTTAATGTAGTTTTTCATATTTGCCCAGTAAATTAAAAGCTCTTTTTCCATGTACATTGTTTTATTATTGAGTTAAACCTCAAAAGAATGTCTCTATCTTTGATGATTGATTGTAAATTAAATGTTTTTTTTTGTCAATAGTGAATTTGCAATGAATTTTACTGGTACAAGTCTGTGATAAAAACAAGATATAATTTGTAATGATAACTTTATGCAAATCTAAAATTATTTTTTCCTACAATCCTTTTTTCCATTTTATTTCTCTGATCACTATATTGCCAAAATTTTCCACAAATTTAAAGTCTTTTTTTTTGTAATTAACATTTTTGTACATTGATTTGAAGAAATGTGTTTGCACACTTGAATGATGCTTTTAAAGAATAAAAAGAAATATTCGAAGCATCCCAAATTCATTTTTTTGGTTGCCTTTTTCCCACTTGAATACTGGCTGCATATCTGGAGGAATGACACAACCTATGCTATTGTGCATCTAACACTAATTTGAAAATACAAATAATGTAAGATGTTTTTTCCATAGCTTTTTTGCTTCTCTAATTTGAAAAACAAAACAAACATAAAATCTTATATACAATTAAATACGTTTATACGGTGGTGGGTAAGTTGTGTCTACTGGTTGTGAAGCCAACATAGTTTCTAAGGGGTACACACACTGGAAACCTGGAATTTACACCATTGAGATTATTTTCTCTCCTCTCTCCACTTCTGTTTTGGAGGCACTACGTTTCAAACTTTGTTTTCGCCTGGCATGCTTATTCTCTATCTATCCAAAAATCATGAAAATAGTACTATGATGACAAATTTTCTCTTCTATAGTAACAATTATAGGAACGGTTGAAGACCATTCTTTCTGACAGAAAATGACTTAAGCATTAATTGTACACGCACTTTTCGCTCTTTACTATGTTGTGAATCTTCAAGAATAAATGACTGTGGAGGAGCCTCTTTAATGATCAAATAAATAAAAAGCATACAAATATTAATTTTGTATACCAAAGCTGAGTATATACAAAAACCTCTTCCCACCCTCTGTCTGCATCTGGTAGATTGATGAACAACAAGACTGATAAAAATGACATGAACAAAAATACAATGAGCCAAAACTGAAAGTTGCAATTAGAGGATTCTTTGGAAATTTAATGGCACCTTCTAACCAGAACGAACACTTGATTGATCTAGATACAATTTGTATACTCTATATATGTGACCTTTTTTGATTATGATGAATATTTCTACGAAAGCACAATGGTTGAAACAAAACCAACGCCGAATGATAATATTATTTTGGCGAACAAACCAGACAGACTAAACATAGTTTTGGGAACCATGTTATGGATTTCTGCATATTTCATGTAAAAAAGTGAAATCACGGTTGAGAGCACAAGGAAGTCATCTGCTAATATCGGTACAAATGGGCAGCATCTTGAAAAAATGGAAGCTCTAAAATACCATGGTACCACGCTTTAGCCTAAACTACCAGCATATTCTTGTTCATAAAAGGAGCATTTAGCATTAAATTGAATTTAATTATAAAAAGATGATCAAACCTTGCATTGTTTTATGCTTACTTTCATTATATGATATTGGTCCGAGAGCGTTATTTGGGTTTTTTTCTGTCAAAAGTAAAACAAAAATAATTCTGAGTGTCTGTCTTTCTAACGACGTTTTTGTCCGTGTCTCTGTCTCCAATTATCTGTTTTTCTGTTTGTCTCCCCCCCCCCTCTTTTTCTCTATCTCTGTGTCTGTCTCTTTCTGTCTGTCTGTCTCTCTCCTCCTCCTCCCCCCCCCCCCCCTCTCTCTCTCTCTCTCTCTCTCTCTCTCTCTCTCTCTCCCTACCGCCCCCTCTCATCCCCGCTCTCTCTCATATACTTATATTAATTATTTATATTACAGGGACTTTAATCCACTCTGGTATCACTTGAAATGGACTAGGGATACTTAGCTGTGAACATTACGATAAACAAAGCATTGTATGTAGAGATGATGTAAAACTAATGTTGATTCTGCTTGGTGACGAGACAGATTTTAATGGACACCGGTTCCAGATTACAGGATTTCAAAGAGGAAAGACAGATCTGTTAAAGTCTAGCACTAAACTCTCTGAAACCAACAGGTTGGCGTGATGTTCTTCTTTAGTCTCAAGCTTTTTCCTCGCTCTCTCCTATCTCACTTATTTGTGCCTCCCTCCTCTCCTCTCTCACACTCTCTTAACACTTTCCCTCATTCGCCTCTCCCTCTCCCTCCCTCTCTTCCCCACCATTCCCCTTAATCTTATAAATTTATAGAAACTATTCACACTACATGGACTCTAGCCCAGTGTGGTATCACCTGAAATGAACTAAGGATACCGAGCTGTTTACATTCTGATTTAACAAAGCAATCGTGTGTAGGGATGGTGTAACACTAATGTCCTTTCTGCTTGGTGACGAGACACCAGTTCGAGACATACAGGATTTCAAAGAGGAAAGACACATCTGTTAAAGTCTATCACTGAACTCTCAGAAACCAACAGGTTGGCGTGAGATACTACTTAAGTCTCAAGCCTTCTCCATCCCTTCTCCCTCTTCCCTTGGACTCTCGCCCAGTGTGGTACCACCTGAAATGGACTAAGGATACCGAGCTGTTTACATTCTGATTTAACAAAGCAATCGTGTGTAGGGATGATGTAACACTAATGTCCTTTCTGCTTGGTGACGAGACACCGGTTCCAGACATACAGGATTTCAAAGAGGAAAGACAGATCTGTTAAAGTCTAGCACTGAACTCTCTGAAACCAACAGGTTGGCGTGAGATACTACTTTAGTCTCAAGCCTTCTCCATCCCTTCTCCCTCTTCCCTCCTTTTTCTAAAATTAAGTTCATTTTGCTTTCTCTCTCTCTCTCTCTCTCTCTCTCTCTCTCTCTATTTCTGTTTCTTTTCTCTCTCTCTCTCTCTCTCTCTCTCTCTCTCTCTCTCTCTCTCTCTCTCTCTTTCTCTCTCTCTCTCTCTGTCTCTCTCTCTCTCTCTCTTTCGCTCTCTCTCTCTCTCTCTCTCTCTCTCTCTCTCTCTCTCTCTCTCTCCCTCCCCCTCTCTCTCTCTATCGCGTCCTCTCGCTGTTTCCCTTTTTTTCTGACCCCCTCCTCTCCTTCTACTTTCTTCCTTTATTAATGGTTTCCCCTCTCTTCCTTCTCTGACACGTTCTTAACTCTGTCTGTCTGTCTGTCTGTCTGTCTGTCTCTTTGCCTGTCTGTCTATCTGTCTGTCAGTCGCTCTTACCCTATCCCTCACTTGTTTTTTTAAAATTCCCTCAACCCCTTCAACATTCAAAATAAGTTTAATTTTCTCTTTCCCTGACTCTGTCTACGTCTGTTCTTCTCCTAGTGTCTCCCACGCCATTATCTCTTACATGATCATTACCGGGCAGATTGACTAAAACTAAATCCGTTGCCACTTTATTTTTAAATCTTTTGTTTTATTATATACACTTTTCATACTATTAGAACCACTAAAACTTTGTAAAAGGTTTCACTATCCCAATGCATTACTCCCGGTTTTCAACAGTGTACTAAAGATGAAACAATCACACCTAGCGTAGGAAGTATTAGTAGGAAGTAGATTTAGACACTAGTGTGGTAAGTACAACGTCATGGTATCTAACAACTCATCGCTAGCCTTCTCATTCTCATATTCTTACGACTAGTTGTAAGCTGCCGCCAAGTTGTACTTACAGTCGTAGACGCGCCATCTATTTGTATGCCATAGTCATTTGAACTTACCTCTCCTAGTGGTAGAAACAAGTATGTTTATTAAAGCAATCACAATCACACTCAATCAACGTTACAGAATCACCATTTCCAAGTCTGGTTTCAATTTTAAATTCCTGCTCTCATTAACAAACGCAACTAAAATGTTCTTTTAAACATAAGGTTACTTTAACAAAGGGTTATCTCTGGTGTAAATTGTCTTATCCCATTTTAAATACTCTAAATCTTTAGTACTTTTATTTGAGATAGGACAGTATACACCTGAGGTGACACAAGATCGGCACATCGCATATTCCCCTCATTCCTGTATCTATTCTGATCTGATTGAACGTTAATTACGATAAACTGAGATATATGCGTAGACCCTTCCGATGATGCATACAGGCTTTTTGGTGAAAGCGAATTAATTACGACAAAAAACTTTTGTACTGAAGACATTTTTTCGAATAGAATACAAAGCTGAACTTCGAGAGGTAAACCTAACCGCTTTAACATTGAATAGTAAAAAAAATAGTAAAAAACAATTTAGTGTGGTCTGCATAAGATAATTATATCAGTCATGTGGTAGCATTTTGATCAGAAGAGTGAAAGACGCAAATTAATGAGTTGAAATCTTTTAAAATAAATTATTAGAGCAAATTATAGAAATGAAAAAATCGTTTGCACAGTGGCATCCCATAGGGAAATTAGAAACACTATTTTTGCCCCCCCCCCCTCCCCCCTTTTACACACACGCAAAGCAAACAAAAAAACCCCTCCAAGTTAAGCATAATTATGTTGTTGGCTTTTTAACGTCCACTGTCGACAACTAGTCTTTTTCGCGGACGGATCCGGATACTAATGTCTGACAATTTACGTGCTGCCACACCGAGACAAAGCGGCGATAGTAGTTCTTCTGGCTCACCCGATCTCATTTTATTGACACCGATCCAACCAGTTGGAAACAAGTGACTCGCTCGGGGATCGAATCGGGGACCTGGCGTTCATAAGCCGTGAGCTCTGCTATTGACTATCTTTGCCCCACAAGTAAAGAGTGCAGATAATGAAATCTCCTTTCTTCGCTTTATCATTTAATTCAGAAACGGTAAGTTAGTTTATAGTGATACGCTATAGATTTACCAAAATTAGATTATACAAAACAAAATAATAATTATTACCAGATAATTTTTGTTTTTTAAATCAACACCCATTGAACTTTAACCGAATGATATGTGACTGTTTTTTCTTCACAACACTCAAAGAAATAGTAGAAAATGATGAACTTCCCGTAATCCATCTTCTCCTACGTGAAGCCTCGCTGAATGTCGAAGTAAAACACGCAACCATTTCATGCCATTTACCACCAAGACCGACACACCACAGGGGATTGTCTGAGCCGCGCACTATTCATAGTGTTCTTGTAAAAAGCACTCAAAGATATCAGACAAGCAGAGCCAAGGTCCCACAAAACATTCCCTACAGAAATGATATATGCTGATGACATTGATCTCATGGCAAAAGAACAGCAAAATAACAGTACGAGAAATAGAAGCGATTTACAAAGACGCAAAAGCGCAACTTGAGTTGAGTTGAGTTTGTTGTAACGTCCAACATCAGCACTATATATGCTATATTGTGGACGTGCCCCAAGACGGACGTCTGACAATTGTATGTGCTGCCACACACGAGACAGGGCGGGGATACCATGACTCCTGTCTCAGACGGTCACATTATACTGACACCGACTCAACCAGTAAGGAACGCAACCGCCAGGATTCGAACTTAGGACCATTTGCGTTGGAAGCCGATGTTCTACCCCTGGGCCACCCCGCCCTCCATCGCAACTTGAAAGTCAACGTGGACAAAACAGATCACACACTGATAAAATGGTTGTGATGACTGGAAAACAAACAAAAAAGCGGACACATTACTAAATTTCACAGTAAATAATTTAATGGAACATAACAAGCATCTGTCAAAAATGGAATTAAACAAATAAGCAAACATATGAAATATGGCCGAGATGACCACGTTATTCTTTTAGCCATCAATGATATACCGCTATTCTAGTATCTGTTGATGTCACAATACTAAAGTACGGATTAAATACACTGGCACAAAAAGCTGAAGATAAGTGAGGTGTGTGTGTGTGATGGTAGTGACGGGGGTGGTGGGGGGGGGGGGGGGAAGGTGGCCTCAGCGGTAGAGCGCGAGGCTTATATTTTTTCCTATCTGATTCAAAGATCATTCTGAAGACTCATATGAAAGAAACAAACATCTGCCGTTAACATTTTTATGTTTATGTATGTGTGGCAGTGCATGTTGAAACTGTGTTACATGTAAACGTACAATCTTTATCCCCCCCCCTCCACATCCTCTGTCAGGTTTGTACTGTTAAATAAAATCTAATGTATCTGTACGATAAAGGCAACTTTTTGTAGCAAAGGCTTATCTTATCTTATCTTATCTCCCTCGCAAAAGACAACAACGAAAAACAACAACCAACAACCAAAAAAAAACAAAAACAAACCAACAGCAATACACAACCACCACCACCACCACCAACAACAACAACATCACCATAGAAACAATAAAAAAGAAATGAAAACAGTAACAAAAATAGCAATGAAAATATTAATAGCATTCATGCTTACGAGTGTAGCACGATTTGTAGTACAAAAATACATGGCCGGTTATGGGAGATGGTTTGCGGACTATTATTACACCTTGCTCTCATGGTATTTGCAATACTTTAACAATCCTTTTTTGTTGCTCACCTTAACAGTGAAGAGGTCGATGACCTGGTCATTGGTCAACAGGATTAAGAGGAGAACAAGGGGGTCAGTTGGGCGGAGTAAAGCGATTTATACATTACTGAACTTTGGGGCTCAGTGCCAACTACTGCCAGAGAATCTACATTTAGTCTCTCTGCTACTCTGGTTCTACCAACCACGGCATAATTATAGAATGTGCAAAGCGATTGTGTCAAACTATGGAAACTTGAATCTATGGGTCAAGGGATCAATATGGTGAACGACTTTGTGTGAAAATACAGTGGTTTATTTTTTCTAAATCTGGAACAGAAATAGAGTAAACCAGAGGAACTATGAATGTGTGTTGGATAGTACAGAAAACAACGAAGAAGTAATGCTTAACTTGGGGTGCAAACGTTCATTACTCATAAAGATAAAATGAAGACAAGTTAGATTATCTAGGTATGTTATTTGAACGGAGGACTAGGTATATTATGTGGAAATCGATAGAATGAGAGGCAGATGGAGGCAACACAGATATTGCAAAGACAGTCTGAACATTTAGCCAAAGAGAAAAGAAACAATGTCTTTATCAAGGCAATTGAAAACCTACAAAAAATTATGAATAGAGTGCCATAGTAACAGTTCTGGCAAATAAGAAGAAAAAAGAAAGATTAAAATGGCAAAAAATATACAATAATATAATAAAGGATAACACAACGCACGTTGAAGACCTCTTTAAAATCTAATTGTTAAAAAAACCCATTTTACTTGAGAAATGGATAATATATAGCATGTATACAATATGACATTTTAATCTCTTGTAACAACAACAACAACATCAACAACAACAACAACAACAACAACAACAACAACAAACAACAACAACAACAAAGCAACAGCAGACCAACAAACAAACAACAAAGCAACACAAAATCATCGAACAATTTGATCTTTGATCTCGATTTCATCAGTCATCCAACATAAATTAAATTAGAAAGAAAAAGGGTGAGAATTGTCCCCAATATTTACACTTGGATAAGAAAACAATTATGGGTCATATATAATATAGAACAGGCATTATTATACATTTTCCCCCAATCAACTCTTGTCCTGAGATTCAAGCCCCCTGTTTCCTTAGTCACTCCACGCATTTCTCCAAAATCAAAACTAGACATCACTTACAACATATCTTCAGCTATCTCTTTGTTAAAAAATAGAGTGGTACCTAATTGGTTTTAATAATGCTTAATTGAAAATTTTGTTTAGTTAAAGTACACCTCGAAATCATCAGTTATCATAGCAAAAAAAAAAAAAAAAAAAAACCCCCCCCCCCCCCCCCAAATTGCGGAAAAATACCCCTCAAGAGATTCATAAGTTTAAGAGTTACATATCCCAGTGTATCCATAACTTTGAGGGCTGCATCTTTCACTATAAATTATTTCACAATTCCGAGAGTTACGCATCCCACTATTTTCATAGCTCCGAGAGTTAAGTGTCTCACTTTAATAAAGCTCATCTAGTTCTTAGTCGTATTAATCAATTTCGAGGTCACACCACGTACCGATTCGGGAGCATCATATCCAGTGGAAAACGCGAATTATTTCACCCTGGACACCCCCTTTTTATAGGTCTGTATTACCATTTTAACATCTCATTGTCCCAGCAAGGACATAACCAGGCAGTTGGGCCCAACGTTCGACCACTCGTGCTCACCTCTCTTCCGCCTTTCTCACATCCTCGCTACACACGCGCTCACCCCGACCCGTCCTCCGTGCCTCCCAAGGTGTGGGGTACAATGAGCCATTGTAGTAAAGGCCCCTCTCGTGCAGAGAACAATGTCCGGATTACGCACAATTCGCGTTCACCAACGGTTGTACCTACTACACTTGGAGTAGCTGGAAAACTAGATCTAGATCTATATAAAAAGGATTTTACTAATTGCTACATCAGTACAAGCTTTGATAAACTCTGGACAGTTATGTAACGCAGCTCCTCAAGCTTCTAATATACCCAACAATTGCTTGGTATAGTTAGCAGAATGGATTTTAACTTAAGACTTTACGTTTAAGATGGTATTTTATAGAATTTTATGTTTGGAAGTTTAGGTGGACTGTGATATCGTTGCATATTGTTGAAACGATATGTAAGAAGGTGACAGTTGATTTACTTTTTAAGTAGACACAGATGGTCTTTAAAGCAAACGTTTGCCAACAACCTGAAAATGGTTTAATTTATAAGTTAAAGCAGGTGGTGTTAAAATTAAACGTTTACGAACAAAGGGGAAAATTGATTTGATTTCTGAGTTGATGCAGATGGTGTTTAAGTGTTTACCAACAAAGTGCACAAGTGCTAATACAATTGAAACCGTTCTTTAAAAGGGTGTAGTATTATGAGAAACAAAAGACTTTGTGCGATACCGAATGCCCATAGAGGATGATGGAAACGGCACGCAGAAGGTTTTCAAGACGATTTTCGACTTCCATCGTTTGAAAAGGCAAGGTAAGGATCAGTTTTTACTCGATATAGTTCAGCGTTTCTTGTCATTGTAAGTTTTCTTTCTAATTTTGCAACAAACATGACTGTATAAGTCATACCTTCCATGTGTCTGATTTATCCTTGTTAATTTCTCATTGTTTTCGTTTTGAACTTCCAAACATCTACAAGTCACAACATTTTTTATCTTTAATTTGAAAATAAAGTTTGTCTTTAAGGAAAGTTTTGGTCCGAAATTCCACAACTTTAATACTGGATTATGCATTAGTTGAAAATCCTCGATTGTACTATTTAATTGTTTACAACAACTGTGCATCTTGATTACGATGTCCTCTTAGTTCAAACCGAACTAAACCCGTTTTTAATTTAGTTTTTTCCAAAGACTAAATATAGAAAAAAGTCACTTTAAAAAGATTATTTGATCACTACTAAACTTTAACCCCTAGTGACTACAAACATATCGTGGGAGAAAAGGGCTTTCATGGTTTGTTTGTAAACCTCTCATGTTTTCTTAGGGAGCCAATATATTGTGTACTGATAAAAAAGATGTAATTGAAATTTCACCTCCCGCAAACGGAGAAGACTAGCGCAAACAAACAAACAAAAAACACAAAAGAGAAACTAACAACTGATACTGATGCATATCTAGCGAAGGTTATTTCGCGATAAAGATATGAATTTAGAAAATAGGAATTTATTTCATAGACCCTCTTTCAATATAGAGAGACCTCTCGTTAACGGCAGATGAGCGGAAATATCCTGAGTGAATTTAGAAATGTGCTTGAATTCTATAATTCATACCGTAATTGCTTCACAAGGACGGCAATTGCTAAGGACGGCTCCAGATAGCAAAGAATACGACCGCCATTGGTGTAAAATGTCTAAAAGCTGTTGGTTTTTGTGCTATGCAGGAAAATTAGTGAATAGATTTTCTTAGAGTCCAAAATTATCTTAAAGGCCATAGCGTGGAAGGGTACTAAGGATAACGTTTGACAACTAAAACGTTTAGCAAACCCATGTCTCACAAGGAAACGTTTATTTTGATTAATAAAACCGCATTCTTACTTATCATTACTATCTAATATATGACATTTTGTATATTATTATTCCTAAATTTGACAAAATAATGAGGTAAGGTAAAAAATGAAATGAAGCTTGGTAAAAAAAAAGAAAAGAACAACACCTTCGACAAATAGAAAGCATGGCATATGTATAATAATTTATGAAAGACAGACACTTAGATTTAAAGATACATAGGTAGATAAATACATGTAAATACATATCTAAGAAAATATGAACGGGAAATGGATATAATCATGTGATTATACCGACCGACTGACACAAATAACCAAACCAAACAAACAAAACAGTCAACACACACACACACACACACACACACTGAGAGAG
>RQTK01000020.1:1179374-1202575 GCA_003991915.1 Elysia chlorotica | reverse complement strand
TATTATTATTATTATTATTATTATTATTATTATTATTATTATTATTATTATTATTATTATTATCATCATCATCATCACTCATAGCTAATGAGCTTAGCACAGTTCTCTTAAGCATTGATGGGCTCCAATGCATGTCTGATACAAAAAGCATGAAACATTGATTTCACTGCAACTGGACTGGGCGACTGGTCATACCTGATGATTTGTGCAATCAAGCGCTATCATTAGGCAGTATGAATGGCATAGCACAGCACGCAAAGGTGTAGCCACCCAATCACTAAATGTGGGCCTAAAAGACAGGCTAGAAAGAGTTGAGTTGCCTTGCAGTTTCTGGCCTTAAGGCCTAAATCTTCACATCATGGAACTAAAACTCAAGCGCCAACTGTTATGTAGCGGTTTAGTAGGACCTTCTCCTGATTGAGATGCTTAGAGATAAGAGACTCTCATCTGTCGCGTGCAGGAGGGCGAACTCACTGAAGTGGTAGGGTGTTGGTCTCCGATTCGGAATGCCAGCGGTTCGAAACCCAATATCAGTTAAAAATCTATTACTCTTCGTCCAATGTCGTCCCCTACTGGTTGAGTTGGTATCAGTGTAATAGGAACGAATTCCACACCTCCCCGCCCTGTCACGTGTGTGGCAGCTCATAAATTATCAGAGGTCAATTCTGAGACCCGTCTACAATGTAGCCTATATTGTACAACCAACTCAACTCACCCCTTGCTACGGTTAGGTGGGAAAAAGCGCAGAGACATACCTCTGACTGCACTTTAAACGAGATCTTTTTGTGGTAAACGCTGGTCCAAGGGTAGAGGTTGGGGCTTCTAGTTGGAAGGTGGCCAGTTCAATCTCATATCAGGGTGGGTATCAATATAATGTGACAGGCCAAAACCAGGGTACCCAGCTCTGGGCCTGAACCTCCGTCGCCGTTAGAGGTGGCTTTTAAAACCAAAGAGACTCAGATCTAGGAAAGAGCTTTGCTTTCTGCGACCAGCATTCATCAGGATTTTTTGGAATAAGAGTTTATGATGATTACAAACTGAACTACTATAGAAAAATGCTTTAGAAAGATGCGAATTATTGTTTTGGCCTGACGCTGTATTATATAGCGATGAACATGACACACACGTTACAAGGCACTACAGAGCAAAGAAAGTAATACATTTAAGGCCAAAACACCCACACATGATATGGTGTAAAGGGGGTGCTAATTGTAACATCGATATGATGGGAAATCACATTCAGAATAGGATAATCACAAACGCACGCAAAGTCGCAATCATTTCCTTCATTTTCGACGTTTTCAGATGAGATTCTAATACCCCTCATTAATCAAGTCATGGGACTTAAGAAGAAAACAAACTGATAGGAACGCCTCCTTAGACCTAAGGCAACAGTTCGCGTGTCTGATAGGTCAGAGCTTCATTCAGTTGTAGCTCAGGACAAGAATTATTGTGATAACAGGGTCAATATTATCTGTGAATACTGAGATTGGAAGCAGGCAAAGTAAAAGTGCGAAAACTTGCCGCGCGGCTATTAGCAATACGAAAACAGGAAAGATGCGTAACACCTGTAGGCCTGACCCTATATACCTGGGGTGGTAAGAGCAAAGACGAAGTAGATTTAGTGAACCTATTTACCATTATATTTAGATATCGTAGTCGGGCGTGTAAATCTACCTTCGCGTTGTGCTCAATATACCTCAGCTATAGACTATTGTTTCAGTGTTTCTAGTCCATTGACTCTGCGTCTAATGGATGTTTTCAGGGAAACGATGCTGAAACCAATGGCACAAAGGGGCATTATAATGGTCGGCAGAAAGTTCAGTGTATAAAGCGCAGCAGTGACAGGCTCGGGGTGATGAATTCGATACCTAGCGCGTGCACACACACACACACACACACACACACACACACACACACACAGAGGCGCACCTGAACAGCCCTGCTATAATTTTGATTCGACGGAAAGCACCTCTGTGCATTCTATTTGTTTTTTTTTTCTTTCGGGAAACTTGCGACTTGTTACACCAAAAAATTAGGAGAGACCATGTTTTCAGTCTGGTGATTGACGTCTCAAAACTTCGAGGTGTGGAATATATCGTTGGATAGGTAGCACCGTCCAAAAAGTTTGTATTTGCAGATGTTGCTTAAGGATTTAGAATGAAGGATTACCGCAATATATATATATATATGGCTGTATAAGCCTCAAATTGGGTTCCCTGTCTGGCCACCCATAAAATGGGTTCCTGTACCAAATTATATATATGTATATATATATGCACTAAATTTTGGCATTTATAAATTATCAATAGACTGCTATTAAATGAGAATAATTCTCTAATATTTTAGAAAAATCCAAATGACTATTTTACTGTAAAATGTCTTACTGACGTAAGGCCGTATTGCGTCCCAGTTCTTTGTCTACGGTACATCTGCAGCTTTCTCGATCTGTGATTTGAGTCGTCTTCACCCTTCCCTGATATGGGCAAGTTCAGTCGTCTTTTGTAAGTCTTTAGTTGTGTTCAGTCTAACTGGTTGGTCTATCACTGCTAGGTTTGTTGAACACTATTGGCAGATTTCTTTTTGGTCGCCAAAAACTTTATCATGCTACGAAAAATTAATTTGAAACGTGTAAAAACTGAAAAGTTGATCTGAAATATAAGCCATTTTAACTACCATAATTTATTGCGCTCCTTTTAAGTGGAGCAAGGGCTATTTTTTTTATTATGAAATTGTTATAATAAAAAAAGGTACCCGATCGATACAATATAACTGCCTTATAAACAAAAGTTTCAATCTTCCCGAAACGACTCCAAGACAAATATGTAATTTTGTTTTGCACATTACTCATTATACATTAGGATATACCATAACGCCTAATCACATTAATTTTATTTTAATGATCCACAGTGACCTTGCACCCTAATGTTTCGCCGTCATTAATGAACGTTTAAACTAGGTTTCAACTGTTACAATCATGTGAGTAAAATGATGTTACCAAAATCCTTTCAAATAATGTTTCTTTGTGAAACGAACGGGTGTGTGTACTTTACACAAAGAAGTCATTTTAGGAGACAAGCGACAGAGAAGGAACAACCAGAGGCTCGTTAAAAAATAACAAGAAACAAACAAACAAACAAAAAACAACAGCAACAAAAATAGCAACAACAACAACAACAACAACAACAACAACAACAACAACAATAAATAAAAACGTATGACACATATTTCAATATTATTCGTTCTTTGAGCTATAACTGAGAGCGCATTTAAGTATATCACAACTACAAAGGCTCTCTATATAATGAGCTCCAATCATAGACCGCTCGTGATAATTGAGACATAATATTGTTGGACAAAGCATTCCATCCTGAGAAAAAATAGCATAGCAATAGCTGCATCGCCTAATGCATCTGAGAAAAGACTAGTGTTTTTAATGTATCGATCCCTATTGGTCTTTCCGGTTCAAACCCCTTTTCTCACTGAATGAAGTTAAATTTTAAAATGCTGCGAAATAAAAATCAATCTCTGGAAAGTGTATCGTGCCTACTAACACAAATGTATACATATAAGATATTCGTTGGCTTTGAACTTGTTACTGTTACGTTTGTCGTTAAACGGTTGCTGTTTTTTTTAAATATTATTCTTGGTTTATATATATATATCTATACACACACACACACACACAATTAAAGAACAAAAAAGAAAGAAACAACAAAACAAGGCAAAGAAAAACATAACAAATGTGAAAATTTCAACAGAACAAAAAAAAAAGTCACTGTATATACAATTATGTAAAACCATCCAGCTATTTCAAGTCTTCGTTCGACCGCTGCGAACTTTACAAGCCCAATAATGCACTGCTTTTGATTTAATATGCGAACATCGTCAAAACCTAAAGACATCTGAACGAACATAAACGTAACTTTTATACCATTAAGAGCATAATATTATATGGAATTAGAGAGTCCGACGCCTGGATAAACTTCGCGGATGCAAATCCTCACAGAACACCGTTTGAACTTCACAATTGAAACCCAGTGTTTAGTTCTTATTTTCAAACTACTCAGGTCCCGCGACTTTGCTCTCGCAATTTCAACTTCTTTATTAAAGATCAACCGGAGAGTGCGAGACTATTATCCTTCAATCAAGGCGCATTGTGTCAGCTAAGAATTAAATCTCACTGCATTGGTTTGAGGCTCTTAGGATGGTTGCAAAGGCGGGACAATAAATGAGAAAGAGAGAGAGAGAGAGAGAGAGAGAGAGAGAGAGAAAGAGACAGAGAGATAACGAGAGAAAGTCAATTAAAGAAAGAGATAGATAGATAGAGAGATATAGATGAAGAGAGATAGAGAGAGAGCGTAAGTATGAGACTGATAGAAAGAAAGAGAGAGTTTGTATGAAAGAGAGATAGAGAGAAAATGGAAGAGAGAATATTTGTGAGCCGTAGAGAGAAAGAAAGAGATTTGGAGAATCACATCAATAACAAGGAGTAAAATGACTTCAATTAAATATATTTTACATCGCAACATAAAGTGTGTGTCGTATTTTGTTTTGTATAATCCATTTCTATAAAAAGCATGGATCAAAATTACAGTAATTTAAAAAACCGACCGGATACAAAGAAAACTTCCAGTTTTGCAAGTAGTAAAATAATTCGTATTTTATCTAGAAATTATTTAACGCTGTCCACAAAACTGGTTAAGATGAGATTTAAACAGCATGACAATAGCCAACAAACAGGGACATTTTAATTGGTCTTTATTTTAATTGATGTACATACAATAAAGCAGGTAAAGTTATTTTCTCTTATTCCTAAATTATAACTTTGTTTTAGACAAAGCGATATAAAACTGCCATTAAAATAGAATAATCAATAATTTTGGTTCTACCACCTCCACATAGATCAAGGTTCCTAAATAAAAACCCAAAGACACGTAAACTAACCGCAATTTTAACATTACTTATAGTTATCTCTATCATTTTATCACATGCTAGCTTTATATTTCTTTCACAATGGTTTCAATAACTTGAGAAAGCCACGCAGTTTCAGTTATTGCAGATCAGAGTATAATATCCAATGGTTCGTGCCATGTCCCATAGATTTCCTGAAGAATCCCTTCTGGAAAAGTCAAGGCAAGTGTGATGTATGCCATTAGAGGTATAGCTCTGTTATTGTTTTACAGCATCCATTGACAACAATAAAAGTAGAGTAGACTGCAAAAGGAACCCGAGACTAACGTCTAACAACATAACGTGCCACAGTTATCCGGGGTCAGGCGTAAAAAGGATCATATTCCATAAAGTTAATTGGAGACGAACAGCAGCTGGTAAACCAAAAGATTAGAAAAACAACAAATTTGCCCATTGATTCTTTTGTTTACAGAGACATAGAAGATACTGTAAAATTGTTTAATCAGTATGGTCTCATACTGACAGCAATCCAAAATCCTAAAGCGAAAAAATATGCTGAGACGCACAACAGCTGTTAAGCAAAAAGTTAAAAAGATAAGAAAAAAAATATTGCTTATTGATTTTTTTTTGTTTGAAGAGACAGAAAAGGTGCCATAAAATAGTCTTTAATGAGTGTGAATTCATACTGACGCCAATCTAGAAACGGAAAGTAAAAGGACATAAAAAAAATATGCGGACACGGACAGCAGCTATTAAGCAAAAAGTTAAAAAGATTAGACCTAGAGGTCTAGGTCCCAGGAATGGAAAACAAATTGAGTACCGTGGGACGCTTAATCTAAAAAGAAACTTATATTATAAAGGTCATTCAAAATATATACGTTCAAGACAAAACAATAATTGCTCTCTTTCTATGACAACAAACTGAAAACGCGTTCAGGATTTATATTTTCGACCAATCCATACTAAAAAGTTCGCCGCGCATGAGAAAAAATACCTTCCTTATTTTTGATCCATCAAGTTACAATACTGAAGTTTTCGGGAAGTCACCGGCATATTGCATCAAACAAGCACATTTTTTTTTTACTTTAGAAGGCAAACGGCTGTTTTGTGTACAAGTTCGAAGGACTGTTTCTACTTCTGCGAACTCCATATCCTGTGGTGGCACGTTTCGGGGATGGACAACCAATCAGTCAAAAAGTTTGTTCCTAGAATTACAGTTCATGCGTAATTTTTTCTTTGTTTTCAATCTGGGGAGGTTAACCAAGTGGTTTTGTAGATCTTAAGAATTACGGTAATGAACAATCAAAATTTTAAAACGTGCGGCCCATGGTCTGATTACAGTGCATAATATATGCATTTAAAAATCTTCTCCATTAGCATAATATTTATTATTATAAACATAGATCTAGATAGGCACAAAATAACAAAATTAGGTCTATAGAGGTCTAGATAGGCATAAACATAAAAAAAAAAGATTAGGGCTCTTTAGATCTAAACCTTGTTTCTGGCCCGCATTATTTTATAGAATCATCGGAATTAAATTTTAGGTAGGAAAGGCACTTTTCGAAAAAAATTGCGATATTTGGTATTGATAAGATTTTCGGAATTAAAATTCGGATGTTTTCTCGTCCCTAACTTACCGACGGAAAATTTGGCAGAAGATTTGAGAAAAGGTGGAAACTTTGAAAGCTGCAGAATAACTTGCTCTATGTCCATTTTGAACTGTACAGTAAGTTTAGATTATTCTTTTAACATTGCATTTACGATAGGTCACCTATATTCTAATTCTATAATGTGACAACGACGATTTAAATTACTCTAAGTAGTCTAGATAGACAGTGATGTACAACTACCACTGGACTGAGAGAGAGTGAAAGAGAGAAAGAGAGAGGGGAAGATAGAGAGAAAAAAAGAGAAATGGAGAGATAGAGAGAGAGAAAGAAACAGAGAGAGTCAGAAAGAGACAGAGATAGATAGACAGATAGATAGATAGATAGATAGATATATAGATAGATAGATAGAGAGAAAGAGAGAGACAGAAAGAAAAGGAGGAGACAGAGTCAGAAAGAGATAGAGAGAAAGAGACAGAGAGGGAGAGAGAGAGAAAGAGAGAGAGAGAGAGAGAGAGAGAGAGAGAGAGAGAGAGAGAGAGAGAGAGAGAGGGAGAGAAAGAGACAGAGAGAGAGAGAGAGAGAGAGAGAGAGAGAGAGAGAGAGAGAGAGAGAGGATACAATGACTTATGTTACAAGTTTAACACAATTAACTTAATTAACTGACACCAACTGCAGTGGGAGGAATGCGGTCTGGTTGGGTTTCGAACCTGGACTTCCCGATTTGAAGTCTCGCTCTTACCCATTGAGCCAGCTTGCCAGCTTAGGGGTCAAACATCAACCCTTCTACTCCTAAATTATGCGCGCTAGCGACTAAGCTTTTTTTCAATAACACAATAATAATTTACAAAGGTTTGAAGGCTGTCCGTCGAATTTTATTTTATTTTACTCTCATAACATACGGCCACTAAACATTTTAAAAATAAACGTTTAATTTCTAAGTTCGACATTGCTTTGCAATAAAATTCTTTTAGATGAAATTTTGGATTAACGGTATAAAAGTATACGTGAATAGATACTTGACGACAAGACACATTCTCTCCATGACGAATTCGACAATAGACTTGACAGAGTAGAGATTCAGGATGCCGAGGGCATGAAAAAAACAGATACAGAAATTCATTTTTTGCCTCGATCTATATCTGTAACAAATGAATATCTTATTAGAAAATGATAATGTACAACATAGAAACCATTTTAACGAAAATTAATTATTAATCATACCTGACTAGAATACCTCTATTTAATAATATCTATGCTTATATTTACTCTCTTATTTTTGTATGTGTATTCATATCTATGTATACTTCATAAAGTTTACACCACATGAAATTATTCTTATATACATACATTCAGTAACTCTAGCTGTGATATTGTGATGTTTTGATTTACATAGTATATAAAATTATGATATGATTAATCTTTATTTCGAAATTCTACCTTTTATTTTCTTATCGTTGTAAACTTTTCAATTTCTTTTGTGTATGAAGAGAGTGTACTTTAGGTTCCCCTTAAGGGATGAATAAAGATTTCTGTATTCTGTATTCTCTATCTCTACTCTCATTACATTTATATATAATGCTATTTCAATTAAACATATCTGATTTATACGCTGAGTTTTGCAGGGACATGGAAAAATAATATTTGGACTGGAGAAACACATCCCGCTCATATGCTCTAATGCAAGTTGAGTATTGATGATCAGGCGTGTATATAGTCAAGTTGGGAAATACAGATTACATAAATTCAACACAGGATATAGAGACCAGAAAACTCAATCGGTAGAGCGCTTGCTAAGATTGTCTGAAAAACACTGACTGCTTGAAAAAAAATAGTTTAAAAGAAAAAACATCACCGAGTTTAACTTTCAAAAGATATTACATAAAGCAAAACGGTACATTTGACATATAAGAAAATAATAAACTTGTCGCACATTGCTTGTATACTGTTTTATACTGCATGAGTCTTCATTGCTGTAAGATCACATTTTGTTGTCGGTAATGCTGGTTGAATCTAAAAAGTTCCTTTCTGAACCGAATTAGATCTAAAACCTGGCCTATAACGATGTGATTTCTCATAAAACATGGATTGAAAAACTAGGCAGCATAACATTTTCTTTTATTTTTAAGGTTTATACGTATACACAAAACTAAGCATAAAAACAGGGAAATAGTATAATCATGAAAACGAAGACATCAAAAGCAATTACAACAACGACAACCACAACAACAGCACAATAAAACAAAAGAAAAACACCCAAACCCAAAAAAATCAACAACTAATATCCAATAAAATATTAAATTACAAAAAAATGAAGCAAAAAAAAAACTAACAAAAAAACACAAATAAACAAAAACAACAAAAAGCAAAAAACAAAACAAACAACAAATAAACAAAAACAACAAAAAGCAAAAAACAAAAAAAAAACAAAAACAACAAACAAAAACAAACTAAAAACAAACAAACAAACAAACCACCCCACAATGAAACGGTAATACATGTACAATATTCTACAAAAAGTGCTTGAGCTGTATTTTTTACTGTCAATTTTAGCCAATCTTATTCATCGTACAAAGAAACACAAAAACAAACAAACAAACAAAAAAACAAACAAAAAAAAAACAACAATAACAACTGTCCGTATATTTTTCAAGAAATGAAAGTAGTGCTAGGTCTCACATTGCTTCACTTGTAACACCCCTCTCCTCACCTCACATTGATTCTACCACTCCCAGCTTAAGAAAAATCACATAACACCCCCATCCTCCCCCTGTTTCCTCTTTTGGTGCACCCATAATTATCTTCAATCAACGATCAACTAGCAAAGTTGATTCCAGCGTCCCAGTGTTTTCCTTCTTTTTTGTGCCAGTGCGCAATGATTTTCTGATCCGCAGGTCAAATCTCTTTTCAATGGTTCTAGCTTTTCGCTTTATTAGTTTTTAAGCCTGTTTTAAGCCTTAAAATAATTATGGTTTATTTTTTGAAAAAAAAAAACAAACAAACAAAACAACTAACAATAATTATGATTATGCAAACCCAAGAACAGTTTTAATAATAATAATTCAAATATTCAATGGGAACATTTTTGTTACATCTAACACTAAGCTAACTTGGGTGGGCAATAGATTCAATATTAATCAATCGCAAAAACTACTGTTTAATTCACAGGCATTTCTCATGTCCTCTTCTGCCAAAAAGGCATAACATGAGTGTTTACTATACACAAGCGATAGCCAGGTTTCTCTCAAGTACATTGGTTATAATTTTATATGTTGAGTTTTTTTCTTAATCTATTCACTATTGAGACCTTGAAAACATCTTGCTATATTATATTGTATCTTTTCACCAGTAGGACCTAAAAATATATCCAATGCCTTTTATTTTGCTTGTTGAGCTATTTGCCGCGTTTGCAATAAATGACTTTCTTATCAGATCGTGTTACTATTACCATGTAAAAGTAAAAAAAAAAGTATTTGGCAAACCCTCGCGACCAGTTATACCTCAGTGTACACTTGGGAAAGTGCCTCCAGATATTCATGCTCTTTTAGACTAAAGCAGGTGGTATGAAACATTAGCAATCAAGATCAATCTATAAGTTGCGCTTCTGTGCGGCACCAAATAGGGATTAGTTCTATGCATTTCAGCAACACAGTCGCTGGTGGCTCTCTCTGCCTTGCATCCTCACGTTCTTGCTCTCTATCTCTAATTCTTTCATCTCTCTACCTCTCTTTTCCATCGCTCTAACTCTTTCATCTCTCTATCTCTCTTTTCCACCGCTCTACTCTTTAATCTCTCTATTTCTTAGTTTTCGCTCTATTTTTCTTTACATAGTTCTCTCTCTCTGTGTTTCTCTCTCTCTTTGTGCACTCCTCTCTCTCTCTCTCTCTCTTCCTCTATATTTTATATTCCATCTCAACTTCTGTCTTAATCTCTTTTTTTCCCTCTTCCAGTTTTCTCACCCCCCCCCCGCCAGTTCTTCATCTGTACTTATTTACTATAATTATTATTGTCTTTTTTTCCTTGTTTACGCTACACCTGTTTTAATTCCACTAGTATTATGTATCGACATCTTTTCCCCCTGCAGCCTCACTCTAGCCAGTCGATAGCACTCTTCACCGGGGAGCAGGAGTTTATGAGGTTCGAATCTCAGGCCCAGCCTTTTCCCCTTTTCTATTCAGAAAATCTAGGGGACTCGGAATAAGGGCACAACTGCTGAGCTGTTATTCTTACCACTTCTATCACACAGGACTTTGTTTTACATGATTAGAGTTTCCTTTTTGTCAGATTATAGTCCCATGTATGAAACCACACACGGCTTTAAAGAAAGCCGAGAGCAATCAATAGGCCTCAGTAAAAAGTTATCACTCTATGTGATTATACAATTATAAACACATTCTAGGCCCCGTAACAACTGTGATTATTTTTTCACAAACCCATTTCTACAAATTTCATTTCAGGGAAATGAATCTTCATTTATACCTTCCGTATTTGGCATGTCATAATTCATTATACAGCACTCCATTCCATCCACTTACAGGAACCATGATACTTTCATGGGCACCGATCCCTGCTTCATCCTCCCGATAAGAAACGTAGAACCCATCCTTAGGGAAAACGCGCCTCTAATTGTTGTAGTCACGGCTTGTTCTCCTTGGGGTCGATGCGTCCCATCATGAGAACCATCGCAGCAGATATACAGAGAGCTAAGCCGGCACTGGCTATGTCAGTCATGCACGATATCAGAGGTTCTCAGAATGGTCTTTACTGGTACCACACTTCAAGAAACTGGAGTTCAAAGCTAGGACAGCCTACATTAAAAGAAGCCAATGAACCCATCAATGCTGTGTTTTTTTGAAACTACTATTAGATACCTTTAAAACAGCTTTAGTGAGACATAAAGTGAGAAAGACAACCAGAAAACATATTAAATAGTCATGGAAGTGACTACTCTTAAAGAAGAGGCTAATAAAATGAAAAAAAAATGACTATGCGTCTCGAATATCTTTACGCATCCTTCTTTTTATCTGACCAATGAAAATTCGAATGGATAATCCGTAAAATTCTAAAATAACCATTAGCTACCACACAAAAATGTTGATAAATAGTATTTAGAATTTGGAAAGTGTCAATTGTGATGAAACTATTGCATGATTTAAAATGGGTTATAAATAAAGACGTAGTAATAATGTTGCTGAAACACTTGTGGTAAATTGCTACTTTTTGGAGAACAGGGAGATATTATAAGGGGGCGTACAATGTTTTGCTCAATCATACACGAATTTCATTGAAATAAAATTGCTTGAAATGACCACATTTTACGCAAAACAACATTTTTCACCTGTACCAAAGGCGTGAAATCCCGCAATATAATTATGCCTGTGCCATAAACCTGTCGAACTTCACAAAATAATGAGCTTTCATAAAATTCTGTCTCTCAAACTCTCTTTTATTTGCTTTGCACTAATAAGGCCAATTATTATCTTTAAAGTTTCCTTCGAGATGCCTTAAAGTTATATACAAATAGACCATACATATAATTGGGATATTGAATCTTGCCTAGCCATGGTATAGAAGTAATCAAACTTGTAGATTATTTATACAACTAAATAATGCTTTGTCTTAAGTGTCGATTATTAAGGGGCATAGTCTATTTTCTGCCTCCTTTAACATTTTACTCTAGATTAACATAGTCATGTTTTTTTGAGTTTTTTTTAAACCCAATAATGTGTTTATTCCGAAAAACAAAAAAATACACAAAACAAATAAACCGTTTTTAAATTTTTCGCCTCTATTGTACACTATATTGCTAATTTCCTCTTGTGCGAAAGCTTAACATGTATTCAATATAATTCTTTGACAAAACTTGCTTTACTGATGTGAAGACATAAACAAAAAAAAAGAAGAAAATAAAAGAAGAAAGAAACGAAACGTTGGCTTTTGTTTAAAAAAAACAACAACAACCCACCAACAACTAACATAACCTTGTCTAAAACTAATGATGAAAGTCCGCACAACACATCCGCACATCCACATAATTATCCGAACACCTACACATCCGCACACCCGCTTGTTCTCACGCATATACATCCACACAACCACACGTCCGCCAACACGACATCTTAAGACCACATAGAGCAATCTATAACTATCTAAGTTGAAGTACTTTGACGTTATATTACCGTAAAGATATCTCTAAAAACTCTTTAGAGCTTATAAAGATCAACGTGGAAATGTTTTATTGTCTCTTAAGATGCTGTGATGATGTAGGCGCCAATAGATCTTCTGGCCATTTAGAATATTTAACGGCTTAAGGTGAGGACCATGGTTGAGAACGTGAAGGACTTAACGGAGCCTTTCGCCATCAGAAGTGTTTTATCATGTTTCTAAAAAGCTTCTGATGATTTTTTCTATTAGTTTTCTATGTAAACTAGTTCGTCCTTGTCTTGTTTTCCACGATCAAATACGTGGGTGTGGTTAACTGATAGGGTGATTAAGTTGGTTGTGTCTTGTTGTTTTCTTTAACCCTGTTAGAAATTCAGAATTTAAAGACACATAATAGCCTATATCCTACCTTTTGTTACTAGAACTAGAAGCCCCATTTTCTTTTTTTTATGACTCAAAGAATGACATTTGACAAACAGTTATTTTCAGTTCTTTTCTATTTTCCTTCTGTTGTAGATATAACCATTAGCCATAGGAGTTGGAGACCGCATGTCTTGTGGATAGGGCAGCTCAGTCGGTAGAGCGCAGGGTTTCTACTGAAATGTATTCTTCTGAGGTTTGATCACCCTTGTTTCAAAGTGTTTAGGTCGTATTCAGTACATGTAGATCTTTACGGATGAATAGGCCTTTGTATACCGCAGTGTAACGCAGTGTAGTCTTCAAACTTTAGGGACAGAACTGATGGAAAATGTAAAAAATATATATAAAGTCAACAAATAGTTGTCCTAAAAAGATATTTTCCTGTCAAACCTGATGAGAAAGTCCAATGATCTAAGAAAAGTCTATGCAGTTAAATAAGTGGATCGTTATTAATATGTATTGGAGTTGATAGGGAGTATGAGTATGAAAAAAAACAACAAAAAACCAACAAACAGTTTTGGTTTTAGCCAATTTTTCGCTGACAATGTATTATTTTCCGCAGACATTGAAACTGTGTTTTAACGTTTTTAAACTAGACATAAAAATAAATGTAATAATTTAAAGCATAAAAAGAAAAAAAATAATTTAAACAAATACATGTTGACTATTTAAAACCACAATATATATGATATATAGCCATAAATTGTAATATGTTTATTTATCTATTTGAAAAACACATTCCTGTTGTCCAAATAATTGCTTCGAATTATTGAGCGATTAAACCAATATACACATATGGTTAAAACGGATACATTGTGCCTTGAAATCCCATAAACCAATAAGAATATGAAATGTCATTGTTCCACTATCTTGGACTGTAAGTACGACTCGTCAAATACCCACCTATTCTTACGACGAGTCGTAAGCTACATCGACGTTGTACTTACAGCCCCTTGTTTTTAAGACTTCTACTTTGGACTTTCTTCGTTTA
Source organism: Elysia chlorotica (assembly GCA_003991915.1). Taxonomy (NCBI): domain Eukaryota; kingdom Metazoa; phylum Mollusca; class Gastropoda; family Plakobranchidae; genus Elysia; species Elysia chlorotica. Next base: position 1,188,478 of record RQTK01000020.1, on the reverse strand, counting down.
AAAGCTAATCAACGTCAGCAAAAATTACGTAATCACTGTCTTAGAAAGTCTTTTATACCCATTTCACAACCTGGACAATATAAAACAAAAACTCTCATTTGAGCGGCTCTTTCCTTCTTTGGCCTGTTACAGTACTGTATTTTGCTTCCTATATGTCCTATGCGGAGAGCATCTTACGCATCTGTAAGCTTTAGTCTTCATTCCTAATTTATACATTTTCCCTAGGAGACCATTAAGGCAGTCCCTAGATGTCAATGTCACGACGCCTGTATTGTTGTGGTCGATGCATCTTATAGACTCCTTGTGGTCAGTAGTACGGACGAACCAAAGTCGGTTGATTTCCTCCGTGACCTGATACTAGAGTACACATGTAATGCAATGCAGTAAGTGAGGCTAGAGTTTATCGTAGAAAAACGCACAACCACAGAAACAATTGTAATATCAAACACGTTTAAGACATCCTTACAAAGATAGTCGATAGGAAGTTTTCCTTTTTACTGCACGACCAAAGCTGGACAACGGAGAAGAATTAATGAACACAAACATAAAATGAAGCAAACGATGTAGAAATGAAAGGAGGATGAGGAGCACAAGAACAAGAACAAGAAGAGAAAAACAACAACACCAACAACAATAACAATAACACAAAAACACCAACAACACCAACATATACAACAACAACGTCATCATCAACAATAACACCATCAAAATCAGCATCATTAAGAAAAGCAACAACAACATTAACAACAACAACAACAACAACAACAACAACAACAACAACAACAACAGCAACAACAACAACAACACCAACAACAACACAAATCATCCTCAAAATTAAGAAAGAGAATGAGAAAGAAGAAAAATAAGAATAAACAAAAGAATGCAAGGGGTGAAAGAAAACAGCCATGTATTTATTTGAAATGTTCCCATTGTTTTTTTCGATGTCGTTAAAAAAACCACTTGTACATAATATTATGGGTGAAAAATGACAATTTAGTTTTATGAAACTGTCCTGCCTTTTTTTAAAACTGTGCGTATTTGTGATTGTGCACCAGTTAAGCAGATAATATTTGTAAGACATCAAAAGGAATCAGCACGCAAAATTGTACACGCTGCTCTATCTAGCTTATCAATATGATAATAATTATACGTATGAGAACGAGAAGAAGAAGATAAGTAAGTGTACGTCGTGGGCAATTTTTTAGCCTGAGTCATTCATTTCTCCAAAATGATTCTATCTGACTGGCATCAAAAGGCTTAATGCCACATTTACCATCAGTCATTTTCTCAACATATTTTTTTTTGACAAACGGTGGCCTAATCTTCAAAGACGTAAAACTACTGATTATTCCTAAGCGTATTTTTATTATCAAACGAAACTTTTCTTTCACTTCTTGTTCTCGCCCATGGTTTAATGTCATGTACTTTTTACTCATGCCTCCACTCTGACAGTACCCCACTGGCATTGATAGTTTACCTGACAGATGTATTAGCCTGAATGTTGACAGTCCAACGTCTTCTCTGATTTCCCCTTTCCCTCTCTTCGACTAGTTTGCTTTCCGAATTTGAAGACTATCGACTCGTTTAATAGGTCCATTTTTTCAAATTATTACACCATCTTAATGCGTATTTCATTTTTTAAAGCTTATGGTCTCTCAATAATGTCCTATTATTACTTATATTAAGTGCAAATAGTTTTGGTTATGATGGTTAAGAACTTCGTACAACATCATATAAATATCGTGCTTGCAATATAGAACAATTAAAATAGTCTTTATGTAGTAGTAATAATACCATGAAAACTACGAGGGAAAAATCATGTATCGCTAAGTCACTATAAAGTCTCTCTCTATCATGTCAAGGTTGGTAATAAATGTATCTAGTTTATCTAGTTTATATCATCATTACTTTGCTACCGTTGCAAGAAATGTGCGCATGCCTTGCCTAAAAACTTTGGAAATTGTATGCGAGGAGGCGGTTCGTAGTTGTTTCTGGTGCTCCTGGATGAGTGACTTGTGTTGTTTGGGCTCACGGCTTTGCTCCCCTGAGAAAACACCCTCTGTCCTTGTTTTGTGAATTATCTTAGGAAAATAACAGAGAGGTAGCACGTAGGGACCCGAACGCACGGTTGACAAACATCGAAGACATTCATAGAAAGAATGGGAAGTCGGAATGCATGATGGGTACGAACAAATATACAAAATGATATGATGATGATGATGATGTTGTATTCAGTAGCTTTATGCATGATCGTGAAGTTACGAAACACTCGGGTACACCGATCATGTCTTAGAGCCGAAAGATTTCGTTTATGAAAGAGAAATGAAATGCTCTGTAGATTGAAAGGATTGAATTCATCAAACAAAGGAATACTTATAATAAGTGAGAGACAGAGAGCGAGAGAGACAGACATAGATAGATAGATAGATAGATAGATAGATAGATAGATAGATAGATAGATAGATAGATAGATAGATAGAGAGAGAGATAGAGAGAGAGAAAGAGAGACAGAGATACCGAAAGAGAGAGAGAGGGAGAGAGAGTGAGCGAGAAAGAGACAGAGACAGAGACAGAGAGACAGAAAAAGGGAGTGAGAGAGAGAGAGAGAGAGAGAGAGAGAGAGAGAGAGAGAGACTGAACGAGGTGGTTGAATTAGCGAGCGCACGAAATTCAATGGGGAAGATCTTGGTTCGATCCCCAATCAGATTGCCTTGTGCCCTCCTGGTTAAGTCCGTGTCAGTATAGTGTGGCCGGCTGAGACAGAGGTCCTGGTGTCCCGCTCATTCTCCATATGGCAGCACAAAAAGTGTTAAACCTTAGTCCCATAATTCGTTTGCGACACGGCCTGTCTGCTGACGTTGGACTTTGAGAAAGCAACCAATCAACAAACCGAGGTACAAATCATACAAAGCATTTACTTTGTTAATTATTCATTTAAATTTGTTTCACTAGATCTTTTTATATTTCAAAATAATTATAGCTCCCAACACAGTGTGTGAGACTAAAATCCTTGAAATGGCACTTGTGGATACATGCCTACTTCAGTCTGCACATGAAAAAAGCTATAAAGGATTCGATGTATTACAACTTTTGGATGCTACTGCTGCCTGCTATAATATTCTTTTATTACCAGCCATCTCATCAATACAATATTTTTTCACACTGAAAACGATTTAAAAGAAAAGTGGGGAATTTAAATCAGATTGGTTTTACATTTACATCCGTATTTTGATATCTTGATAACCACCTAACAGCATTATTGCCACACTTTAATTGCCTCTCATTGTAATTATTTTTGTCGTCCCTTATTCCATTCCTGTATACTGGACTATTTTGACAATTCCTTTATAAACCAACTTGTAGCGAAGGCCCCATGCAGAAAGGAGACGAGTTTTCATAAAAACCCGCCTTATCGCATTATTTCAGAGCAATAGAGAGAGAGAGAGAGAGAGAGAGAGAGAGAGAGAGAGAGAGAGAGAGAGAGAGAGAGAGAGAGAGAGAGAGAGAGAGAGAGAGAGAGAGAGAGAGAGAAGAGAGAGAGAGAGAGAGAGAGAGAAAGAGAGAGAGAGAGAGAGAGAGATAGAGAGAACATACAGTAAATAATCCAAAACAATTTTTAAGAAAGAGGTTACATTTTCCTATCCTGACAGTGAGATCAATTTTCATGGGAACCCATTATCGTGCTGTCTTTATTAGCAATCGCAACAATAGAACATACTGCAGTCATAACGTGCAGATAAAATCCTTGCTGTGACAGCAAGTTCGTTTTTCCTCTCATCAACTATCGGTTAATTAGCTATTTCAGTGGATTTAAGTATGAATCTTTCATCTGCAAACTCTGCAGTATTTTCACTTGATCTTTGGAGCGGAACAAATAGGCAGATGGTGAGATACTGCAATTGCCATTATTTCTTTACGCTCTGGTGATTTCATTATTATGGAACCCGTTAAGTCATAGGTATTGCTATTTATTAATGATGGAACATATTTCTGCATTCAACTTTTGAGGTGTCTTCTCAGTAAGCTGTATCTCTGAACCGTTTAATATTCATACGAGTTTGTGAGAATTCCACTCGGTTGTGTTACACACACTTTTTTATTAGTGAAATCGCTCAACAATATCATGAAGTTTTTCCCCATAAGCCGTTAGTTCACATTATTAGTGTCCATTGCCTCGGAATGATACATGTTTTATGAGTATTTAACCACTAAATGTCTGCTCCATTGAACACTTAACCCTGCAACCACTGTCTCTTTCATCCAGAAGGTTAAACTGAGAAATGTAAAAGTTTTGGGCGTTTTGAAAATGAACGCCGAAGAAGAACATTCTAAAAAAACCAAGAGAATGGGCATTGGCGTCATACTCATAATGACGATTATTTTATACGCCGGGTATATTCTTCAAGATAATTAGTTTGCAAGAATAATGTTATAGCGTAAGTGGTTCACTAGGTTTACCTTCCGATATTCTTAAAGGCACGCTAACCATAAAAGGCATTAATAGTTATCTCATTTTAATTCTTCTCAAATGTATAGAATGCTTGAATAGCAAAAACCAAAACAAAAAACCAAAACCAGAAAATAGCAAACAACCAATAAAAACAGCCAACTGTTAACTTCTCAATTATAGTACCTTTGGGCCAAATTGTTAAGAAATTAATCGCTTTAAAAACAATACTAAAGCTTGTGTATTTTTTCTGATTTGCCGTGAGATCATTTCCCCGTAATGTAACATACGTTTATATACCTAAACGATATGACTCTCAATAGATTTTACCAGAAGTGGTGTTGAAAATGATAATTATGAGGAAATATAAAACTTTATTATTAAAAGCATTTCGCATTGTGGTAACCGAATAAACCCATACATTAAAACACCCCACAAAAAGCATATGTCTTTTCAAAACTACCCAAGGTTTGCATAACCTCATACGGGAAGCTGATCCTTGGAAACAAAATGTGGTGTGAAGTCTAGAATAATGATTTCAGTGAACACGGAATCATTTCTAGCCCCTAGGCTCTTCTATGTTCTTCTGTTACACATTACCCTGTCTCAGCCGAATATTGTTTCATCCCCATGTCCCACACTATGAGTCTCAAGGCAAAGATCCATCATTGTGATATCTTTCTTGCTAATCATCCGGATGTCAGATATTATAATCCTATGTAATGACAAAAACTCTAATTGCCCTTATTAGGATAACATTTTCCGTTTCCTGTAATTTGATTGTAATTTTTAAGCTTATGCATAGCCCAGATACGAATAAGCTTAACTACTGTTTGAGAAGGGAAAAGTTTATATAATGTGAACCGACTGAGACATAAGGCATATCACAGCTTTGTTTCTTTGTGTCAGCATGTAAAAATGTTCAGACTTCAGCCTTGGGGTCCTTCCAGTAAACAGCTAAGGGAAAAAACCCTTAACTTGCCCCGCTTTCACATAGTTTTTTTCAGCTTGGGTTTCCCACCCTGAGCCCATGTCCGACTTAAAAATAAAGTCTGTTCTGACCGCATGAATCATTTGAATGTCTATGGAGCAATAACAAACTTAAACTCTCCTTTGTATCTCTTTCATTTTCATACCGCTCGGTCAAACCTCTATGTTGTTTTGATTAGTTTGGTTTCCGAATATATATTTTAACACAAAAGATGATAGCTTAGCAACGTGTGGATTAAGTGCCAATCAAAGTGACAAAGAATTGCTTTGAAGATTTTCACAGTGCACTTTTATTTGTGTCAAAGAACTCGCTATTTTACACACATTTTTCACAAGCCATTTTTTTTATCAATGTTATTTTTTATACCCTCATAATAACAAATAATACTTAGTGCTGGTGAACTGCTGAAGTTATTCTACTTAGTATGATATTTTATTGTATCCTGGCAACAATTACTACTACAAAAACTTTTAAGGTGTTTCTCTTTCTATTTTGGCGACATCAATTTAGAATTAAAGCAATTACATGTAATGTAAAACCGTGGAAAAACATGGGATCTTTAAGACTTTACTTTAAATCTAATCAGAAGAACAAGGGGATTCCTGTGGCCAAGGCGAAAATTTAACGGCAACTTGAAGTAAATAAAATAACAATCTATCCCCCACCCATGGCGACCCCAATCAATCTCATCTTAACCTAGCAGGCTCGTTTGTTGGTTTCTTAACTTCTATTGTTAGCATTTAGACTAATAATGACTCCTGTCTGACAATTTTACGTATCGCTACATATAGACAGGCCGTGGTTACCAGACCTCTGTCTTACTGTCTTAGCCGATCGTATTGTACTGACACGAAACCAACCAGTAGGGAACAAGGCATATCCTTCTATAATAGACGGCTATGAACAAAGCAATCCAAACAAGGATTAAAGTTCCAAGTCTTGGGTCATAGGGTGTAAGACCAGCCCTGAAGTATCGAATATAATCCTGTCACAAAGTCAGAGATTTGGCGCGGTGTGAACCGGCATCAAGCTGGTGGATGCCTGGAGGAGCTAAATCTCAGGGTTTGGTAGGACTGTGGGGGACAAGATAAAAGGATGGTCAGGTCAGTGGGTACAGTTTTAAAAGCTTGTCATACGCAACGGCGTTGTTGAGGTCAGAAGTAACCCTCCGGAATTACACCTGTCCGTTATATTCTGTTGAAGGTAAACATTATACGCCAAAGGCTATTAATTCTCTAATACTTTACCCGTCCGTTATATTCTGTTGAAGGTAAACATTATACGCCAGATGCTATTAATTCTCTAATACTTTAAGGTGTTCTAATTTGAAACAAAGAGGACGCAAAATGAACATGCTATTTTGTTTAGTATTAAAGCCCGAACAAGTTTGCCTTTCTCAATTCTAGAGATGTTGAGGTTTAGTCTCGGTGCACTTAGCTTTCTTGAAAATGGAATGTTTATAAGATACGCTAACTTTGAGAAGAAACTCAACGGTAATTTGCATTAAAAAGAGGTAATCTTTATTTTCGAGTTTGGGTAGAAGAAAAAACTCAACAGAAATCTTTGCATTTCTCTGTCTAGTAAGCTTATAGGCCCAATTTTCTGCGCCGCTATAAATTAGGTAGGTCGAAATAGCCAATTGAAATCTAACAGAATTTGTTCTGATGTACCATATTGTATACAACATATAATTTGGGAAGAAAACTAAATCTTCGTGTCTTTGCATTAATTTAGTGCCCAACGTCAGCATTATATAGGCTATATGGTGGACGGGTTCCAAGACTGACGTCTGAGCTGACAATTTATGTGCTGCCACACACAAGATAGGATGGAGATACCATGACTCCTTAGTTGGTCACATTATACTAACACTGACACAACCAGTTACAGGGGACGAATTTGGACAAATAAATTTGCCGATCGTGGGATTCGAACCGCGGGGGTTTTCTCTAATATAAAATTGATATAGACTATAGATTTTCGCCATATCTTGACTCGAGATATGTGTTATTTAGATAACATCTTTTTATCCTAAAGCTTAATATATTGTTTACAAGAATTAAAATTGACTTTTTTGTTAGAAAAAAGGTCGTTCATAACTTTGTACCCGCGTTCTCATGTAAAGCAATCGGAAAGTAAAAGATTTTCGCCGTAACCACTATTTTGTGGGCATAATGCTTAATTCTTTCTTACAGTATTACAATGCTCTTTTCAAAGTCTATACAAATAGAATATTCCAAATATGAAAAATATTTTTATTCATAACTTAATCCTCTCTGTAGACAAAACAAACAACAATCAAACAACCCCCCCCCAAAAAAAAAAAAAACAACAACAAACAACAAAACAAAACAACAACAACAAAAACAAAAAACAAAAAACAAAAAACAACAACAACAAAAAAGAAAAAAAAGAAAAAAAAGAAAATAACAACAACAAAAAGCATAATGAGGATAGCTGGTTATTAGTGCTAAAAGAAATTAAATTGTGACATTCTATCTACCAAACTACCATGATATGACAAAAAATGGGCGTCATAATTAATTTCCTTTTAATTCTAAATTTTTTTTTAGTCATTTGCGCAGTTTTTATTTTTATTTCCATAGAGGATACCTCACAATAAGACAATAAAACAATAAGATTAATTATAATTATATTTATATATGACAAATTGGGCGTCAAAATAAAACAAAAAAGATTTAGTCTATTTTGAACTAGTTATTATTATTTGAACTATTTAATATTTCAATTAGTATTTTAACTCTTTACAGAGTTTATCTTCACGTACATAATTACAAAATTTACTAGCCACTAAAAAGTAAAAAAATAAACATGTTTAACTTCAGAAGCAGAAAATTAAGTATTTAATATGAAGCAAATTTAAAACAAAAGACTTAAACAAAGAGAAGGAAAAACATTTTAGCTAGGTAAAACAATATGAAAAGGCAACAAAACCAAAATGAGATGAGAATACTGAACAACAAGGCGTGGTACAAATTTCGGATATGAGCGATTGCAACTTGAAAAAGAGAAAACGTTAAAAATCAGCCCAAGAAAAGAAAATAGAATTAAATGGAAAAAAACCCCGCGCCAGACGGGAATTTAATAGCTGGTTGAGATTTGAAAAAAGATACGGTTCTATTTTTGTCCCTATTTTTAGAACTGGTTTTCTCGTTACTATGAACCCTATAACAAAAGCTACCCCAACACGCTTACTCACTCACGCACTCACTCACTCACTCATTCACTCACTCACTCACTCACTCACTCACTCACTCACACACTCACTCACTCACTCACTCACTCACTCACTCACTCACTCACCCAATCATTTTCCCAAACTCACTCATTAAAAGAGCATCACAAACCAAAAGATAAAGGGGAAGGAAGACGGAGAGCCTAGTTAAAATCGATAGCTTTAAAGTTTTCCCTCAAGCTAGAACAAAATTTGGCTTAAAAATGGGTAGTTACATTATTATTTGTCTTACCCTCGACCCCTTGAATTCCTTCTTTCTCTCGGATTATACAAAAGGAACCAATGCAACAACAAAATATCAAAAACATCATCGTCATCAACAACAACAACAACAACAACAACAACAACAACAACAACAACAACAACAACAACAACAACAACAACAACAACAACAACAACAACAACAACAA
>RQTK01000020.1:1155160-1169459 GCA_003991915.1 Elysia chlorotica | reverse complement strand
TAAGATTTAACTTTTAATATTTAATTTTTAATTGCATGCTGATTGATATGATGTATGCGTATTTAGTGTATCCACTGTAAAGCGCTTTGAGATTTTTAAAAATATTCTGAAAATGGAAAGCGCTAAATAAATGTAAATTATTATTATTATTATTATCAATATAGCTATTATTATTATGTAATTACAATCTCGTCAAAATTATAACGCTAACTACATGAAGTATAATGTAGGAGAGTAAAAAAGTATTGGTAAAACGAATTAGAGTTGGGTTTTGATTACCGTCGTTATATATTGTGTTTATTGTTTTAAACTATGTACAAAAAAGGAATAATTTTTTTTCTGGATACACTGAGCCACTATTTTTTTTATTACAAATGCTGCGCATTCAAAAGTAAGAAAGAGGCTGCCTTTTCGGCACGCCAACAAGATTAACTGAGTTAATGACTCAATCAGACAAAATGAGCGTAATCAATCCGTCATGCTAACCGGTTCTTAGCCGACCGAAACCACCCTATAACTGCCATTGAGGCGGCCATGTTCCATCTCACACAACCATTTCCGGGTATGCTGGGAAAAGCGGAAGCTGGAATAGCCTGCACCGCATTCTCAAAGATATTGAATGAAAACATGAAGAAAGATTAAAGATCAATAGCCACGGACGTTCCATAAAGAATGAAAGAGAAAAGATGGCGTGCTGTTGAAAGGAGAGGCGCCTGGACAGTAGGAACCACTTCAGCCAGACGGAAAAAAAGGTTTCTTTGAACAGCGCGGGATATGGAAATAAAATAGGAAGAATAGCTAAGTGGGACTGTTGAATCGTCGCAAAGAGAGAGATGAGGGAGGTAGAGGGAGGTAGAGGGAGGGGGTTGAAAGATAATAACAAAGGGAAAGTGAAATAGAGAGGGAGAGAGAAAGAGAGAGAGAGAGAGAGAGAGAGAGAGAGAGAGAGAGAGAGAGAGAGAGAGAGAGAGAGAGAGAGAGAGAGAGAGAGAAAGAGAGAGAGAGAGTTTGTGTAGAATGAAGGTTGGAAGGAGCCCTAAGGTTAGTAAGCTGCCTACATTACCCGACAAAATCTGTTATATCCGCGTGTTTGTGCGAGTCAGCAACATTGTTAGACGTTAGTATTGGGACTTTTCCACAATACAGCCGTTTGAAATTAAGATACAAGCCTACCTACCCACTCACTCACTCACTCACTCACTCACTCACTCACTCACTCACTCACTCACCTGACTCGAGGGTTCGAGCCTTGAAATGTTGGCATGTACGTTTTGGGCAAGTTTTCAGTTGACCCTGTTTGGCTAGAGTATTAAGAGTTGTACCAGGCTTTTCAAGCATAAAAATGTGCAAATAAAGGAGTTAAGTCGTTAAGTAGTAGAACCCCCCCCCCCCAAAGGGTGATAGATTAGGTAAACATGACTATGTTTGCGGCGAAGATTTTCTTAGACTTTTTTTGGGACCAAATATTTCAAATCGAATATCTACAGCATATCAAAAAATTAACAATTATCAAATCACACTGGATGTTTTATATTTTTCTCTTTTCTCAATTTTATACATTAATCTTAAGGTTGACCTTCCCCTTTCTAACCAATTCGAAACCCATGATTATGGTATCTCGCTATCTTGTTTTCTTGTTTTTCCATCCAACTCTAATATAGCGTTTCTCTTTTTTACCGTTCTTCAGTTGCAATTCCATCTAAGAATATATAAAGAACTACCAATTTTACAGTGTTGGTTGACTCTTTTGCTATCATTGGTCTTGAATAAAATGGCGTGTTCTATAAAGTACTGTGCCCATGCAATCTCCAAATTTTTATTTCATGGCTGTTCCTTCACAATAATTATTTGTGTTTATTAAAATTTCTTAACCATCAGACTCCTCATGTTTCTTTAAAAAAATATTGCAATAATAGTGATAGAAAACAAATAACACTGCTTGGCTCAGGTTTATCATTATCACTCCTCACTGCCATTGGTTCACGCCGCAACATGGTTTTGATTTAGAGTTGTGTCTACCTTTCATGGGAGTGGCAGCAACGATGTGGCAGAGGTCCATACCAAACCGCCAAATGCTTCCTTAAAATAAAATATTCTTATAGAAAACACCGTTTTTAGTTGTTAATGTGTCTGATCACACATCCCCGTTTTTCTCTGATAAAGTAAGTGGGTATTGGATGGAAAGTTCCCTTTAGAATGATGTATCAAATCTAGATCTAGTATAAAATTATATATTCGGGATTCAGGAGTTGTTAACTTTATACTTTGCCCACATAAATTGCACTTAAAACAAAAAGTTAGAAAAGGATCACATTCAACAGTTACTTCATACTTGGATGACGTCTGTCTTTGGTATATTATATTACCCTAATTATTATTATTATTCATAATTGAATACAAAAGCTTCATAGAATGAAACAAACCGACAAACTGCCCATGGGCATTACGCAGTTGTTACCAACTACACTGATTAATTGATCACCACCCATGTCATCTAGAAACTCTTTTTCCCAACTCCAGTCACAATTTTTTATTGTGAAATTTGAACTCATACTCATGACACAATTAATAGGTGTCATAATCGTGTTATCAACTTCACTTGTAATGTCTAGTGTAGAACATAAACTAGAGCGACAAAACGCTGTAACAGTGAATTAATTCTTTTGATACTTTCAAGAAAAAAGTTGGACAATGACGCAAGCAGAGACAACGGCGATTATTGTCAACTTGAAAACGTGATAGGTATTTGCACATAAGTGTGAATATGGGCGATTTTACTGATTAAATTTTCTCACTTTTTTTTACATCCGTCTTCAATTAATACCGCGTGAATCTCGGCTAAGCGATACCAATGTTGATTGACACATGGGCCGAGCTGAAGAGGACCTGCCAGAATCGAGACTGATAGAGGGGAGTTGTTGCGGCCCTATGTTCCACAAGGAATCAAGAGGCTTAAACTAAACTTAAACTAAACCAATGTTGATTTAAAACACGAAGCTGTCTCACAGTATAATTGTTCGAAACAACACGGGAAAAAGATATCAAAGAGAATTGACCACAACCAGTTGCAAGAAAATCCAGAGAGAAAAAAGTATACGGACAAAATGGCTACAATAATGATTTAAAGATTAAAAAAATCCCCGAAATTCAAACTTAATACACAAAAGTTTGTAAACAAACATAGTCTTTACACACCGTGGTGCGATTGCAAAGGGAGAAAAACGAAATTAATTCAATCACAGGCAATTAAAACAAAAGCTACACAATGTGATAATCAACACTCGATCTCTTGTAATTTTCGTCAGACAAAGCCGAGATACTAAAAACCAACTGGGACTTGGAAATACCAGAGCTGTTTTTGTACAAATCTCAAGACGAGTGAGAAAACAACGTGACCACCAACGTGTAAACAGATCCAACACTCACACAGTTAAACAGATCCAACACTCACACAGTTAAACAGATCCAACACTCACACAGTTAAACAGATCCAACACTCACACAGTTAAACAGATCCAACACTCACACACTTAAACAGATCCAACACTCGCACATTTAGCACGTGCAGGTAAGAACACAACTTGTCTCTCTACATGAGTACGTCAGTCCAACAGAGTACGCAAACTAGAGAGCTCGCCGGGCGAAATCATACTGGAGAAAAGGAGTATTCATGCAAATTTAGGAGACACAAACTAGCAATTTTAGGCCAGTTTTTAGGGCAGTGTGCCTACTTAACTTAAAAGACGAAAAATACATTATAGAAAAGAGGTATCCATAGTAACCTTAGGATATATAAAACACCACCACCACCAACAACAAAAACACCACCACCACCACCACCAACAATAACAACACCACCACCACCAACAACAACAAGAAGAAAACCGAAAACAAAAACAATAACTTTTTAGGACGGTGACTTTTTTTTAGAGCGCATCTCAAACAAAGGGAACACAAATTACATTATATTAGAACAGCGCTACTTCAGCTGGTTGTGAAAAAAACAACAACACCCACCATCATCTTCCTGTACAATATGATACGTGCGCAAGCGCCAAGTCTAGAGGCGAGCATAGGTTGAGCGAGCGCTCTGTTTTTGTTTTAGAACTCTGTGGCCAGCCCATTCATCAACCATGACAGACAAATGAAGAAGACAGGCTTATTTCCAGTGCAATTATTTCCTTTCCTGTGAGCGTTTATTGACAATCTCATTGTTTCGATTAGTTCCTGGTAAGCGGCTACATCAATAGTTCGCCAATTTATTTTAGGATTTATATAGATATATTTTACACGATCATAATGAAATTGCTCAATTGGTGTATATTTATACAGAATTCGTGTTTATTTTTAGTTAATAATCTCATTTTGAAAGGGAATAATAATAATTATTGCTTTTGTGTTTTATTGGTTCATTTTCATTCAAAAACCTCCACCTTTTTGTGAAAGAATAGAGAATACAATAAAAATGTCAGATATGGCGAGTAGAGTGAAATAGTATTCGAACAAAAATATTCACGAATTGTTAGATTTGATTTTAGAAATTCTTAACCTTAAACAAGACAAAATACTGAAATGCTCACGTGTACGTCTGATTTGATTAAAAAATTGAAACCTAAAGACACCTTTGGTCTGCATTATTCCAGTTGGTTGTTTTAAAAAATCGATTAGAGATTAAGAGATAAGAATACAGAGGATGCATTAATCTTTTTCACTGAATTATACTCTAAACGTTTGTCTTTTACATCGTCGCTTTATCCTCTACATTTATAGATTTTGTAATACCTCTGTTTATAATCTTCCTCCTGTTGTTCCAGTTTCCTTTTAACAGTCTTTTTTTTACAATTTTTATACTATTTTTTTGTATTTTCCCCTGTTAATTTTCTTCGCATAAACATTAGGATCATAATAATAAACTCTGAATGGCTACATATGCTTGCATGTCATGACAAAACAAAATATTGATAATGGTATCCGCTTCCTTTTCTAAGACAGTCATACTCAAGACCTTCTTTCTCTCTCTCTCTCTCTCTCTCTCTCTCTCTCTCTCTTTCTCTCAAAGGGGGCGCGGTGGCCCTGGGGTAGAACATCGGCTTCCGACGCAAAAGGTCCGGGTTCGAGCCCTGGCGATGGCGCTCCCTATTGGTTGGGTCGGTTTCAGATTAATGTGACCGGCTGAGACAGGAGTCATGGAATCCCTGCCCTGTCTCGTGTGTGGCAGCACATAAAATTGTCAGACGTTAGTCTTGGGCCCGCCCACAATATAGCTTATAAAGTGCTGATGTGGGACGTTAAACCAACTCAACAACAATGCAACAACTCTCTCTCTCTCTCTCTCTCTCTCTATCTCCTTCTCTCTCTCAAACTATCTCTGTTTACACACAACTGGCATTTGTCTCGTTGCTGATATGTATATTTCATCACCAATAACCATTTTACTTTTTTTATTTTTAAAACAAAAATTGTATAGAATAACGTACATGGACAATTTCATTCAAGACCACTCTAACAATGTTTTTTTTTACTCAGAGGCATATTTTACTATAATATTTTAAATAAAAAAACAACTATCCGCCTGTGTATTACTTGAGTTGCACATTTTCACATCACCCTGCTTCATTGAAGCTTGGTTTAAAAAATTATTATACTTAGGTCTTGTCTTCAATAAATTTAATGATATACCTCGAATAATAATTCAGTGTAATTATCGTTTATCCAACAAATTGATTATGCGCCATTACAACCAGAACCCCAAAATCTCCTGCGTACTCACATAATTGAAACTCTTTTAAAGTTTTTAATATTTTTTCATCATGTTTCTTTACTGGCACTATGGAAAGTTGTAGAAGGCCATAGATAAATCAATACCATAAATGAAAGAAAAAGAAAAAAGAGACAAATATAGGGAGGTGAGATTTGATAGAGAGGGAGAGAGAAAAGGGAGATACATACAGACAGTTAAATAGATGGATAGAGAAAGAGTGAGAGATAGAGAGAGAGAGAGAAAGAGCGAGCGAGAGAGATAGAGAGAAAGAGAGAAATAGATAGAGATAGATAGATAGATAGATAGATAGGTAGATATATACTATTTCTCTGTCTGTCCGTCTCTCTCTCTCTTCTCTCTCTCTCTCTGTCTCTATATCCGCTCAAGGTGTTCGATTGGTGTTCAATAACTCAAGATCCACGCCAGGAAATGGCTGCAAGAGGATGCTCATGTTTTGTTTTGCTTTTCCTTTCGGAGGAGCTAGAGAGGAGAGTGGGGAGGTTAGGGGCATGGTGGCTGTTGGAGGCGGTAACAGATTGAAAGAGCCCGCTGTTTCTGATCGCTGATGCATCAGTCTAGATCTAGATCGATTGAGGTTCGCTAAGGATCGGAACCATATGGAGAGAGATACAGGGAAAGAGAGAGACACAGATAGATAGAGAGAGAGAGAGAAAGAGAGAGAGACGGACAGACAGAGAAATAGAGAGAGAGAATGTAAGAGAGGCATAGAAACAGATAAAAAGTTATAATGCGTACAGGGAAAGAAATCCATTGAAGAAATTGATAACACTGGAACATAAGAAACAAAGGGAAAAAGAGATAGAGAAAAAGAAAGAGATAAAAAAGGAAGAAGGAAATCCGTTATAAATGGCAAAGAAAATGTTGAGAGAAAATAGGGATAGTTATAAACAACATAGTGGTTTGAAAAAGGAATAGAGAGGAAAAATTTTGGCAGAAATATAGAAAAAAGTGTGGTTTCTGGAGAAAGGGCAGGGGTGAATTAAAAAAAAATGTGGATTGAATCACAAAATAGATTTCTAAAATAATTTTAAAATTCTATTTTGTGATTCAACCCACATTTTTTTATTATGATATCGAGGAAAAAAAGTAAAGAAATAACATGCCAACCAAGCTACAATGTGTGGGAGGAGATGATGGAATGAGACCTTTGAGGTCCACCTGGTAGTGCCCTAGCCAAAGACGATGTGACCATCACGTGTCCCCACCCCGCGCAACTGCCAGACCCTGCCCTGCTCACGGTACCATCTCTCTGAAGGCGGTCCTTACCTACCTTGCTAGCCAATAGCGGCATCGGATTGCAAGGGCTCGATCTGTCACACCGCCCCCTCCCCTCCCCTCCTCCTCCGCCTAGCTCAGCTGCCGACACTCTGCACAGCCACTCACCTTCTGTTTTCAAGCTTGGCTGTTTCGCTGGCCGAGCAACGAGCCCAACTGTTGCATCGGTGTGGGAGTGAGGGAGAGAGAGAGAGAAGGGAAGGTAGGGAGGAGGCCGGGGGGGGGGATAGGGAGAGGGCGAAAGAGGGGAGTGGTTTAGGTAGAGAAGAGAGATTGCAAACGAGAGAGAGAGAGAGAGAGAGAGAGAGAGAGAGAGAGAGAGAGAGAGAGAGAGAGAGAGAGAGAGAGAGAGAGAAAGGGGAAGAGAGAGAGGCAGAGAGAGAGAGTAGAGATAGGGAGAGAGAGAGAGAGAGAGAGAGAGAGAGAGAGAGAGAGAGAGAGAGAGAGAGGATGAGAGGGAAAGGGGAGGAAATCTGAATGAACTATCCATTATGATGTTCCCTCCACCCTTCTCTTATCCTATACACAATCTGCTGTTTTCTACACACGCACAAGTTAAAAGTTGTTTTTACAACGGCGAGAGGGAAAAAACGATAGAGAGAGAAACGGTGGTGATTTTGGTTGTGGGGAGAGAAGCAGTGAAAAAGACAGAGAATCAAAGATAGACCATAGACAGGGGAGAGAGAAGGAGAAACAGAGAGAGCGAGAGAGACACACACACACACACAGAAAGAGAGTGAGCCAGACAGAGATGTAGAGAGGGGGGAGAGGGATAATAGAGACTGCCTAAGAACGGGTTCCACCGCTAGCCCCGACGCCCGCTTACACCGAGAGAAACATGGATCAAAGTTTCACAGCGCTAGAAAGTTTCCTGGCCAACCGAAGTGTGGGATAGAGAACAGTTGTAACAATTGGATTTAGGGGCGAAGATATCCCCACCCGCCTTCTCTGCCCACGTACCCGTGTGGCGTAGGTCGAACCTCCACTATTTAATCAATTTTTCTTAGTAGCTGATTGCTCAAAACAAGAGCTGCTTTAAACTATAGTTTTTAATTCCCATGCAAAGGTTGAGCTCTGAGAACCGTGTGCCTATGAGAGTGTGTTCTTCACTCCATACATTCAGTTGAGGCCTGTCGTTTTTTGGAAGGTAAGGGAGACAATCACTATAATTATATTGACGTACCATTCTATGAATTAAAAAAATACACTCTAAGCATCCCATTAAGTTTACCAAAGTGTCACAACTTTCACACGTCTACCATTATGGCATAAGTGACACTTATGATAAAATGCAAATGATGTCATTGAAAAGGTAAATTTGAGATTTTATTACTAAACTTTTAGACTAAATCCGGGCTAATAAGTTTTAGCTTTATCTTACTAGACATTGGTGTCCAATATGTAAACAATTTTAATGATTTTCTCAAATGTGGCAACAATGGCTTATGCCAAAATCGCAGCATAGTGACGGTATATTTTTCACAAAACTCTGCATTATACCAATTAGTTGTGTAGCCTACTACTGATCTGTTTATCTACCTACACACCTACCCATCTACCTACTTTCCTACCTACCTACCTACCTACCTATCTATCTACCTACCTACCTACCTACCTACCTACCTACCTACCTACCTACCTACCTATCTATCTATCTATCTATCTATCTATCTATCTATCTATCTATCTATCTATCTATCTATCTATCTATCTATCTATCTATCTATCTATCTATCTATCTATCTATCTATCTATCTATCTATCTATCTATCTATCTATATGTCAATCAATCTAACTGCCTCTTCAATCCACCCTTCTACCTTTTATACACTTTATTTGTTCACTACTTGAGTTCACTCGAAACCAATAAAGAAGCATACGAAAACTAGAAAAAAAATTGAGAAACCAGTATTTCCTTTACACGAAGTGACATTAACTTTATTTGAATTTGTTACACCTTCTGTGAGCTTTAGTATCAATAAATACGTAACAGACATGTAACTCTTTCTCTTAGAGTGTAATTTAAGTAAACGAGATTTGAGGTTCGATAATTTAAAATCTAATGTCATGTTGCAGCTGTATGGCGTTTGTCTACAACTACTACTACTACTACTACTACTACTACTACTACTACTACTACTACTACTACTACTACTACTACTACTACTACTACTACTACTACTACTACTACTACTACTACTACTACTACTACTACTACTACTACTACTACTACTACATCTACTACTACTATAAATCTAATGTCATGTAGCAACTGTATGGCGTTTGTCTGTTGTTTATATATTACAATATTCTAGTGTAGATGTTTATTTATCAACCTTTATAAGATCAAATAATACACTCTGCAAAAAATGCTCATCAAAATATCCACCATTTGCTTTAAACAATCAATGATTATGTGGAATCATTTGACATTTGACCACACTTCGTATTTATTTATCCGTGTGCAGTTGTTTGCCGCTCTGTATAAAATAGTTGTTTTATTTCGAATAGGACAATGTGTCCATCTAGGTAAAAGCTGTGTTTGAATGACATTTGTTTTTTAACGAATACGTTAGTATAAATGTAGAGATTGTATAAATGGTAAACTACAAATATTTTTGCCAAAACAAAAAGTTCCCTACTACTACTCCTACTACTCCTACTACTTCTACTACTACTACGACTACTACTACTACTACTACTACTACTACTACTACTACTACTACTACTACTACTACTACTACTACTACTACTACTACTACTACTACTACTACTACTACTATAACTACTACTACTACTACTACTACTAGCGGTAAAATACAAACTAAGAAAACAAACACAACCTCAAATGTTAAAATAGATAGTTATATATTTTTTCGTAATGAGCATGTTACATTGTTACATTGTGTATAGTTGATTGATTGATAATATATATGACCGTCTTTTGACATAAATAGTGAACTGCTGAGACAAAGTTCTTGGCATACCCGCTCTGTCTCTATGTAACAGCCAGTCGCCGTACATGTTCTTTATATGGACCTTGAAAACATAAGATAGGAGAGATCTCCATTTCCCGACCAAAAATTTAATTACAGCATACAATAAACATTTTTTCTCGTGGTTTTTCGGTGGTGCTTTAAGACACCTACCATTTACAAAGCATCAAAATGAAAGCAAGGAGTAGAATGCACAAACATGACGTAGCTTACGTCTCGTCGTAAGCCTTCTTAATCTTATACTGTTACGACGAGACGTAAGCTACGTCTTGTTTCTGTATTCTACCCATGGATTTTGTGAGGCGAATTTACGGTGGATGCTATCAGCTGTTTACTATCTCTTCAAGAAACTTGCCTGTACTTTATAGTCTTCGTTTTTTCTCTACAAGTGAACGACCAAACGTGTCTCTTTTCATACTACAAATCATGTGACTTGTATCCCACATTTTCACATATAATTGGTCTGTTTTTTGTTTACATTGCTTCCTTGTCTTCTACATGAACCTACTTCTATCTTCTTCTAGATCTATAGTAATTGGACTTTGATGCAAGAAAACCTAATTCGATTTCAGAGCTCGTCTCAAGTGGCAATTGTGTTCGCAGGGAGCCTAGGCGGTAATTGGACCGGGGAACAGAATTGGTGCACGCGCCGTCTCGCTCTGCGCAAGACAAAGACTATTTGCTTTGGATCAAGTGAGTTGGCCGGATCCCCGGAAATTTATAGGATTAGCGACAGAGGCAAATCAGCGCAGTGTTCGCAGTTTGATAAGTGTATTTTGAAAACAGATAAACACAATAAAGGTTTTTAGAGTGCTATTTAACGTGGTGGTATGTGAACACTACAACTGCTACTAATTCTTATTTTTTTCTGCTTTTCAATGATTTCCAGCACGTCATGCAGTGACTTATAATTTTGCGGTCTTTACCAATGGATATGAAGATACATTCGACCAGAATATCTTTTTTAACGCAAAACCCCAGAGGCATATGAATATGATTGTCTGACAATCAAAAGAAAAACAAACATTGCTTCAACAACAACAACAAAAAAAAACGCGTCTTGAGTGCTTAAAGTTACGTAAATCTAACTGTTCCTAGACGAATCTAGCTAAGAAAAAACGCTTTCAAACTCTGACGAAAGACCAACCAATCATGCCTGTCACAAAAAAGGTTGCCGACGTGGCTTACACGAAATGGCAAAACTTTCAAGACAAAATTCGAGATCCTGTAAGCCAGCGACGCCTTGTATTGGTGATCGTATGCATAGCCTTACTGTTAGACAACATGCTCTACATGGTAATAGTCCCTATCATTCCGAACTTCTTGACGCGCAACAAAGAGAAAGAGGAGACAAAGTTTGTGTACAAATACGTGGCTAACATGACGCACCCGACCAACGTAGGTGCCCCCGCAGGTTTCGACACCGCCACTCACGGCTTCGTGGTCGCCCACAAGATTGACCGCAACAACAACTTCGACGACGGTGACCTGGTGAATGTGCCAGAGGACGCAATTCTGGCCACCAATCTGACGTACCACAGCAAGGATAACCATGACAACAAGATCTACCTGCTGAGGATCCCGGTTCCTCCGCCGCCAATCTCCTATGGTGACGAAGGCATTGCGATCGGTGTGTTGTTCGCCTCCAAGGCTATCTTCCAGCTCTGTGTGAACCCCTTCACTGGGGCCCTAATAGACAGGATCGGCTATGACATGCCCATGATGATTGGTCTGACCATTATGTTCCTTTCTACCTCTGTTTTTGCGTTTGGAGAATCGTACGCTGTGCTTTTCCTAGCTCGATCTCTTCAGGGTCTTGGCTCAGCCTTCGCAGACACATCAGGCCTGGCCATGATTGCCGATCGCTACACTGAAGAAACCGAAAGGACCAAAGCTTTGGGCATTGCTCTTGCTTTCATCTCATTCGGATGCCTATTTGCGCCGCCGTTTGGTGGAATTCTCTACGAGTTTACAGGAAAGACAGTGCCATTCTTGATATTGGCGTTAGTGTGTCTGATTGACGGCGTCCTGATGGTGCTGGTAATGAAACCAGTGCGTCTGGAACGGTCGCTACTCTCCAGGGAGGAGAGGCCTACAGGAACTCCCATCTACAAACTCCTCATGGACCCATACATCGCAGTCACAGCAGGAGCGCTGGCCATGTCTAATGTTTCCTTGGCTTTCTTGGAGCCGACTATATCTCTGTGGATGAAGCAAACGATGGGTGCGGACGAGTGGCAAATCGGGTTCTGCTGGCTGCCCTCTTTCGTCACGCACGTGATGGGTGTCTACATGACAGTCAAACTGGCCTACAAGTTCCCACAGTACCAATGGCTCATGGCCCTCATCGGACTCTCCATCGAAGGATGCTTTTGCTTTTTTGTACCTTTCACCACTAAGTATTTCCAAGTAATCTTCCCTATAATGGGCGTCTGCTTCGGCATCGCCCTGGTTGACACTGCGCTGCTGCCAACGCTTGGCTATCTGGTAGACGTGCGTCACGTGAGTGTTTACGGCTCCGTCTACGCCATCGCCGACATCTCCTACTCCTTAGCGTACGCCGTGGGTCCTATCGTCGCGGGCAGCATCGTGTCCAGCATCGGCTTCACCTGGCTCAACGTGCTCATCTTCCTCAGCAACATTATATACGCGCCGCTCCTACTGCTCTTGCGGAACATCTATCTATACAAGCCGTTTGATAATGACGACGAGGTGCTCATCGACGACCCGCCCGCCAAAAACTACAGCACGTACGTTCAGAACGGCGGCGTCAACGGGAAGCCCAGCATCCTGAGGAATGACAGCGGAGACAGCGACAACTTCGCCAACCATCTGAAGATCAGCAATAGGAAAAGCAACGAGCTAGACTGCTACCCTCCACCCACGGAGCCAGAGTATGTGTATGGCAAGGAGAACAACTCGTACAACTTCTACAACCAGTTCCACCATTGATAACCCTTTACAGAAAATCAGACTTTAAAACTTTCTATAGTAACATAATTTGTTATACTGATATCCTGTAAAGACAGTCATATTTACATATAGACTGTAGGTTTTAGAAGTAAGAGCAATTTTACTTCAACAACGAAGTATTAATTTTCAGAAAGAATAGAATATTATAGTTAATGGAAATCGGCAGTTACTACTGCGATATGGAATTGATGAAGAATCAATAATTGCACTTTTCGAAAAAAAAATGTATACGCAAAAGGAGCATGATTCTGTAACCGTAAGATAGCTTTTCGAAATGTAAGTAAAGTTATAAAGACTTTGTTTCTTATAAATATGTCTAAACTTATAACATGATACAGCTTCATCAGGCTTCCTTAGGGAAATATTAGTAATATTGACCAACAACATTTTCGTTAGCATTCCACTGACATTTTTTGGCCAGCCATTTCAAAACAAAATAATTCCAAATAGTTCACATCTCGTAAAATCAACATTTACTTTAAATATCACAGAAAAATCCGCGTTCGGACTTGCCAATAAAACATACTTTGTCTGTGCAGACCAATTTTTCGCATATAAACACCAAAACACCCAAACACATAATAGATGAATAGATACAAAAAGGGGTAGTATTTGATTGATGTAACACGCATTATGTTCTCTATCTCACTTTTCCGCTGCTTCAAATATGATTTATGAAATCCATAGCGTTATTTGCTTTGCTTTCTTCCAAAATATAAAATAATTTTGAATTCATAATGAATCATCAACCACCACTATTCTTCTTTATTGTATTTTGTCTATATCTGTTTGTCTTTACATTTTCTCTACTAACGTTCTTTTACTTTCTCTCTCTCTCTCCTTCTCTCGCAATCTCCGTGCCTGTTCATCCACTTTCTATATCTTGCTCCAAGTCTCTCATTTTCCTTTGGTTAATGCTATTTATTATATATTGCACAATATGAATACATTTCTTTAGCAGTGAGAGCTAACAATGAATTGCTTTAAATTTAAATACTTGTTGTAATTTTGATTGTGATAATGTTAAACCTTTTTCTAACGTAGTTTGCTTCTTTTAAAATAGTGTGATCAAATCCAACTATAATTACTTTACGAAATGATGTATATTTGTAGAATAGAAAGAGTTTTGTAGAAATAAATTTAACATGTTGCGTTGTATATAGATTATTCATTTAAAGGCCATCTACATTTTATGTAATTTCACATTTAATATCCACATTTTGTGGACGAATGTGTGACAGAGGTGCTGGGAAAAGGTTGGGGGTGGGGGTGA
>RQTK01000020.1:1108205-1149210 GCA_003991915.1 Elysia chlorotica | reverse complement strand
CATCATCATCATCATCATCATCATCATCATCATCATCATCATCATCATCATCATCATCATCATCATCATCATCATCATCATCATCATCATCACCACCACCTGATCCTTTATCACTTCAAGTATCGCCTTTAAAATAATTATAACACACAGAACTGATTAGCACCTACAAAGACTAACACGTACAGAATGGTCGCGCCAAGGGATATCTGTAGCAACATTTTTATAAAATTTGTAATTCCTGGGATTCAGATAACGGTTCTTTGAAGTTCCGTTTTTGCCATAAAAAATAGACCGTTTCAAAACTATGAGTACACTGTAAAAAGTACATTCGACATCGCTAGTTGTTCTGTAAGCTGGATTTTAACTTGACTTCTAAAACTCAATATCGAAGCGTTCATAATTTAATGCTAAAATATTTGTCTTAATTTGATCTTAGTAACAAAAGATTCTTTCACACCAAATCTTATATAGGTATAATATTCTGTCTAATATTATATTATGTCTATAACCTTCACCGCTGATTTGTGGCAACATAAGAAGTTACCTAGGATCAATTTAATCTTCATGAGTGGCAGAACTGAAACTGATTATCAAAACAAAATAAATGAGTTTGTATATTTAATTAACTGTTGATTGCAAGGCCTCCTTTTCTCAAAACCCCAAGACGTACATAAATTGAACAGAGCAAAACCGTATTTACTGATTTTTACTTTAAACGATCCATAATAATTCTTTTAAAGCATTTACAAGATGGAACCGAATTTGTCTCGATAAACGCTCCCATCTACTTTCATTGTTGACTCAGTTCAGAAGCAAAATATCGTGGGCGGCAACTGAAACAGGAATTGCCTCCAACTTAAAAAAACGTCTTGTCCTTTTCGTATTTTTTTCTCCGAAAACCAATCAAAGCATTAAACATTCACCTACCCCCCCCCCCCCCCCAAAAAAAAAAAAAAAAAAAAATTAAAAAAAATCACGACGCCACAAATAGGACTTGTTATAAATTCTTGGTTTAATAATAAAAAAAGGAGATCTGTATTGGAACAGCCATAGATGAACAATTCATATTTTTACCTTTGTTGCGGGTGTATGTATAGCCGTCTAAAAATAGACAGACATGGTGTGTGTCATTATCAGACGCTGTTGCCTTTCGTTGAGTGAGCGGTCTCCGTGTTGAGCCCCATCGCCGTATATGATTGTCTTCAGAAATTTAGGAGACGTTTAAACTGTACACGAGGTAAAAACTAAAAACTAAAAAGCCATCCATTGTCTTTGTATCAGGCGTGCGCCTAATTTGTAAACTGTGCTTTCTCAGTCTTGAGACCCATCGCCGTATATGATTGTATTAAGAAACTTAGGAGACATTCAAATTGAAGAGGACAACGATTTGGTCTTACCAGAAATAATAATTATTTTACTACTTAATTATTTTGGTTTATACTGTTCATGTACCTTTAAAACACCAGATGAGATATCGTTCAATGTTTCTTATTTCTAAAAAAAGGGCTGGTTTTTCTTATTCCCTCATTCTCTGCTGCTTTTCCTCTTTCTTATGATAGAGGGTCTTTCAAGAACACAGTATTAGTATGTACTTGCGCTCTCTTGGTAAAACCAAAAAACCTTGTTCAAGACACACTTTTCACAACGATGTAATTATTGAACATTAGGAGGTGCGGGGGCTATTCTTGAGTTTCCACATTCTTTGATGCTGTCAATATTTTTACAGCTTGAAACTGCCCCTGTTTTATTTTAATGATCTATAAAAGTGCTTTTAAAGCATTTACAAGATGGAACCGAATTTATCTCGATAAACGCTTCCATCTACTTCCAGTGTTGGCTCACTTCAGAAGCAACAGACTCGTGGGCGGCAACTGAAACAGGAATTGCCTCCTATTTAAAGATACCTTTTGCCCTTTTCGTATTTTTTTTCTCCGAAAACCAACCAGGACGTTAAACACTCCCTACCCCCACCCCACCCCTCTTAAAAAAAAATCACTACGCCACTAATAGGCATGTCGTAAATGCTTGGTTCAGAAACGGAGAATGAACTTAAAGAAGTGTCGATCTATGAAATGCAACAGCCATCAATGAACAATTATGTTTTTTTTTTTGCCGTTGTATCAGGTCTATGCCACTATCAGGCGCTGTCGGTGCATGTGGTCGTGCGAGCTGTGTTAGTGCCCCACTCAGCCCGAATGTTTTCAAACAAAGCCCCGCAGGAAGCGTTTGGAGCGCCTCCAAATGTCAGCAGCGTCTTCATGCCAAACTGCAAACACCCCCAGCCTGGGCGGCGCAAATCAGATTCTAACAAGCGACCGGAAACCTGGCGCTCCCCCTATGTAAAATTTGTTTAAAGGAAGTGGTATTTAATTTTACACTTTCTGGTTGAGTTTTTTTTTAAATATTTATTTTTAATTTCTTCGCATTTGTTTGAATGTTTGCTCAAGCTGTAAATGTGTTGGCAAAAAACCCCACAAAAAAACAAAACAAAAAACAAAAACAAAAACAAAAAAGGAAGAAAAAAGAAATAAATTTAAAAAAAAAAAAAAAAAAAAACACAAAATAAAATAAAATAAAATAAAATAACCCCATCAAAAACAAAGAAAAGGAAACAATCCTCATAAAAAACACAAGAAAGATTCAGCCGGAAAATCGATGGAAAAGGATGTTTTTTTTAACATTGTAGAGTTCTAGAAAATAAAATCGGGGTTTGTTGGAGTGCAAATGAAAGATAAACATAAACGTTAACAATTTCGTTAAAGATTCCATATTTTTTTAGAAAAAATCTTTTTCGCCTGATCTAATTAAAAAAAAATCTTAGGACTTGGTGCATGCACTAAAATATTTAAGGAGAGAGTGACAAAGAAATAAACAGAGAGGTAGATAAATACGGAGAGAGATGGAAAGAGAGAAATATAATATATATAATTATACATACATTATCTAGTTTTCAAGTAAAACAATAGCGATTCACCTGATAAGCAGATGACATATATATATATTTACTTTCCCTCGTTTAGGACTCGAACTCTAGTTACAAAATACAATGATTGTTAGTTGTTAAAGAAGGCGTCGTTGAATCTGTCTAGTAGTTTGAGCAAATTGTACAACATTGCTGCATATTACAAAATCACACAGAATGTCAATTGGGTGTGTGCGTGGGTGTGCCTGTGTGTGGGTGGGGATGGTGGTAGCATAAGTGTTCGAGCGCTGGGCTCTTAATTGGGAGGTAATCGGTTTGAAGCCACGACGAGATGGAGCGATGCCAGTACATATATTATGCTGTCGAAAGTCATGATAGCACCGCCCTGCCTCTGTGTGACAACTTTTGAAATTGTCAGACGCAAGTCTTGGGGCCACGGTATTGTACGTTTAGTACGTCTAGAGACAAACCAACCAATATCAGAATTGCACCAGGAATCCATGCCAGTGTTTAAAATTAACCTTGAACTTAGAACCCCCCCCCCACTCCCAATAAAAAGAAGTTTGACTTTATAATTTTTACAATAATCATTTGCTCGAGGCTGCCTGGGGTATGGCGTGTAAAAAAATAATTGACTTTCGAGATTTCCAAGCCCGCTATTGTAAAGGCTGATCCTGGAAAATCGTCCATGAGACCGATTGTGACACTTACTTGCTCTTTTCGGTGAATATCAATCACGACTTCCCTATTAATGTACAGCGGTTTTTGGAAATTAATTAATCGTTTGAAATATAAGGTAATTTATTTGGGGAATTCTGACATTTGAACTAATTCACCTCGACTCATCAAGTCATGAAAAATTAAAACGACAATGTATCTCTTTTATCTAGACAAAAGGCCACAGACATACGGAAATAAAAATCAAAATCGGCAACAGCTATTTCCACAAAACATTTTCCCCGGCTAATTGTTTGTTTTACGTGTTTCTTTTCTCAGACAGTCGTTCAATGTGGTACAAAAATAAGTCGTAAACAATGATTGATATTCTTTTGAAGCAAGTATAGCCTTTTCATTGTTTAAATCCCTAATTAGAAATGATCAGTTTTCTGAGCTTACAGATGCGAAATCATGAGCTTAAATAGAATATATTGCACATCAGCTACTATAACTGGACAAGGCGGAACTCAACGGCCACTTTTTTGCAGGTTTTTTTTTTTATCTGAACACCTATTAAAGCTCCTTCACGTTACATTATTATGCGGCAGTAAACAAGCTATCAAAGTAATAAGATATCTATATTTGGGCTGATCTACTTTCAAAGCTGCTTATGTTCTACCAGTCTCCAAATGAATCGGAATTAGTTTTTTGTTATTGTTCTATTTTCAGTCATGCTTTTCATCCAATCACGATCTGAATGTAATCGGCTGGGCACTTAGAGAAGGTGATGCTGATAGTAACTAAGAACTAAGTACTACGGTACTGTTTATGGAATTCAATATGAAATCTAAGGCCAAATTCATATCTTTTTAGGAAGATTTCAGTCGATTTTAAGAGACAGAGCTTGATAAGATTCTCTTTAAGACGTTTTAAAGATTAACCAAAATTATCTATGAATATGTCAAAACATTATAGGCTTACTTTACATCCAAGTTCGTGTTTCAAACTAAATGAAAACCCGTGCAGACTTAAAGATAGTTAATATCTTTTTAGCTGGCACACACTGACACTGACACACTGACTAGTGAGTAATATCAAACCATAAAAAAGTGTCTAAAACTGTTAACAAACAACAAGGTAGTCATGTTATCGTTAGACTTGATATTGACACATGATCCAAATAAACTATCGGACAGGGCACCCTTTGCGTAAAAACCGAGATCCAAGGAAATGGGCCGTGCAAGACGAAACGTAACTTCTTGGGATCACTACCATTATTTTTCTCACAGTTTTCCTCTTTATTTACAACTTCCACCGTTAGATCGAAGCCATGAGAATCAAATTACTCAACGTTCTTCCCCAAGCAGTCTAAGAGGAACTACTTTTTTGTACCGAGTTCCCATTGACCGCATTCCCAAGACATCTCCACTGCATTTGTTGTAGAGTAAGGTGACCCGGAAATGAGGGTTATCTAACTGCATTATTTTGATACAAGTGATTTTTTCTACTTGCTTTAACAACTTACAATACAAATATTTTTTATTACAAAATAAATAGGAGTTAATAGCTTTGTTTACTTGGTCATAAAGTTTAGTGCTATGTTATTCGAGTTCTGCATTAGTTATAATAATTTTGAAAAGTCTCGTTAGTGCCATATAATCTTTGGCAAATTAAGCGTTATAATTTAAAAAATGTTTCAATCTTTTATGTTCATAATTTGAGATGCTTAAGGTCTGCCACACAAAACCAGACATTGGTACATTTTGTATTGCCTCTGATTTTGCTCTGACATAACAACAATTGAAAACAAAATTTTCAAAACGTATCCTGATTAAATCTACTACTCAGAGTCGAGCACAAAAGTCGAAATCGGTGTTTTTAAATGACTTTCTACTAAAAGTGCATAACATGGTATTATTTTAAAATGGCAAAGACAAAACAAAACATACGATTAACATCTAGTCAACAGCAAAACTTAATAATTACTTCCTAGAGAGTGGGGATACAAAAACAACTTAACACAAATGGTGTAAAAGGCAAGGGATAATTATCATTTTCCAGAAGAAGTTGCTTTGACTATTATTGAAAAAGTCGCAAGTCCTCTCCAAATCGGCGCTTTTTTTTGGTAAAAAGTGATAATTGTAAATAGTATTTATGCAACACGTTGGTTGAGTACCACACCTACATAAGTACCGAACATAACGGCATTACACCAACACAAGTTATTTAGTTGGAAGCTATCAAATCAAGGGGCGATATTTTATCTTCGAGTGTTTTCATTAGTTCTATTGCTTTACGCCAACCATGCTTGATTGAAATGAGCCTAGATAAGCCACTTAATTAGTTCTTTATAGAGCGATGGAGAGAATTCTTTCCCTCTCTCAAGATTTAACGTCTCCTAGGTTCCCCTCGATGATCCTAAACGGCGACGGGCCCCAAGAATGACATCTGACAATTTTTTTGCTGCCACACACGAGACAGGGCGGAGACACCATGACTCTAGTCTCATCTGGTCACATTATACTGACACAGACTCAACCAGTTACAGGGAACGAACATCGGACAAATAAATTTCCCATCGTGGGATTATATCTGCGGACCTCCTGATTTGGAGACCAACGCTCTACCACTTGAACCCATAAAACAACAATAACAAAAAACAACAAAAAACAACAAACAACCAGAACAAAAAAGAAAAACAAACAATAAAAGCAAAATCATCGAACTACTTAACAAAAAGAACGTAAAAGGTGGAGAACTTATTTCTAAAAGATAAACGCACACTATTTTTTACTACCGCGTACAAGGACAAAAA
Source organism: Elysia chlorotica (assembly GCA_003991915.1). Classification (NCBI taxonomy): domain Eukaryota; kingdom Metazoa; phylum Mollusca; class Gastropoda; family Plakobranchidae; genus Elysia; species Elysia chlorotica. The sequence goes on along the minus strand of RQTK01000020.1, from coordinate 1,142,815 downwards.
CGCAAACCATATTAAGTGACTGACAGAAACAGAACGGAACCAAAAGATACGGAAATGGATAGATATTGGATAAGTCTATATATTAAGTTTATAATTAACATACAGGCCTGTTTTACAAAACATTATTTTCTCATTAGATAATTTAAACAAAAACAATGAACAAGGGTGTTACTACAACGGGATTTGTCAATTCAAACGTAAAAAACAACTGGATTTTGAAATTAGTAAAATGTTTCCAAAGGGTTAAATCTGGATATGCCTTATGATAACATGTGTCACGTAAATTCACCGAACAACTAATAATAATTAACTAGGACTTGTTTCACCTACAATCAGGACGTCCATCTATTATACTGAACAAGAACCAGAAGTTTATTCTGAGTTCGTTTTATGTTTCATATAATTTGCCTCAGATACTGGAAACCTGGTACAAATGAAAATTCGAACTGTTTACACTGTTTGAAATCTAATTACTTGTATAACAGTTTGACCTGTGCCTTCTTGGTGCAATGGTATCAATAAAAAAAAACATTACGTACTATAACTTATTTCTTTATAGTATTGGTAGTATTAAAGGTATAATTAGTAGTAATAGCAGTAGAGTAGTAGTAGTAGTAGTAGTAGTAGTAGTAGTAGTAGTAGTAGTAGTAGTAGTAGTAGTAGTAGTAGTAGTAGTAGTAGTAGTAGTAGTAGTAGTAGTAGTAGTAGTAGTAGTAGTAGTAGTAGTAGTAGTAGTAGTAGTAGTAGTAGAAGTATAGTAGTAGTAGTAGTAGTAGTAGTTAGTAGTAAAGTAGTAATATTGGTATTAGTAGTAGTTGTTACTGTTGTTGTTTTTGTATTTGTTATTGTGGTTTTAGTAGTCGTAGTGCAGTAGTCATAATAAATGATGAAAAATATGCAATTATAACATTACATAATAACCACGCCAAAGCAACAGGGAACTTAATGAAATTTGTTGCAATAATGCTTGGTTTAAAAGTTGTCGCAAAAGTAGTAGTAGTAGTAGTAGTAGTAGTAGTAGTAGTAGTAGTAGTAGTAGTAGTAGTAGTAGTAGTAGTAGTAGTAGTAGTAGAAGTAGTAGATATGGAATTTTATTAGGTATTTGCCCACAGTGGTAGATGTAGGCTTTTAATCAAAATGGCCGAACAATGATTGCACTTTGTGGGATTAGACCCCTCGACTTATAGATGCAGCGGCACCAAATCGCCTTGCCACAGCGAGTATGGTTATACCACTAGACGCTCCTTATATAAAGGAGTTTAAGTCGAAATCGCACCAAAGACGGCCACTATAAAGTGCAATCATTGTTCGGCCATTTTCATAAAAAGCATACCTCTACCACTGTGGAAAAAAACCTAATAAAAATTCCATATCTACTCATAATTAATCCGGTGGTCTACCTCTCTTAAAATCTAATAGTAGTAGTAATAGTAGTAGTAGTAGTAGTAGTAGTAGTAGTAGTAGTAGTATGAGTAGTAGCAGTAGTAGTAGTAGTAGTAGTAGTAGTAGTAGTAGTAGTAGTAGTAGTAGTAGTAGTAGTAGTAGTGTCAATAGGTCGGAAATCTGAGATTTTTGCGACAACTTTTAAACCAAGCATTATTGCAACAAATTTCATTAAGTTCCCTGTTGCTTTGGCGTGGTTATTATGTAATGTTATAATTGCATATTTTTCATCATTTATTATGACTACTGCACTACGACTACTAAAACCACAATAACAAATACAAAAACAACAACAGTAACAACTACTACTAATACCAATATTACTACTTTAACTACTACTACTACTACTACTACTACTACTACTACTACTACTACTACTACTACTACTATTACTACTATCTCAGATTTCCGACCTATTGACATTAAGGCTACAATACATGCAGAAATAAAATAACACAAATCGATAAGAAACAAAATATTCTGATATAGATTAAAAACAATCTATTCAGTTTTTAAACGATATGTATTTTTTTAAATGTTTGTGATGCATGCATATATCACTAAAAACAGCGTAGTATCTAATTGCAGTCGAATAATGTTTCACCTTATAATATTTGAATAATGCTTTTAGTTAGACCTAACGATCTTATTGAAAATATACTACTATTATCAGACTGAGGTCTCGGAATGCTCAGATTCCTGGGTGGACCTATGATGCCGAAACAACCAGTTCCTCTAGTCAAGTGCTATCGACCCGCGGCCTGAAATGGGCTCATCTTTCGCTGTAAACTGTAGAGGGCCAGCCATTCCCAGCCCTTTGATTTCATCTGAGCCAATAACCCCCTCCAATTTTTCTTTATTCTTTTCTGGCCCCGCATCCCTGTTGCACCCTTCTATCAGGATCTATACCTCCTCATCTTTTCCCTCCTCTTTTTGGTCACTGACTCATGCGAGTAGATGCTACGTTATGCGCAGTTGATATTGCGATTGTTTTTCACGTTTTTACGGTTGTAATACCTTCCCACCAATCTCTTTTCTCTCCTCTCCCCTCTGTCTGTCTGTCTGTCTGTTTGCAAAATTATGTAACTTTTCAGAAAAGTAACTAATCAGGTGTGAAGACTTTAAAGCTAGTACCGCTTTCTATTTCAAGCACTGATATGATAGTTGAAATTAGAAATAGTTCTATATTTACTTAATTACTTGGAACTGTTATGAAACTACAACTTATATAGTACGTGGTTGTTTATTTTAGGCAAGCATACGATGAAATAAGCACTCTAATCTTAGAAACTCAGATTCCGATGTGCAATCGACATGAATAGTTTATTTCAGAAAGTACATGTAATTTCAATTTACAAATCAGCGATAATCATTCTACTTTTAGCCTCAGACGGTTCGATAAACGACAGATGGTCAAGTTGCTTGACCTTTACATGTTAAATCCTATAACTTGGGCTTGATATTAATGCCATTTTTTATTCCCAGTATACAAACTTGCCTTTTGGGCAATGCTCGAAGTTTTGCAGAAAATGAAACCTCTTGTGTTAGCAGGACAAGATGAATGATGCAACCGAATCTGTAACGGCCGTGTCTTCTTGCCAGTTTAATCACGGTTCCATTTCCGTCGGATGATCATGTGACAAAATCTCCGTGGCTAAAGCGGGGTTGCACACATTCCTCGATTTCAATGTCTTTTCCCTTAGGCAGAAATAATATATTACATTTTCATATTACTGAAGGCATTTCGAAACATGTGATTACGTGCATCTAAAAGATGGCATCCTTGCACTGCCTGTGTGAGAAGAAAGGTAGAATTGTCAGACTGCTAGTTGCTGACGTTAGACGTTCAAAAACACACACAAACGTAACGAATCTTATCACAAGTTCTGAAAATATAAAGGGCTATAAAATATATACGTAATCTTTGGTAAGGTTTAAGTCCTTGCACACTAACTTGCTGATATTGAAATCTTGACCTTCTCCTTCTATAGTTCCGAGTATTGCCAACGAGTTCTAAAAGGAAAATCATTATCTTTTATACTGCTTTTATCCCTCATCCTATTGAAATACGAGGTATTTTATTTGAAAAATATCAATACCAAACCATTCTCTGTCTTTGTGTTTCTAGCTCACTCACTCTCTCCCTCTTTCTCTCTCTCTGTCTCTCTCTGTCTGTCTGTCTGTTTGTCTCTCTCTCTCTGTCTCTCTGTCTATCAGTCGGTCTCTCTCATTTCTCACTGTGTAATATCATTCTCATTACCTCAAAATCAGGAAAAGAGATAGATTTACAGAAGCAATGATAATACTATTTTCTTTGATTTAAATATTTTATACGCTCGATTTCGAGTTTCTTAACAGATTTTGCATATTCGCCACATTACTTTCACTACGCCTCTTACTAACCCACTAACTAGTTTAAACTTTAATAATAGTTTTTCATTTTCTTTACCTACAACAATAAGAACAACAACTAACCACTCCTACCGATTTTTCTTTCATAACCTCTTCACTTTCCCCACACTGACCCCCTTTCCAAACCTCACCACCAGAAAAAAGTATTCTAATCTAGTTGAGTCCCATGCCGATGCGTCTGTATCACTGGAACCGTTTCCCAAGACAACTTAACAAACACGATCCCCTGCTCACGAAAATCGTTCGCGAAGCCTAACACGTTTAGAGGGACGGGCTGAGTCCGGCTGGCCGTGAAAATGATTCAAATTTGGCCAATTTCAGGTCGTCTCATTGTCTCGATAGCTTTGGGTGGGTTGTCTGCAGGGATTTCGCTAGACCACCTAGATCTAGTCTCAGTGGTTTTTTATGTTGGTTTTTTATTTTGTTTTTTTGTGTGTTTTGTTTTTCATGTACCCACGCCCTTTAATACAGAGTGAGCGACCCACAGGGCAATTACAGATTACATAACTACGCCCTAAGGCATGTGGTTTTCTAATCGTCCATTGGCTTGGTAAGTGAAGGATACAGCATTGACTTGCGGTCGGTGAAGATTCCCTAACTTAGTTCCATTGATGCCGCTATGGGGCTCGTATTTCAGGCTATTTGATACCTATCGCAGTCGCTGGTCCAGAGAGCTCTGTTCTATCTCCAAATAAAATGAGAAGTATATAGAATAGATTAGTTATAACCTGACGCTTTGCTTCCAAACGAATCAGCCACTAGAAAGTGCTATTTTAAGTAAAATGTTTAAGTAAATAAGTAAAAATGTATTATTATATATATTAGAAAGTTAGCTGTTGTGTACTGTGAAACACGAAGTTGTGTTTTGTAAACCCTTATTTAAAAAAAAATTAGAATAAAAACTAGACTCTAGCGCAACTTTGTTTGAGTATGAGTTTTTAAAATGGTGTACTTTTAATGCCTCATTTTTTAGTAGCTTAATAATTATTTGTTACGAGCAGTTGTTATTGTGTTCAATCTTTTGAGAATATCATAAAAATATCATCTTTTTTAGAGTGTACCCCTTTTGTAATTATTTTCTGTAACCTAATTATGTTACAAGATGTGCTATTATATTTCTTTTTTTTTTGCGCTTCTTCCATTAAAAAAATCCTATAAACTTTCACAATGCGGTGGCCTCAATTTTAATATAATCTTACTGAATTAGTGCCTAATTTGGCAAGGCAAAATCTAGTATCGACTCAGGAAAAATCCCATTTTGTTGCAAGCTATCTCGTTGAGTCTAAATGAGTCTGGTCTTGTTTTTCTTAATATTCACTTAACCTGCAAAACTTTCTCTAGATAAAGACCGGATAAAATTGATGATTCTTTCTTTCTCTCCATTTCAAATGGAATGAAAGATTTCAAGTTGCATCTGACTTTGTCTCGCATTTCAAATTATTATTATCATTGTAAACTATCGTTTGCCAATTTGTCATTTTTAAAACTTGTAAGCTCACAAGAGGGTTTACCTTTACTTTTTACTACTCAAATTTCTTGATTTGGTCGTCTTTCTATATCTCATTATTTTGATATTAACAGGCACGTTCTTAAGGAGGGCATGCTAGTCCTGGGGTTTGAGAGTCGGTTTCTGAGGTATCAGGTCCTCGATACCAACCCCGTTTTCGCTGCTGCCTCTTTCTTTACTGGTTGGGTCGGTGTTCCTGGTATCAAATTCAGGGTTTCGTCCCCGACATAGCCTACTAGCTAACGTTGGAAGTTACAAAAGTCTTTACAAGTAATAAGCTGTTTTCCGTGCAGGTGAAACAATAAAACCTCGAACTAAATATCACGCAAACACAACTATTCAAAGTTAAATTGGTTGTAAAATAAAGATAAAAAGATAATTTTTCCTGGGGTTCAATTCCATTTTCTGTATTGTTAATACGGGATTACAAGAAACATCGACCAAGAATGTAATTTCTATACATTTCTATATATATATATATACACATCCGTGAGATCAGTGATAATTCGTAAATCGATTTGTTAAACGAATACTTGAAGGAAGAGGCATTAAAATGTGAAATAAGATGAATATGATTATTATTTCTAGTTGTAGAGAACAACCTTTGCCTACTCAGGAAAGTTCTCTATCTTTCTCTCTCTCTGTCTCTCTCTGTCTGTCTGTCTCTCTCTCTCTCTCTCTCTCTCTCTCTCTCTCTCTCTATCTCTCTCCCTCTCTCTTTCTCTCTCACACAATGCATCATATCATTTAAGCATTATTGGCAACGTATAATGCTAAGAATCATATTAACACATAGCCTGCTTTTCACAAAAAAATTGTCTAGATGGAAAATATATAATTATTTTTTATTTCTTCGATGTTATGCTGATGATGTTGATAATGAAATTCACTTCATTTTTATAGTGTTTTAACATCGTAAGAAAATCGACCCACCCTCCTTTTCATATACACATTTTATGAAAATCAACTGCTATTTAGTTAGCAATTATTTTCCTATGAATATCAATATGTATTGCACTTAAACATTTATAATGACTGCAATTTATAATTCCCCTATATACGGTTTTAATGCATGATTTATTTATGTTAACGTAACATAATTGACGGTGGGCAATTCTTCTGCCACGCATCACGGACAAACTACACCATCTAGAACCCTGAAATTTGGCATGTTGGGGTAATTTGGTATGATGTTGTCACGGTAATAATTTTTTTTAGGAAAAACGATTGATTTTTAGCAAATAAAAGGCAAAATGTTTATTTCATTACTCTGCGAAAAAGATATCGACATGCGAATGGTTTCCGGTACGAGAAATACCGGTTAGGACTAAATCCAAAGTGACAATTGGAAGTGGTTTGTGGAGCGTCTAACGGTCTCAAGTCTAAACTCTAAAGCCGTCTGTCCAGAAAGCTTCGTGCTCTTTTCCGAGATCAACAGAGAAATTTCAAATTAAATTTAAAAATGCAAAATCTTTATTAGACCTAAATCTAGAGTAGAGATCTAGATCTAGACAGAGGTAGATTAGAAAATAGATTCTAAAGCTAGACCAAGAAATAATACACCGTCTCTAAATCGAGCTTCTAGGTATCTAGATCTAGACCCTAGATTGTGATTCTAATAAATTCAAGTCAGAGGAAGACATACACTGTCAATATTGTTTATTCCGAGATCTTGACAAATTAAGGTAAGATGACATTTTCAATCCCGTTCGTAGAACGGTACCTTTTACTAGTAATTTTAATGTTTTAGTTTTTGCAGACATTGTAAATTAATTGATTTTCAAAAACAATTGCACGCATTCATTTTTTCATTTTGTAATGTGTGCTCTCATAGATTCTGTTTAAATTAATTTCCTTTTGTCTGGAAATACCTATTCTACTCATTGTGTTTTGTTATATGTATGAGCCTAAAGCCTTTTCCTGAATAAAGTAAAAAAACCTCATCTCTCTCTCTTTCTCTCTCTCTCTCTCTCTCTCTCTCTCTCTCTCTCTCTCTCTCCCTATTTCTCACTGGACACAATATAAAACCAGAGCCTATCCTTTTCACACTATTTTTTTTCTTCTATTTTCTCGACCGCCAGGCCTTTGTCGTTCTCGTCCTTAGGTCTACATCACTCTGGTCGTCTCTCTGCCTCTCTCTGTTACGGCGTCTCTCGCTCTCATCAACCTTTCTGTTGAAACACATTATTACTACAGCTCTCTTTGTTTTTCCACGGACATTTTCCGCCTTTGGCCCATTAGACCCCGACCCTTCGCCTGGTCGTGCTTGTGTCCCTGCTGCTCCTTTGGAATCATTAGCGATCAAAAGATATCGATCTCTCATCAGGCAGCACTCTGGCCTGGAGTGGAGCACCTGGGAGGTTCCCAGGTAGAGACCTGGCGCGAGCCTAGGCCGCCATTCATAAGCGAAATGTAGAGTCCAACCTTCAAATCCAATGAAATGTTTATTCGTTTAGGTTTGTAGAGAGAAAGAAAGGCTTTGTAAAGACCTGGCCTTAACCAGGCACAGAGGCTAGGCCGCCATCTCATTATTATGTAGAGTCCACCTATGGAATTGAAATTACAGATATGAGATGCTTATTCGTTATGGTTTATACAGAGAAAGAAAAAGTGCTGTGAAAAAAAAAAAGCATAAAGTGGGAAATGAATTGTACATGGGTGAACTATATTACATGTTATTTGGACGTAAAACAATTTGTACGTCGGCTGCAAAGAGTATAAAATGAATGTTTAAATGATTGGCCATCGTATCAAATCGTTTGCTCCCATTTTAGTTTAACTGCGGAGTGTTGATTTTTTTGACCAGCCATTTCGCTACAAATAATTTTAACGTCTTTTAAAATAAGATAACATTTGTCTGTATATGTTTGTCTTAATTTTTAATAAATATTATATTACATGGCTTACGTTTATTTTGTAGATGTACAGAAGTACCACTATCTGACTCCGGTATCTTCGTTTAAAAGTTAACAAGTTAGCCATTCCTTTATTTTACTATTCTTAAAACGTTCTGATGGAAAAAGAATCTCCCCATTTGTCTATAAAAGTACACATTAATAGCTTGATGGCCGTTAATTTAAAAAAAATGGACACAATGTGGTCAGTGTTATAAACTTGGCACATACCATTTCATATTGATGAGTAATACCTGAAATAAAGAACAACAAAACATGCAAATCTTCCAAATTCATTCCGGTTTTTTTAATGCCAGAATCTGTTCCATTGGAACAGTTGCAGACATCGGAAAGAAAAGAACGTTGTTAACCACAAGGTGGCACAATCATATTGAAGCATTGAATTTTATGACAACTCTCTAAAAAATTATGACAAACGCACTATCGAAAGTGAAGACAACTTCTGTCGTTTAAAATCGAAGTTTGAAAAAATAAAAAAAATAAAAAGCAGGAACGATCGAAGTGAAGAGAGGCCTTGATGTTTGAAAAAATTATATTCTTGACTCATTAGAGGTTCCTTAACGATACGAAAAACATCTCTTTCTTTCATTTTTAAACATAACGGCTAACTCTAATGAGGCGGGGACTTGGTTGGCAAGATCAATCAAAGCTCGATACAGGAATATAATTAGAAGAATAAGAAACGAGATGCAAGAAAGAGTGTCTGAACAAACAAAATCGACAATTCTTCTACAGTTTTAAAGATAGTTCTTGAGACCACGAAATGAAATAAAAAAGCGTTGTTTTTGTTGAAGTTATTTATAGAGCAAAAGCTTTGTTTTTTATTTAAGTTATTAAAGACCAAAAGCATAATAAATGAGTAAAGAAAGTACTGAAAACAGTGCTTTATGCTGGGCAAACGTCTTGGCAAGGATACGCGGACGCTTTTAACTGCATAAATCCATTTGGACCAAAAAATTGATTGATTGATTTGAGCACATCAGCAAGAGGTGATTCGGCTCTGTTTCTCACCAAAGCAAGCAGAAAATAGACCAAGAGACCAACAAAGGATCTAGGAAGAAAATGTAGAATAATAAATTACTACACTTAAAGTGTGTGGATCAAGTTTTCCATGTATGTGATAATGGTTAGATTTATTTAGCACTCTGTGCACTCTTTAGTGACTCAGGCTATGCACAGGTAAAGGCTAAAGTTTGGACACTTGATATCGGTTAAATATAAACTAAATAATAAAAAAAAAATATTTGACTATTTTGTTCGAGGCCCCCCAAAAAGTTTTAGTAACAAACGGAATACTTTGACTGAATCATTCGTGTAAACCTTCAAAATGAAATAAAAGCATTATAGTTATGTTTGAAAAGATCTTATGAGACGAGCTTTTTGGCGTGTTTTATTATATACGGTGTCTTGAAAAAATGGGAATGTGAGTCCACCAAGGCGTCCAAAAATAGAAGGCTAAGTTACCGAATTTAAAGGATTCGGCACACCAAGGATACAAGTGATTTATTTCCTTAAATCTCAAGATTCTTGCTGTAAGTTTGTTTAGATCTTGGTGACTTTATTTTCTACTTTTGGACGCCTTAGAATCCACCAAGATCTACGTTATCAAGCAAGTTAGGTGGCTTGAGTGTTACTAGGCGGGGCGGCACTAAAATAGAACACAGAACGCGCGTAAAAAGAATTTTTCACATGCACAGCAAGTTGAAACTTCTATTTTTCAATATTGTCGAATAAATGTTTCAACAATGTTGAGTAACTTTTTGTGAAATCTCATTTCCTTTTACTAGCTAATCAAGAAGGTTATGGTGATTTTCTTAAACGTAATGATTATGGCGCTTCAGTCACACTGTATTCGAAAATGTTAGGAAAATAAGAATGTGCTTCTTTTTCTAAGAAAAAAACCCATATGGATAGGCTATCCAGAATTCCTGGTGCAACAGACTTTCATTTTTTAAATTTTTTTAGGGCTAACCAGTCTTAGTAAAAGTTATCTATAAACGTAGATTAGCGTCGTAAAATAAAAACCAGAATGGCAAATTTTGGTCCACTTTTCGCGTAGTTTACATTTCATGGAAGAAAGTAGTTAATGTAAATGCTAGTTGCTTTGTGGCACAAAACAGAGCAAAGGTCAAACCAGCAATGGAAACAGAGTCCGTCATTTGGTTCAATATTGATTATAGCAGTCCATCCTGATCATAATGACTATAGGAAACAAATGTTTGCTTATAATAAGAAAAAAATGAATTCATTCTCTCTAATAATGCCTACGCATTTTCCCCAAAGTTAAAGAAAGGTACATTGGTAAAATACCATTTACTACCTCCCCACCCTATAAACAGAATTATTTCTTGTGAAAAGGAATAGAAAAAAATCAATTTATTTCATGCGCTTCATTTTATAGGGGGAAAAGAATTATCATTGTAGGATCTTTCTCATTCTTTCTTTTGTTCTTTAAAATTCAATAACAAGCCTGCGACTATTCAATAATCATGGCCCGAATCGATTATTGCAAACTCTTCAAGTGTGCTCAGGGGTATCGATCCCTCCTAATCAACGACCGCAAAGAAACGACAGAAAGATGCCTGCTGAGAGGCAACCGTCCCGCCCGAAACAAAAACCAACTATATACCCGGATCTTTTAAAATGACAAGCGTCGTTATTCTTTGTCAGTTATCCTGCCAAGAGCTTTCAGAACCTGTTCTTTTTCTCTGGCAAACCTACTCTACAGCAAGTATCCTTTAAATCACATGGATTATTTCTGCGTTTAGACTAAGGCCAATCAATAGGATTTAAAAAAAGTATGTAATCAAGTCATCAGAGTGGGCTTATTTTACGCCACGTTTGATCAGATCCCCCTGTTCTGGCCTAAGAGGTGCCTGTCAGACGGTGTACTCTCTTGGACATGCGCAGTTAGACTTCCGTTTCAAGATGACTCGTTAACAATAGAAACGCTGTCGAAATTTAATTCCGAGTTTATAAAGACAGGTCGGCGACAGCTAAACTGGCAATTGAAACACGAGCAGGAGGAAAATGAATATTGTCTTGAGATTTATTAAAGCAGCGTGCAATGGAACTTGTACATTTTTGTCAAAAATGGCGAGGTAGAAGTTTTTCAGTGCGAAGACAAAGAACATGTAGATACAAGGAAAAGGAATAATTGTTACAATGAGTTTAATATCAGGCACTAGATAGTGTCACAAGTTGATTATTGGGCAATTAAGATTTTCACAAATTGGCTATGACACATAATACTATTACAATTATACTATCACATATATTTATGATATTCTATAAGTATACTTTCACCTGTACTATTGGTATTCTTACATTTTTAGGAGACACAGTCATATGATTCTTGCAAAATCTACTATCAGACATAAGATGATAGATTAGAGGCTAGTTTTAGCAAACAACGATAAGCAAAAAGAAATGGGGTGAACTTCATTGTCTCAAAATATTTAATTGATTTTTAGATAGCAGAGAAACAAAATGAAATTTTGAGTATGTTGTATGTTTTTTAAAATTGAAACACAACAATAGCATTGGCGTGCGCAATCGATGGAATATAATCGATAGAAAGACCCCCTTAACCCTATGCACAGTGCATAATGTGATGTTAAGGATGGTACCACGACTTTAAAGATAGAACGGGGAACCAGAATTGGAACGGTATCATGGCATGACAAGACCATTTAGATACGAGAAAACAGTTAAGCCTTGAATTAAAAAAAACCCAAAAACGTAGACATTCGTGATGTAAATGATTCAATATTCTTTACATAAAAGAATCCACGACAAACCAAAACTAAGCTTTAGCAATCAAAAGTTGCCTGTCGAATTGATTGTGTACAACCCATTCTTATTCTTTTCTTTCACGCTATAAGAGTCAAAAATGTACAAGCAACTTTTTTTGCGCTTTAAACACGCTTTCACCCTTTTTTTCCAATAAAAGAAATAAACTTTCTATTATTAAAAAAAACACCAACACCAACGTTGTAGTCATGTAGAATGCTTTATCGTGCATTGATTCTCTTTCTACTATTTGCATTTAAATGAGTTGTTAAGACTTATTATGCTTACATGCAAAACTTTATGATTGCATCCCAACTTAAACCTCTTCTTACTTCAAACGTTTTTTCAAACACTTATAAAATATTTTGTCCAATACAGTAAAATATTAAAATCTAATGAACCCAATACTGTAAAATCGTAAAATCTATGAACCCATGCCGATAAAAAATTTTAAAATTTAAAAACCACTTCATCGCGTTCTCGACGCCATTCAATGATGGGCTGTTAAGATGGTATCGTGTCTGTCGCGCCTGGTTGTCGCGTCTTTGCAAGGGAAAGGAACTGGCCACACACCCAAACCAGTTCCTTTCCCTTGCAAAGACGCGACAACCAGGCGCCTATCTCCCCTTCCCTAACCCTTCCCTAACCCATCCATAGCCCTTCTCTAGCCCTCCTCAAGTCCCCGGGGTCTGATTGCTTGCTCGCCCTGTCTCGTTATATTCTCTAATTGCCGCTAAATGGCCAGCCTTCTACTGGCAGGCTTCTTCTGCCGCTCTACGCACCTCATTATTTTACGCATTTTTTTTTTCCAAAAACTTCTTTTTTGTAGCGCAATTTTTTATGCGAAGTGGAATGATGCAATTTCAACAAAATTTTGTCATTTTTTTGGGCTTCTTTAAACATGTGAAGCAGTCCAAGTCTTAAGATATTTTTTATGATTAGGATTATAAATTAGATGATTTATCCATTTCTAGCATTTAAAACTAAACTAGTAATTTTGTTTGTTTGTGGGTCTGTTGTTTTTTTATTGGTCAAAATACTTTAAAATTAATACTGCTTATCTTTTTCGGCGCTCTTTTTATCCGAACTGTGTCTCAATCTCTCACTCTCTCCCTTCTCTCTCTCTCTCCTCTCTCTCTATCTCATTCGCTCTCTTCTATTTTTTGTGGGAGAGTTTGTGTGTGTGTAAAATAGAGAGAAAGAAAGAAAGAAAGAGATAGAGAAAGAGAGAGAGATAGCGAGAGAGAGAGCAAGAGAGAGAGAGGGGGGGGGGGTTGTCCTTCTGTCACTGTCATTGTCACGCATTGTCAGGATGACAAAATGTCCGCCATCCAAATTCATTTCACTATTTTTAAATCTTTGTCTCTATTTAATATTGATGCACAAAATGAAGATTAAAAGAAATAGAATTGGTGAAATTTGTGTTGCTCAAAGATTTTACAGGTGGAAAATGATTCATAATTTTATCAGATTACAATCAATGCTGTTATAGTAAAGTGCACGTAGTGTTTTGAAATCTTACAGGTAGTTTCAGAACGCGACATTGAGTGTGCGTGCCTCCCTTGGTTACACGTATGCCAAATACAGTCTTTGACGTTGGTTGGTTGGTTGGGTTGGTTTAACGTCCAACAGCAGCATTATATAGGCTATATTGTAGACGGGCCTCAAGACTGATGTCTGACAATTTTATATGCTGCCACACACGAGACAGAGTGGGGATACCATGACTCCTGTCTCAGCCGGTTATATTATACTGACACCGACCCAACCAGTAGGGAACGCACCAGCCAGGATTCGAACTCGGGACCTTTTGCGTCGGAAGCCGATGTTCTACCCCTAGACCACCGCGCCCCCAGTCTTTGACGTATTCGCTTCTAGGATTTAGATGGGGAAGACAAAAATTAATACGTGCACATTTTGAATTTTATCATATTTGTTTGTCTATAATCTTCGGAATGCTTGCCTTCTGGTGGCCGTTATCAGCATAATTTTAAGATACTAAAAAATTAAGTGTATGGTGAGAACTGCTCTGTTTTTATATCAATGGATTTCCATTGATCCTAATGTTTTTAATTAATGTTGTTGTCATACGTGATTTGCATTTACACACTTCTTCATACTATTACAGGATGAGCTTTTACATTTTTGCTACCCATTCAATACGTAGTTCTAATAGTAAAAAATTTGAGCACATGCATTTTTAGTTCCCGTGGTATATAGAAATAGAATCATTAACCTGTAACGTGTTTGGTATGTGTCTGGGCACCCAATAGTTGAGTTAACATTCCTTAAATTAGTTTTGCTTAACAAACGCCAGTGTGATGTAATCGCATGAAAGAAAAGTCCTGTAATTTTTTCTGTTTTATGAAGGATCTAAAACATGCGAGATGTCTTTAGACCCTTCCACGATACAGCCTTGTTCATTGTAACAAAAATTCGTTTAAAAACCAAAAGCAAAATTAAGTTTATAAATTATTTTTGCATAAAATAAACAACATAAACAACATTTAGCTTCGAGAGGGAATAATATAAAGTTATTTAAACCCCAGAACCCTCCTGTGCTTGCACATGATGCAGTTCCCATGCGTAGAGGCCAGCGCTAAACGCCGCGCCATTAGCTGCTGCCGGCCACTCGATAATGCGATTCTGGTGTCAATAATTGCCCAGGAATGACATGGCCCGTCATGTACTGCACCCCCCCCCCCTCAAATCCTCCCCTCCCCCACCCCATCATCACCCTTCCCAAACCCATTCAAGTACAGGCCAGGCAAATGTTTCGGTGTGTTTTGGACAAGGACTGTAATTTTAGGCCCCGGAGAAAGCGATTCTGTCTTCTTAGGTTTACTTTTCCTAGATCTTAAGGGAGATTCTATGTGTCGACTGGACCCCAGAAAGAGATTAGCTGTTCAATTGATACTAACACCGGCCAAATTAGGATAGAGTTAGGGGGCTAAAGAGGTGTTTGAACCCGCGACCTCATGCATTTCAAGCGGACGCTTTAACAGCGCTATCACACTCGCCACTAGCCAAGGGGTCATATGTACAACGTTGTGGCAAGCTTACGACTCGTCTTAAAATAAATTATGTGAACAAGAAGGCTTAATACGAGTTGTACGTTACCGCCACATTGTACTTAGGCCCCAAGGATTGTAATCTTTGACTAGCCTTACGTTCCCTGTGTATACGGAAGAGTTCTCGTTGGGCGTGGAGCACAGAACCAGCTGAGATTTGAACCGCGGACCTGCCGCATTAGCAGTAACTGATTGAGCTAGCGGCTCTGTCAGTGGGGAGAATGGGAACTGTAGCTTTAATTTAACTGCTGCTGTTCCAATAGTATTATAGTTTTTTCTATACCCAAACTTACGATTAGTTTCGAATTTCATAGGGTCCAATTAATCTGTTTCATATCTGACTGCAGAGGGTTTCTTTTCAAAATATTCCTGATGCTTTGGATTTGACAGATACTGTTTTGATATAAAGCATTTTTAGTTTTTCAGTGTATGTACACCTCTAGCTCACCCTCAATAAGGATATCATTGGAATTCAATTCAATAATATACTGATGTCCAGAGCAAAAACTAGAAACGTAAATGTATTTAAAAAGTTGTTATTATACACATTACTTTCAAATGCGAAATTTCCTTTTTACCATACTGGAAAAACTATATCTAAATTGCGGTATTTAAAGAGAAAATCTTTCTTAAAATATTTGGACTTAAAAGAGTCCCTAAACATTGCTCGTCAATATAGTTCTAAAATTACTGCAGGCATCCTTCCCACACCACTGAATTCAATCAGTACACTTTTCGCTTGTTGAAAATCTGACCCTAAACATGTTTACACACACACTCCCACACCGAGAGAAAATGCGTTGTTCCTTTGTTTCCTTTTACAATTTTAAGTAATTTAAGAAGACGAGATAAAATAAACCCGCGCATTTCTTGGTCTGTTTTTGAGGGCTCTGAAATGAGCGGCTGTCTCTGTTCCCACAGACTGAGACATTTGGAATTGACATTCATGAGATGCCCTTACAATAAAGCACCCACCGGCAGGTTTTTAAATGAAATTTTCTTGAGTCCAAAGTGCCGCAGATTTAATTTTCAGTAGAAATAATTGATGTAGTAAAGCTTTTTCAAATTTAACATGTATAATCATGTCACAGGGCTGGCAAGTAATTCTACACCTTCTCCCGTTCGTTGCTGCTCAATGCAAAACTTTTTAAACTCACGGCATCTATATTTTATTCATAATTGTTACTGTTAACATTATTATCATCATCATCATGTTCATCATCATCATATTATCGCCATCTGTGAATTGTGAAAAAATACCAAAACAATATAAAGAAAAAGTATAAATTAATGTCTCTCGTCTAGCCATTTAAATTTATATCAATTGAACTCATTCATCTTTGAACTACGCATTGAATCTTTTCCTTTTAAAATTAATAATAAAAGATGAAAATACAAAGATGTAAAAAATACTGATCGTCCACTTTTTGTTTCCGTTGGTGGTGAATGTTCCTTCCTCGTGTTTTCGCGGAACTTCTGGGAGTGCCAATAGGGACAAGCAATATTTCATATGGCCCAAGTTAGGTTATTAAAAATAGCCTAGCATCTCCCTTTTTCAAATCTCAGCATGACGCATAATCTAATTTATCGACCTTTTATTTATACAAGCTAGACAGACTTGGGCTCCTGGGATAGACAGTTTGTGCTTCTCGCAAACTACGTCCGTCTTCTCTGATCTTTGGACAGTGTTGGAAAACAAATATACCCTTTACCATACACCAGTCCTTATCTTATTATTTGTCGGTATATTTCGTTGTTTTTCTGAATATATGCCCTCCAGTACGTCCTTTTCTTTGATTATCTCTACCCCTCCTCCTCTCTGTCTGTCTGTCTGTCTATGTGCTTGTATGTCTGGTGTGTATGCCTGAATGTCTAGGTATCTGTCTGTCTGTCGGTGTGGCTGTGTGGCTGTGTGGCTGTCTATATGTCAGTCTCACCGTTTTGTTTAAAAATCACCAATAAACATAAAACCGATTTCTTACAATTTCTCAGAAAATGGTTCAAAGCTTTAAAATGCTCTCCCGTAAAATATACTGAATGTTGCTAACGATAGCGCATCAAAATAGCGACGAAATACTGACACGCTTCATATCTCCTTAAGATGTTCCACCCATTCGTTTGGTGTTCGTTTCTTTCCCTACATAATCTTTTTAACTCTTTTATCAGATCTATTTACGCCTACTATTTTTATCTTTCCTTTTTTTCTACCACTAGGCACTACTTTGTCCACTAATCAGTCCCTCTGCATGTACATGATTTATCATAATTATGATGGTTTGCAATTGAAAATAATCTTATTCAAACCTAAACATTTTTTTAATTTATGAAAAAATACGATTAAAAAAAAATTCTCCATTGTAAACTTAAAGGAATGGCATCTTATGAGAACACAAAATTCTGGGCCTGTTAAGCTTGCACATATACACACAAATTATTAAGTGGTGACTAAAAGCATGTTCATGCTTTATAAGGAAGTAGCGCTAGGGTCTAGATACTAGCAATCAGACCATCTCGGTATTACATTATTTAGTCTGTTCAGCCCAGATATTAATTTGCACATCAGTCAGTAGGATGCATTTATCTGATTTCCTCTTCACTGCACACAGCACTTACCAAAAGTTGGCCCTCCCTTTTATTTTTAGACATTTGGAATGTTTCCCCCCATCCCCATGGCTGTCTGCAAAAATGAGGGAAACGGGACATTCAAAGGATACGAAACACAGAAGAGCAAGAAAAAAATGACGGGGAGAGATGGAGATAAGAAATAGAGGGTAAGAAGCGGGAGAAACATGGTATGAATGTAGAGGAAAGAAAGTGAGGAATAAGAGAGTGAGAAGCGGGGAGAAACAAAAAAAAAATTAACAAGGAGGGAAAGCCATGGATACATTAGAAAGTAAGAAACAACGAGAAAACCCCAAAAAGGAACGAAATAGGAAAGACATGAGTAAACGAAAGGGTAAGAAACATGGAGAAACAAGAAAATAAACGAGGATGGAAGGAGATGGTAGACGGAAGTGGTGATAAATATCAGATCGATACCTTTCAATTTGTTCCGCAGGAAGCAGGACTAGATGCAGTGGGATTTGTAGCGGGGTCCGAGACGTGAGCTGTCCGCCATGAGACGGCCGATTGAAAGACCAGGGGTTAGAGGGCATGCAGGGAGGGAGGAGGGAAGGGAAGTACAAGTGATACGGGAGTTATACCATCGATACCATATACGTGAAAAAGTGAAAAAAGATAGAAAAGTTATAAACTATGGGTTTTGGAGGAGATTGATGAATTAGATACATAATTATATGGGCTGATCGATAATGTAACGGGTGTGTATGCATTACACATAGTAAAATGTAATTTAGTATACAGATAGGTAGATAGACAAAAAAAAAAAGAAAAAAAAAGACAAGAATAACGCAACAACTACTTCATCCTTTGGAATTTTTGTTTTATTTGAATCATATGAGTATATTGCTAGCGAAAACACTTTTGACTCCAATTTACGCAAAAAAGGGTAAATTACATTTAAAAATATTACAGACCTAAAACCTTTTTATGGTATTGCGTTTTTTTTCGATGATGCATACAAGATCTATGATTCGATTATCCCCAAAATATCAACATTATTAAAGCGTCTAACTGTGGCCGCAGGGGGAGACAAATCGGACACGAGTTAGAAGTCAGCGCGCACCCTTGTAATCCTCTAAGCGTAACACTGGTTATTTCCCCCTAGGCCTGTTTCTATACTGGGGGCCGGTGGTCGCCCCTGTCTGGGCACGGATCCAATCACGAAAATATCCGCAAGAGACACTTTCCACAGTCGGGGCTACTTTCTTTATTTTGGTTTTGTATTGTTGCGCCTTAGGGTAAAAGCGCGCAGCTTCGACCTTCTTGAAAGCAAGCCAGTGCTTTTCATCTTTTGCTTTGGTACTTGCTACTACACGTACTAGCATGTTCCTGATACTGCTACCCCATTCTTGTTGGTTGGTCAATTTTTTTTTCTTTCAAGATCTCGCAGTTTGAGTTTCAGTATGTATAGCCATGCCTTGATCTGTGTAGATTGATTTCCTTTAGATGGATTTTAGAAGCAAAAATGTGTATGAATAAAATTATTTATGTAATAAGAATGCTATTGCAGTATTATACTGTTGTGAAATTCATTGACGACATTTTGTATATAATGTTAGTATATTAAGCTGTCCATATACATTTCTATCCTATTTTTTTCTTTGTATCTACTTCATCTGCGTTTTTTACGTTTTTCCTTATTAACCTTTTTGATTTAGTTACCTTCTTGGTTTTTCAATGCCCATACAAAATCCCAATTAATCAAGAACATCCATAACACATTTTCCGTTTTGCTTGTCGGTAAACCTGCATGTTTTGGAACGGAGGCGAGACAAGGCAGTCGTGGCTGTGTGTGATTTCTAAGTGGCCAATGCCAAGTTCAATTCCCCATCAGTCTGTACATCGCCCTAAGGTGTGGGTTGGTGCCAGCAGAGTCACAGCCTGTGCTCCAGTGTTATGTGACTGACTGAGCTAGAAGTCTTGATATCTCTGCTTTCTCTTTGTATGTTAACACGTAAAAATATCAGACGTTGTTCTTGGGACCCTACAGGAGATAACCACATTGCTGATGGTGGACTGTGGACGTGGTGAAACCACCACCACCACCAAAAAATCCCCAATAAAAGCAAACAACACAAAAGAATTACCAACAACCCGGCATATTGGTCTATGAAGATGGCAGCACTCCCCGAACAAACCTGTCTCCTTATAACCATGGATGTGAATGGCTTTGCAGGATGAATGGAAGCACCGATAGCTCAGCCAGGTCATACTCCGTACTGGGGTGCAGTAGGTCCGCAGTTTGTTTCTCAGTTGGTGCCCTTGTACTCGTAGAGGAGTCTTTCGGAAAACTAGTGGACTAAACATCACCAGAGATAATTTTACTTTTCCAAATGTGTTTGTGTTTAAAGCAATTGATAAAATTGTGTCTTTCATCTTTATTCATTCTGTTTGCCTATTCATAATTGTGTCTTTTCATCGTTCGCCCTTCGTGTTGGTTTCGATTTAGATGTAGATCTTCATTTGTGATGTGGGTTTTTTTTACCTCCTGTGTTTTTTGGTGAATTATTTACGGAAATAGGTTTGTATTTGATCTTTTAAGTCTTTTGTTTCCCTATAAAATCTTGTACAGCTTTGTCTACCTTACATATTGATTTTGTCTAAGAATACTTTATGGTTACTTTACTAAGTGTATAGACTTATTTGTATACCTCTTTGTTTTGTGTCTCGTTTCTTACTTCTCTTCAAACGTTTAAAGGCTGGCAGTTTGTTTAGGGATGACGTCATAATGCAGTGAAGCCACGCGGAAACCCCACAAAACGCACTAATGAACGTGCTCCAGCGTTCGTTAGGCCAGGACGAAGCTGCTTACACTGCCCCGGTGGCTGTGTCGGGCTAATGTGCCAACCTTTCTATGTGATACACTGCTCAAGATCTCAGAAGCATTTGACTTTATAAAATAAAGCATTACCATTGCTTCACATTGAGCAATATATTTGTCAACAATTTTCGTAAGATAACAAACCTGCCATCTGAGAAGGAGACAAAACAAAAGATATTGAAGCTATCCTAGGTTGGAGCTATTTTTGTCTTAATTAAATTTCAATTTTATAGTCCTTTTCAATTTAACCATATTTTCCATTTATTTGATCCCACTAATGTTATTTAATTTTTTGACAACATTTTTTGACACAATAAACCTATAAAGTGCTTCATAGGCTGGCAATTTTATTATTATGCTCTGAAAAGCTCTTTTTTTTTCTTTTTAATTTGACCAGAACGCTTATAGACAATATATAAAACAATAGTGTTTTAAGGATAAAAAGCCTACTGTGTACTATTTATATATGTGTAAGCCTGCAATTTATTTATTTATTCTTCTTTTATAATCCTAAATCATTCTTATATGCCTTTCAAGCATTTTTGTAATATAAAACACAAATTTGTTAGGAAAATTGCAACCGCCTCCACATTATTTCTAATGGCGCACGTTGAATAGGCCTGTTATTAAGTACTCCATGTTTTTACCAGATATGCTATAACTCTTCATATAATGTTTTTATGATTATAGATTTATGGTTATATTTACATGGGAGTTCTAATTCTATGTGGTGCATTGAATTACGTGGAATCATAAATATAAGAACAATACATCATTCCTTTAGAGAAAACGTTGTAACAGCTGGGTTAAAATTGTTTCCATGTCGGTTTCCGAAGCAAGAGGTCCGAGTTCGAGCCCCGCTCTTGCGATCACGTTTTTCCCTTTTAGTTGGACTTTACCAGTGTGATGTGATGGGCCAAATCCCGGGTATCTTGCTCTGCGGCCCCGTCCGCAATACAGCTAGTTGTTGACGCCAAACTCTTTAAGTAATAACAATGGTAGTTTTGTTTGGTAAGATAACTTAAGATGGGCTTTCTGCTATATTCATCTGCTTTTATTGAAAATATTTAATGGATAATCCAAGTGAGTGCAGAAAGCAAAAAAAAAAAAATTAATGAAATAAAAAAAAACCAATACAATAAAATTCAAGAATTCATTCGTTTGGCGGAAGGATAATCAACAATGCTTTAACATTTTCAATAGGAATACAATATGTTGATATTGATTCTGTTCAACGGATAGATGGTTTAAAGGAGCAAGAAGTTTCTCTCTTTCGCCATGTTTGTCTTGATAACTCCTGATGGTTCTTCAGCTAGGCTGAGAATTAAAAAAAAACACATCTCCGTTCTTATAATAATGTATTTTCAATCTATAGCCTATATTTTCAATCTATAGCCTATCGTTCGACATTAAAAAAAACAACCTTTTGTTTTACTCCATTATTATCCTCAATGATAGAGAATCATTTTATCGAACGAGCAAGACTACATAGTTCAGTAATAATATCGATATAGTGGGCATGGCTCTATTCAATAAACCCTGAACGATTGTACGAATAATCAATAAATATTATTGAGAATATCGGAAGGCTCAGTTACACTTCAATCTTCATAAAAACACATCAAAATGTAAATGATGATTGTTAGTTCTTTTTCTTCAAAACACCTAATCTCAATTTGTGTTTGTTGTCAAATTCTGTACACAAAATAATACATTTTGGGGGTTAAAAAGATGATTTTCACAACAACAAAACAAGACAACAACAAAAACGAAGAAAGAGAGGGAGAGAGAGAGAGAGAGAGAGAGAGAGAGAGAGAGAGAGAGAGAGAGAGAGAGGGAGAGGAGAAAAAAAAAGGGGGGGGGGCGCAGAGACAGAGACAGAGGCATGCTGTCAAAGAAAAAAGAGGCTAGAGAGACTTGAAAGAAACAAGAGTGTAAAATTTAACTGAAGTCTCTAGTTAAAAGATACTTTTGATTGTTATTTACTTTAAGGTCCAGATTAGGCAAGTGAATTTGTTTCGGCTGACAAATTTCTTGTCACCACGAAGGTAGCACCATTTTGTTTAAATTACCGTTTTACCAAGAATCATCATAATTGTTCAATATTACATGTTTTTAAATCTCCAATCCAATCACTTTTGTCGAAGTGCCGTGTATGTGTGTGTGTATGACTTCAAGTGTTTGCTTTAAATGTTTTAGGTTTTGTAAAATTTTACTCCATATTGATATCTTCTGATTTGATATCACTCCCATTATTTTAGAATGCGACATTGTATACTGTTATTAAGTTTTAGTTGATAAACAATTGAAAATAGGTGTTAAAACATGGTATTGTTGTTATTTTGTTGAGTATTGATGAATACTTTTCAAAAATACAATATACAGAGTAAAGATTTTAGAAATAGTTAGCTCATTCACAAGAGAAAATGCAATAAAAATTACGAATTAATTTACTAAATTTCAAACTATTTACCTACCCCACCCCACCTGGAAAATTTGTAATAAA
Source organism: Elysia chlorotica (assembly GCA_003991915.1). NCBI lineage: Eukaryota > Metazoa > Mollusca > Gastropoda > Plakobranchidae > Elysia > Elysia chlorotica. The sequence goes on along the minus strand of RQTK01000020.1, from coordinate 1,119,726 downwards.
TACGAAACATATTGCTGCACAGAATGGAACTATCTTGGAACTAGGAAAGTGAGTAAGTTTAACAAGAGGTATGGATCTTAACGAGTTCACATCAACTTTAGTTTAGAGTTAGTTCGTTACGTTAGAGGATTCAGTAATGCTCAACAGTTCGGCCTTTTGTAGTCTTAAAAAGTAGACATCAAGGGCGCAAACTTTTTTGTTTAGATTAACGACAACATGACGTTCGTGTTTGTTTTACGTCTTTCATGACTTCCATGTGGGATGCGTTTGAGCAAAGTATCACTGCCTATAGATCAAATACTGTGAGTACTATTCTGAGGTAGCCGGTTCTCCTATTTGACTATTTCAGTACATTGCACGATCTGTACATTGCTTAGCGTTAAGTATAGAGTAGCCACTAAAGTCAATGAATCACACAATTATATCAATTAGGTTATAAAAAAAAGCACTGAGACAAGCAGGTATAGAGGCAAAGCAGTAAGATTTCGAGTGTGAAGCAGAAAAAAATTAGAAAAAACCGCAAAGTATTTTTGCCCCTAGCAAATTCAGAGAGGCCAATCAATTTAGAAGGTTCTGAGATCTAAGATTGCCGAAAGATTTGTAATTTGAGGGGCTGGATGTTTTCGGAATGGCAGTTTTCCGACGAGGATCGATGTGGAATTACATCATGCAAAGAGAGACGAGAATCCGGATTCAAGGCAATCGATTGCTGGGGTGAAGAGACGCAGATAATTATGAATCAGAGAAGGTAATTAAATATATATGCATAATTGCAAAAATATCGAAGTATTTACACTGTGTTTAAACGAGAACATGAAGCTTCCTGGAAAGTTGTCAGCGAAATTATTGAATGTTACTCAAGCACAATGTACCGAAAATATGATAGTGTTACTAAATTGAAAAGAAAAAGGCACACACACACACACACACATACAGACACACTGTTTTAACTTTGCAAAGATACATTGTGATGAAGAGAATGTACAATTATCTATATATATATATATATAGATATATGTATATACAGAGAGGGAGAGCACACACACACACATACAGACACAATGTTTTAACTTTGCAAAGATACATTGTGATGAAGGAGAATGTACAATTATATATATATATATGTATATACAGAGAGAGAGAGAGATGGAGAGAGAGAGAGAAATAGAGTGAGATAGAAAGAGAGATAAAAAGAGAAAGAAAGAGAGACATCAAGAGAGAGCGAAAAAGAACGATAGATAGAGAGAGATAGAGAGAGAGAGAGAGAGAGAGAGAGAGAGAGAGAGAGAGAGAGAGAGAGAGAGAGAGAGAGAGATGGAATGGGGGAACACCGGATAGAGAGATCGTACACCCCTGATCCCCAACGACCCAAACTGTGGAAAGGGATGAGAACCAGGGCGGCCCGCGACTTTTGGCCCCTGTTCAATCCATCAGGATGGCGAGCGTACAGTGATTGAAACGGCGCTCGGAGCGGGCAGACAACCCAAATCCAACGTCAGCCAAGCTTTGGCAAGAGCAACGAGCCGACCACACTTGTCGTGTATTGATAACCAGCTTCTCCCTGGGTATTAATTAAATTGGGTTAGGAAATATTCACCACGAATAGAGTTAAAAACATGATAAAAACCAAAACGAAATCACGACCCTTAAAGTGCACCTCTTACCTTCATTAAATATAATTATTATTAGGACTTTTTTGGTCATTGACATCATCGTTTGGGTTCTAGTAACTAAATTGTAATGCTAGGAAAATATTGACCACAATAAAGCTAATGCAAACTGAAACAAACATTGTTTTCAATAGCTACAAACCACACGAGGAAATGAAGTATAAGCCGGCACAACTCAATTCGAGGGTTCGGAAAATAGTATGAACAAAGACATCCTATTTAAAAGGATATTAAAGAAATAAAACAAAACAAAAAAACCCAACAAAATAATGAACCTAAAGGTACAGCTTTAAGTTTTGTCACGTTCTTTTTACCTAGCTTTTAACAGAATAAAGTGCGATTGTCGTCGAGCTGTCTGTACTATTGAAGACATGGCATGAAATTGCGGTAAACGATATTTTCTTTTGAAACTAGAAATTAATTAAAAACTCATCAGTGTATGTCCCTAATTCATAATCTTAATTACTCACCTATAAAAGTTAAAACATATAATGAGTAAGTCTACTCATCTCAGCTGAGATTTAATGTGAAATTCCTTGCTTTTCAGACCCACTTTCATTTTAATCTGCTCCCACTCAGTGAAAGAAAATCACGCAAACACAAACGTAGCCATACAAAATGTTTACTTTGTTTTGTTAAACCTTCTATAATTTGAAAGTAAAGAAAGCAGAATCATCAAAATTGTGTTTTCAAGGATATTTATTCTTTCTCTGCACTTTAATGAACATTTGAAAACAATATCAATTTTATTTAATTAACTTTACGAGGATTCGTTAAGACTGCTGTTGCTGCTGCTGCTGCTGCTACTACTACTACTACTACTACTACTACTACTACTACTACTACTACTACTACTACTACTACTACTACTACTACTACTACTACTACTACTACTACTACTACTACTACTACTACTACTACTACTACTACTACTACTACTACTACTACTACTACTACTACTACTACTACTGCTGCTGCTGCTGTTGCTGCTGCTAACATTACAGTATTTAACTTGAGAAATCAAAATATTATGTGAAAAAATTATTGATGTAAGATTGCGGCAATAACAATAAAAAACAAAAAAAAACAACAAAACAAAACAACAACAACGAAAATACACAAAGAGCCACATAGCCTTATTAAATCGTAGTCGTGCACTGTAAATATAATAAAGGTAGGATTAGCAACAAAAATAATAATATGAAAACAGTATAATTCTTATAGGTGTTTCATGTAGGATGACAAAATCACACAATCGTGATGGTCAAAACCCAGTCTACTAAAAGCATAGTCCTTTCATTCGACAAACATCGTTCTGTTACCTTCAGTTACAGATAAGCGGAAATTATTGTAGTTCAACACACGATTTACATTCAACCTGTCCACAAACTAAACTTTGTGTCCACAAACAAGATATGTTGGCCGAAAACTAGATCTGTGCCAGCTATATTTTTTAGCTCGATGAAATCGTGATATGATAAAAGTGCCAATAATAGCAAAACAAATGCATTTTTGTAATAACATAGTCGTAGGTATCAAGCTCTCGTAAGTTTACGAACCGTCTTCAGCTATGCGAATATGAAGGTTTAAGTCGACTTGTAAGTTACGAACCCATATTTTATAGCAGGGCCAACTAATATCAATCTTTTCAATGACATCAACAGAATGTTCCTTTGTCGCCTAACCATTTGTTTGTTTTTTAGGCTTCTCTACAGAGGTCCCGCGTTCAAAAATCGAATGTCATCTTGTTCCCTACTCGTTGTGAACGGCTATGACCTCCACTCTCTATCTCTCTGTCTCTCAGCCTCTCTGTCTCTATTTGTGTCTTTCCCTCTCTCTTTCTTTGTCACTGTGTCCGTCTTTATGGCAATCTCTTTAGCAGAACTTACAATTATCAGTCAATATCTGGACATGTACACTTGATAACCCACGATGGATTAATCAAATCAAACCAAAACAAAAGCATTCCACAAAAGATATACCCCAAACTGAAGCACAGCTCAGTTAATGTTCTGTCATGAAGCTTTATTAAATTGTAAACCTAAAAACAGAAAGTAATGAAAGACAACCATTGTCCATGCACTCCTTAATTTTATAATCCCCCGTCATAATTTTCACGAAAACGCTAGAGTAAGTAAATAAACTGAAGCAATTGGATTCAGATGCCTTACTTTGCATAGAGATACATTTGCCCTTTCAACTCCGACCTTGCTCATAATATCCAAGATTAATGCGGGTGAGGAGTGATATAAGTGTCTGTATGAAGTAAACCCTGCAGTATTCTATGCCTCACCTTCTTTTACTCGTACCATCCATTTAATGAGATTTAAGTATTATAAGGAACAATTCTAGAAAATATTACATGTATTGGCAAATCAGAGAAAATGGAAACTAACCACACAAAAAAGAGGAGGAAAGAAATGGGAAAAGGAAAAAAAAGAAACAAAATATAAAAACATCAAGGAACAAATAAGATAACAACAACAGCAATTAGAACAACATCGGCAGCAACAATACCAACAATAAGAGCAAGGACAATGCCAAACAATTTAGAGCTAGATGATTTGGAAAAAAATGTTCTTTTATTAATCATTATTATCAAATTCTGAAAAAACCCATTGCACTACACTTTAAAAAAGAATAAAATAAATACACTCAAAACAAAAAATACAACAAAAACAATATATCCAAGAGAAAAATACAAGTTTTCCAATCACGTGGAAACAGTATAAATGTTTTGGAGTGAGAAATCGCATAATACATTTATACAGCACGTGATAATTGTCTTCCTATTGACATAAACACTGGTACGAAATTCTACCACTGTCTCTTTTCTCGGATAGGGAATCTACCAATTATCTTCAGCACTCGTTAGCCAGCCATCTTGCCTCTGTAAGGCTGAGCGCAGTTATTACACCCATACTCAGCTACCACCTTACACAGTTGATATACACGCAGTGTAAACATCCCGGATCGAATCTTGCTCAGAGGAACTCAGCGGCAAACGCTACAACAAAAAAGCGTATAAACTATAAATTATTCGGGGTTTTCCACACTATTTGTCTAATTGTGTTCCTTTTTTTTTGGCTAGTTGAGTTGGCATGTCTTCTCTACGTCTGTTCAAGGTTTAGATCTGGGGATGGTGGGTGAGACATCATGGACTGGTGGTTCGATAAAGCTGTCGAGTTGGCGGCTCGATCCGAGCGGTAATGAGGGGATGGATGTCCCAGGCCCCCTGCTTCTATTGTTCCTTTAGGTGATGCTCTCCTCTTGATCGATGGTACCTGTCTCGAACATAGTCTCAAAATTACTAGTTCAATTCGCGGCAGAATATAGTTATTTTCTTACAAAAATGGTTTTGTGCGGAGATTAAATTATAGACAAAATTAATTTGGAGAAAAACAAGTTAAGAATCTGATTTGAGCTGATTAGAACAACGATTAGTTTTCAGTACATGTTTAACATAAAGATCGTGGAACTCTAAGAAACATCTAATATTTTTTTTAAATATAACAAGAAAACAGCAAAAACAACACACACACACAACCCCAAAGAAACAAAAAAAGAAAAACACTAAGAGAGAAAATAAATAACATATTTTACCTCTGTAAGAACTTTTATTTAGACTGATTTATTCTAGGTTTAACCTACTTTTGATACGTTTTTGTTTGCTTGTGCAATGAATTTTGTTGTTGTTTTTTTCTGTATGGTGTCCATGAAAAATTGTAGAAACATGTTTAAACATATCAACAAGACTCAGTGTCTCTTTTTCTATCCACCCTTGTCAGCCTAAACTAACCAAGCCTTTTGTCATCTCTATATCCAACGTGTCTTCCAGTTTCTTTGCCCAAGTTTGCCTGGTGTGATAATTGTAAATCAATCGGCTGAAATCGAGTACCAGTCATTCATTATAAGCCTGATTAAGTCGATGGTAGACGAATTATAGGGTTGTGTCATGAAAAAAACCTGTAGTTTGATTTCTGCAGATTAAAATTGACGCTTCAGGGGCTAACTTCTAGTAAAAAAAAACCTTGTTTTTTTATTTTTACAAGCAGAGGTTATTAAAAAGAAGGTATTTCGATTTTACAAAAAAAAAAAAAAAAACTAATAATTGTGAATGTAATATATTTATTTATGAATGTATGTATGATTCTAACTTTACATATATCTTCTTTTATACTTTTAATCTATTTGACTTTCCCTTCGTATTGATCTTCACAACGACATCTTTCTATTTGTATGACTTGTTTAAGCTAGCAATGCTTAATTATCTTTTTATACCGAATCAATCCCCCGTATTCAACTTAATATGTTGATTTACGAAAAAATTTAAACCTTTTGACAGAATTTTATTACAATCGGAGAGGCATATTTTCTAAAAGCGTGTAGTTTTCCATTCGAACCTAAAATATTTGTATGTAACTTTACTTTGCATTCTGTGCTACTAAGTTCAGTTAGCAGAGCTGTTGTTTGACCTGTATTCGATCTTTATTTGCGAGTCTTATTGATAATCTTTGGTCAGCCTAGAGGAAGCTGTCTGCTATTTCAGCGTCCCTTTAGATCCTAATAATGCCTTATATCTTAATGAATACCGTTTTCGGTGTTTGGAGCAATAACGGAGTACCCAAGTTATGACCCTTCACAAAAGCTGACATTGAACCAATAACTAGGAAAAAAGCGGTGATCAGAGCCAGGGTCGAAACCGCAACCTTTCAATTCGAACCAGCGCGTTCTATCCTTGGATCAGCGCGTATCATATGGAACAGGGTTGTATTTATTTAAAATTATATAATTATGTCGCCTTGAATAAGCAGAGATATAGCGCCTTAATCATACCTATTTATAGCGTCTTAGATATAATTATCTGGATTTGGTGTCTTATATACATATACGGTGTTTTATATTCTAGATATGCCGTCTTTAATATACCTAGAATGTGCGTCTTAAAAGCACCTAGATGTGGCTTCTTAAATATACCTAGATATAGCGTCTTAGATATACCCTAATCGGCGTCTTTAATGCACCCATATATATATATATATATTTGTAGATATGTCATCTTTAATATACCTAGATGTGGCGATTTAAATGATCGTAGATATTACTTCTAAATACACCTAGGTATGATCTCTTGAAAATGCCTAGATTATGGCGTCCAAATATGGTCGCTGCATAAATACTTTGATGTATCTACATGTACTTCCTCTTCCCAGTTGAAATAGAACAAAGAACTTCTGAGCTGACGATAGGGGGTCTTAAAGTATACCTAGACAAAGCGTATTAAATATACCTATATATAGCGTCTTAAATACACGTAGCTATGGGGTCTTAAATGCACCTATATAGCGTCTTAAATACACCAATATCATCATCATCCAGTTTTGTAAAATGTCAAAGAATTTTTGAAAGGATAAGACGTTGGGGCTGAGTTTACAACGACCAACATGAAAAAATCTTCGTGCCCGTCACTGCATCAGATTAAGAGTTTGTACAAACAGCTTTTTTTATATGCACTCAATACTTTTCGCGATATGAATATTGGGGAGTTTATCTTGATAAAGACAGGTAAAAATAGCTGACTGTTGCATGTTTTATGATATGGAGTATAGTGTGGTTTTAGAGCAACTCTCCTAATGTGTTCTATTTTTATATTTCTTGAGGTTAATTTAATTACTTAGCAAGATCAACTTAATTCCCAAGTTTCATCAAGAGTAAAGGAAATGTATACCGGTCTTGCAACACCAACTAATCCAACCACAGGAATTTGATATCCACAAACATTCGCAGTTTTGTGATGTCTAACGATGGTATTGACCTTGAGGTAACAAGGCAACATTAATTAACTTCACATCAGCAGGCGGACTATCAGATTTTTTGTAATTAAAGTTCTTTACCTTAAATGAAAAGAACTATTAGATATGTACAGGTCATGAGAGAATCGTCTTTTGTGATACCCATAACAATACACGAGGTTTGATCAAATATATTGAATTAGCTTGATAAACAAGGAGTATTCAAATTTGCATGGTATTTTGCACGTAGACTTTTGCTCATCTCCATAGTCACCATCAACACTTCTCCCATCTCTCCTAGTCCTTGAAATGCCATTTAAATTAGGTATTTAGTTTGGCGCTGCAAGTCTACTGTAGCCCTTCAAACCTTCCTATTCATTGCAGAGAGCACAAAAAAGGCTATAGGGGTAGGTGAGGTGAGGTGACATGATTGTCAAACGTGCACTCACCTGCAGGTGTGTTGTCGTTCTGCAAAAGTAGAACTTTATATTGAAGTTTGACATCTTCAAATAATTATGCAGAATACTCGATACACTAAGATAATAGATTAGTCGCGTAGAGATAAAGATAAGATAAACCACGTAAAAATCATATAACGTTCATGTAATGGGAATTTTTTATAAGACGTCCATTTACATTACACTTTTAAACTGTAATTCTTTTTGGTTATGGTTCAAAATCCATTTGTAGGTTATGTTAGCAAGATAACAAAATTGCCCTATGATATTTTATTATCACTTATTTCTAAATGGTGTTGGTTTTTTAAAAGACTACTTTTGTTATTTCAATTAGTAAAGAATAAAGATATTAGGTGCCTGTATATTTTTATTAGGTGTCTAGATATATAAATCTGTAATAAATCTGTAAATGTTATGCCATTTCAGTTTGATATATATATATATATATATATCTATCTATATGTCTATCTATCTATTATATCTATCTATCTATCTAGCTATCTATCTATCTATCTATCTATCTATCTATATATATATATATATACAGAAACGGAGCATTTTGTGGGGTTTTCTACATGAGAGTGTATTGTGGGGCATGATTTTGCGGGGCATTTTGTATATAACTGTGGGGTGTTATTATATATACTTATATATGCCCCGCAACAGATATATGACTCACAATAATGTTTGACATCGAAATTTAAGAATGCCCCACAAAATACAATATATGCCCCACAACCGAATGTATTTTAAATTTGCTATATACAACTTGATTTCTCTTTTGTTGACACCGTTTCATTTGTTCTGAAGCTCGATTGCAAAATCTGAGACATTTATTGTATATGCTTAGTTTTGTAATCGAAGTTGGATATTTATACATTTGCTTTAAGTCATGCTCCAGGTTGTTACGCAGAATTTTTATGCTTCCCATTGTGCATATAATAAATAAAATTTCAAGCAGCATTAAGACCCAACTTTGTTACCAAAAAGAATAGTAATTGATCTGTCTTTGAGCTCCATAACACAAGCATTGCAAGTTTTGGGCTGTTAAAAGCTTACGATTTTGGACTTCATTTTTTATTATCTTTAAGCACTCATTTATGGCATTTCCATAAATATTTTTGTATAGAAGATGCACCAAAAAGTGTTGCAATATCAATCTGCAACAAAAATATGGTATTATTTTTATTCATTGCTTAAAATCCAAATTTCGACTGTTGTCTCATTTTGAAGGATTTCATTAAATTAATAATGTTAGCTGAAGAAAAGACAAAATCAGGTGTTTTTTTCACACAACCATCCATTCTTTCAACAACGAAAAAAAATAAAAGCCATGTGTTCAAATTCATTGTTTTTTATTTCACTAACCTTTTGAACTCGTTGCACAATGCTAATACTATTAATTTGAATTGAATGTTTAAAAAAGTTTCAACAAATTAAATTATTTTCACAGTGCAAAACAATTCTTACTGTAAAGCAATGTCACTCTATAACAAGAAATGCAATACTTTTTATGATTAAAATTAAAAGATAACTGAACAGTGCACAGAGTGGCAACGACAGCTCTATATCAACTTTGTGGACCTTATGAAGGCCTTCGACAGCATCCACAGAGACAGCCTATGGAGAATCCTGTGTGCATATGGCATACCGGAGAAGATTGTCTGCATCATAAAGAGCTTCTTCAGTAACTTCAGGTTTAGAATTTGCAACAGATCACCAATTGAGGTCAATGGGAAAACTTGCCAACAACTGAAGAAATCACCTACTTAGGCAGCAGAGTAAGGCATGATGGAGGAACGGGGACTGACATTCAGAAACTCATTCAGAATGCTTAACAACGTTTGGCGGTTATTACAGTACAAAGTCAAGACCAAACTAAGGCTATATTAGAGCTGCGTGTTTTCCACCCTACTATACGGCTCTGAGTGCTGGAGGATGACCCAAAGCAACCTCAACAAACTGTCAACCTTCCATACCAAGAGCCTCAGGAGAATCTTGTGAATATCCTGAACGGAAACCATTTCCAACCAACAGCTAATCGCCCGGTGCAACCAGCTGTACATGGATACCATCATCATGCAAAGGCGATTGAGATGGCAAGGATATGTCATGCGAAAGGAACTGGGCAACATCACCCGTACAGCCCTTCACTGGACACCGGAGGGGAGAAGCAAAAGGGGGTGGCCTTTAAACACCTGGAGGCGCACGGTGGAGAGCGAGCTGAAGATCACGAAGCACACGTGGAGTTCGATGCAACTGCTAGCCCAGACCAGAGAGGAGTGGAGATCCTTCTTTGCCGCCCTACATGCCATGAGGCATAACGTGCAAGAGTGAGTGAGTGAGTAAACAATCCATAAGCAAATTATAGCGCAGACTTTTCAATAAGTTAAGTATTGTGAGTTAGGGTTGAGTCTATTCTTGTGAAAAATTAAGTGACTATTTCTGACGGACACAAGGAATCACAGACGCCAAGTCACCTAATGTCGACATTGTTTTATGTCTTAATAATTATGCCCGGTCTGTGTGTAATGAGATTATTTCAATGTTCAGTTTCCTTCATGATAATATTATAGGCTACTTAACCTGCACGTTGCTTATTTTTCTTCATACTTTTTTATTTCTGTCATAGTTTGGCCATATTCAAAATGCATGGGGAGTAACGGGGCTTTACAATAACGTTGTGCTAAGATTACAACTTGTCTTTAGATGTGTGCATAAGAAGTCGTATGATGAGTTGTTGGACATTACGAATTTATACCTATAATTTACGACCCGTGGTTCCTAACTTAATTCACAATAGACAGCTGTAATATAATTGATTGTTTTTTTAACGTAAGTAGTTGACAACATTTAGAAAATCTGACTAGAAAAATATTTTATTAGTGCATTAAGATTTCTATCAGCAGCAGCTGCTTTATCCATTAAAATCCTAATATTCAAGATTTTAATTCTTAAAAACAGAGTATTTGTGTAGATTAACATTAGGCCAAACACTTTTATTGTTCGAAAATGATGGGGACGTTTATCAATATAAATTATTTACCAGAGGACAGTTTTGTCTCAGTTCAAGACGTCTTGACTGTAATGTAATTCAGCAAAGCTGTGCAAAATCTTTAAAGCTGCGCAAGAAGTTTACGTGTCGTTTCATGGATCCCTGCATTGTTCATAAAGTCTATACGCGTGAATCCTACATGCCCTGACCTCTAATGATTATGTGTTCATTTTTCAACTGTCAGGATTTTTTTAAATTGTGTGTTGACGTGACCTCGTTCATTGGTGGCGCGGTGGCCCTGCGAACATCGGATTCCGACGCATAAGGTCCGAATTCAAGTCCTGGTGATTGCGCTACCTGCTGGTTGTGTCGGTGTCAGTTTAATGATCACCCCACCTGTCTCGTGTGTGGAAGCACATAAAATTGACATGCGTCCATAACACATACTTTTTAGTGGTGATGTGAAACGTTAACCCAACAAAACAAAACCAACCACAACAACAACAACAACAACCTCGTTCCTTTCTCTAAAAAGATAAATCTGAAAATATGGCGTGTTATTTATTGTCTACGCTGTATATTGCTTTTTGTACTTCTGCTGTTCTA
>RQTK01000020.1:1087701-1105772 GCA_003991915.1 Elysia chlorotica | reverse complement strand
ATCGAGAAAAATATATAGGAACCAAGGCTCATAAGATAGGACACAGCCAATTTGAGTGATGAATGTTGCATCTGAGTGAAAAAGAAGTTTGAGCAGCTCAACTCTTTAGTCGAAGAGCGTGAACCAGAAGAATTACGAGTAGCAAAGAAAGCAACAGAGATATTTAAAGAGGCGAAAAACACCTTCAACCATGAAAACACATGAAACAGCCATGGATATCAGACAAGAAGCGAAGCAAAAAAGAATGGAAGTCATCAAGATCAAGAGGAGAATAGATAATTTCTAAAGAAGTAAAAAAACACTCAGTACAGGACAAGAACAAATAGTTGTGAACAAATTAGAAGTTATTGACAAGACTTTTAAGGAAAATCCTTTCACTCGATTAAAGTCTGAAGTTAAGCTCTCATCCTAAATCGTAGGTAATCAAACCAAATTTAAGTAAAAGTATCAAATGGAAACAGAGGATCGCAATGGCAGTTTTGGATCATAAGATGGACCATAAAGAACAGAAATAAGATGGGCTATTTACAAACTGAAAACGAAGAGAGCCCAATGTATGATCACATCACAGGTGAGAAGATAAAAGCAGGTTGATATCTAGTAACCAAATTTCCACCACAAGCTATGTCAAAAGATCTGGATGGAACTAGGGTAATGTCTAACAAATATGAAAAAGACCTGTCTTCAGAATTCTTCCTACGAAAGACGATTTATAACAATGCCCCAACCACGAAACAATAACTCTATAAAAACTATATTATAGTCATGCAAACAAATTCATGCTTAAAATTATTACGAAACGTTTGGAAAGCAACACACAATCAGAAGACAGTAACACGCAAGCGGGATTTAGATGATCAAAAAACCGCATTTTCAACCTTATACACCTCATTGAAAATTTATCCAGACTGATGGTAACTTTCACAGCTGCTCCATAGACTATTTAGAGGCATTTGACTGTGTAAAGCATGAGGAACTGTGGGAAGCAATAAAAGTGATGAATGTTCACCCTAAGATCACAATAGTTATTGATAAAGGTGCTGTACGTCGGACAGGAGAGTGCAGAAAGACTGGAGTGTGATTCATCATTTGATTCCCTATTCGCAAAGGCGTAACACAAGTCTGCATTCTCTCGTCACATCTCTTCAGTTTTTATACCGAGGAAATCCTGACAAATTGTGTAGAACACAATCAAATAAATAATCTTTTTGATGAGTCTTGCTTCAAGGACTTACACTAAGGGCTCTGACATATCCTGATGAGATTGCACTGCTTGCTCTCTACAACCCCTGCAGGACTTGACAAGCTGATACAAACAGTTAAAGAGCACAGCGAAAATAAAGGACTGCTTCTGGATGTTCAGGAAACTAAAACTGTTAACATCGTTAGGTGCAGCTCTGCTGCAGATGTGAAAGTAGAAGGAGAAAAAGTGGAGCATGTAGACCACTTGGAATACCTTGGTTCTAGGATTGGTAGAGAGGGCAAATGCTCAGCGGAAATAAATTTAAAAAAAAGAATATCAACAGGCTTGATACAAATGAAAAGACTTGAACAACTCAATCAACAAAGAGACACATTTGGAAATCATAAGATTGTGCATATTTACAGTTGCCACCCATAGATGTGAATGGTGGACAATTACAAAATCAAATGAAAAGAATTTATGTTCTTTTGAATTAAAATGCTACAGAAAAATTCGTAGAGTTCCATGGAGAGCACACAGATGAAATGATGACATACTAAAAGAACTTAAGCTCAAACCAAATAGACCTTTTAATACCATTATAGAAAGGAAACTGAAATACTTGGGGAATCTGAGAAGCCATGGCATATCTTAGAAGGAAAGCCGGGGACAAAAGTGAAGACAGGGCAGACCAACAAGAAGGTGGACGGATGACATCAGCGACTAGCCACAGAGGAGGCCCAGCAGTGCAGGAAGGATCGCTCTAGACAGAGAGCTCTTCAGGCAGATTGTACGGGAGGCTACGCCAGACACTGCCGACAAGCCAACATGATGATGATGATGATGATGCTGATGATGATGATGATGATGATGATAATGATGATGATGATGATGATGATGATGATGATGAAGATGATGATGATGATGAAGATGATGATGATGATGATGATTAATAAAGATACAGACCCAAAATATACCCTGTAACATTTGAACCTTGTTTTGTAAAGAGTATTATGAAACTCGCAATGACGTATGTAAGGCATTCTAACCGTTTTAGTTTTTTATGCAAAATATCAATATTTTATTATTAAACGCTTAACGTTTCAATCGTTCCAAATCAAACGACAGAAAGTGTTAAGAATGAATAGGAAGGATTAAAGGAAATTACAACTCTGACCACGATAGTCTGACAAAACTAAAATGTACTTAGCGACCGAGTAGGAAAGACACACAACCCTGGTTGATAACAAAACAAAGGCGTACAGAAAGTTCCAAGTGGAATAGAGCAGCAGTTGAGGTGTTAGCGATAAAAAATGCTGACGTTTTGAAACTAACAGTCCTGATTCTATTGAATTCGATGGAAAAAAACGTCATTATAACATGCTCATTAATTTTCCCGTGCGAATTTCGTCGCCTTTTCAATAATTATATTTGGTCCGATTGAAATAAAAATATTATCAACCTAACATTCGAATTTCAACCTTATTATTTTGTATTACTCTTTATGCTGTTTAGAGATTTTGTTATCTATTCATATTTTAATAAAAAAGGTCTAATAAAAGGTAGGAGACAAAATTAAAAGAATTCTAAAAAGTATGAGCGGGGAGCTCGAAACAGTGTGAAGAACATTCTGGGATATCCATTTCCCATTAGGAATTTTCCGCACCGTCTGAACGACTCCCTTCACCCAGAACTGCCTTAAAATCATTGATTTAACAGTCAGACCTGTGTTTCCTTCGATTTGGTCTTCCATTAATAAATTGATTGATATCAACATTAGGGATACATTTCTATTTACGATTCCAATGTCCCCATGCATAATGTGAGGACGTTCATGTTAGTTTTCCTGTTGCCAAGGCCTCCAGTGACATAAAACTGGCCTTTGCACTGGTCAGCGGTGCCGGCTCTGGACATAAATCACACATAAACACCGGGTTGGGCCGCCCAAACTCGGCTCCGCAGCGGTAACCACTGTAACAGAGGACAGCAAAGGGCAATCAGTCTTGGGGATAAATCACAGCGGCACCAAGGAAACCAGGGGCATACATAAAATCTAGTCTGGTGGCAAGGCTCCCAGCAAGAGAAATGATTTCCCCTGTCGCGTGTAGCTTCTACTCCTTCTCCCCCGCCTCATTTGCCGCCTATTTCTTCATCTTGCTTTACTTCTGTCTAAAGACTCTGTAATGATTGTCCTTTTTCTCGTCCTCCTTCAACCCCTACTCCTCCTCCTCTTCATCCCTCTCCTTTTCCTCCTCGTCTTATTTACACGACTCCGCCTCGTATTCGTCCTTCTCCGCCTCGTCCTCGTTCTCGTCCTCTTCCTCCTTCATCTTGTTTACTGTTGTCTAGAGAATCTGTAATAACGTCGTCCTCTTTGTAGTTCTGTTCCTTCTTCAATCCTTCTTCACTCAACTCTGTTATCCTGCTCTTACTATGTATAGAGAATCAGAAATATCAAATATTTATTTTTATTTTACATCTTCAAGACTCTAAGTTATTACAAATGAATAAAAACTCACTTTTTGTCTCATTATTATAATCTAACTTATCTAACTTTTCCGAAGTTATGTCTTTTTTGTCCTTGATTTTGTCTAGCCAATTAAAAATATACTCGTACTTCCATGTTCACCCCCCCCCCCTTCTTTTTTTACTATATTTTTCTATATCTCTTCCTTGTCTTTCCTCTTCTTGTTCATCCTTCTTCATTATTCATTTTGGCAATCGTGTTTCATCTGGAGAGAGTAATGAAGCAGGTAAACGTCCGACTGGTACGAACCCGATACTATAGTCTTATATGTTTAACGAGAAAAAATAGAGCCACAGTGTTGTCGGTTAAATAATTTATGAACTTATCTGTTAATCCTAGATTATATTAATTTACTATTTGAGGGGCATCAGCCAAAATTCATGTAGGGTCTAATACATATTAGATCCAGCAATTGCTATATTTAAAACATGGTTACTTGATTGGTTTTATCTTTTTTTCCCAAGATATTAAAAACAGAACATGACCGAAATTTCAGGAATAGTGTTTTAAATTTTAAAGTCGAACAATTAACTTCATGTGGCACCGCACACTAAAATACGAGTATCAACGTCCAACTGCAAAAGCTGTGTCTGACTAACTTCACTCATATTCATCGTCGTTATTTTATGTACATTACTAATTAGTTGGTTAATTGTAATTTACAGCTTGAAATGAAACATGGCTTTTCCTTTTATTACCAATTAATATTATCTCGGTAGAGAGATTCAGTAAGGAGACTCGTGAAGTGACAGCAGGAGAGACAGAGAGACCTAGAGACACAGAGATATAGAGAGATAGAGACATAAAAAAAGAAAGAGAGGCACACAAAGACAGAGTGGCAGAGTACAGAAAGACAGAGACAGGAACACAGAGACAGAGAGCTGAGACAGAGACAGGGCAGGGAGACAGGCAGAGACAAATAGTCAGAGACCGAATAGACAGAGATAGAAAGACAGAAACAAAGAGACAGAGACAGGAAGAAAGTTACAGAGAGACACTGGCCGAAAGACATAGACATAGACAGAGAGACAGAGACAGAGACAGGATATGTCGTGATGACAGTACACATCTATTGAAACATAATTTCAGTTTAAATTGACTCCATATTAATTTGCATCCTACCTCGGTCCAAT
This sequence comes from Elysia chlorotica, assembly GCA_003991915.1. Taxonomy (NCBI): domain Eukaryota; kingdom Metazoa; phylum Mollusca; class Gastropoda; family Plakobranchidae; genus Elysia; species Elysia chlorotica. The sequence goes on along the minus strand of RQTK01000020.1, from coordinate 1,100,929 downwards.
GCAAATAAAGTATAAATTGATCAGCTGAGATACGAGCCCTTTCTCGTGTGTGGCGGTACATACGCCAGTCTTGGGGCTCGTCCACAATATAGCCTAGATAGTGCTAAGATTGGACGTTAAACCAACTCAACTCAACCCGAATGCAAATGGAACTTAACTAATGTGTTCACTCTTTTCATCTCTAATTTGAACTGTGAACATTCGAAAAATAACAAATTATTTTATGTATTTTGAAACACATGCTGCCATGATGAATTTTCTTTATTCGCATATCATTGACTCAGATGTGACAGGAATAGTACAGACTGTTCGAAAAAAAAAAGAAACACATTCAATACTTTAAAATTACGTGTCACAAAAACCTTTACAAGGTTTTATTTTTCAGACAGTTTCACTAAACTAATATTAGAAATAGGCTCTTTTGGTAATAAATTTTCGTACAAACTCAAAGCTCCTCACCATAGTCTAAAACACGCTAAAATACATCACTTGAAACCCTACCACGTTTGGCTTTTGTCCTGTAACATCACATGAAGCAAAAGGTCCATACACTCAAGGTTTTTGACTGTTAAATATTTTGTGAAAATTACAGTGAAAAAAAAGTTTTGGCCTCAGAATGCTTCGCGATTACTAGTTCTATCACATACTGGTTCATTGTAAGACGATAGTAAGGATGTACAGCACGCAAAGCAAGGTATCGAGAAGCTATTGGTAACATTTTATATACAGAATATCGTAAATGTGCTACAACTTTGGCATACTTTTGAGATAATCAATAAAAATGTTTTATTTCCTTATTTTTGGTTCAATTTGTACATGTATATTTGTATAACTGCTTATTTATATTCATCTTGCAAAGCCTGTGCTTGACAACATAATTTTCGATATGTATGTTCTTAATATATATATTGACTGAATAAATAAACATTGAAGCATTGAACATTGAACACAAGTTTCAATGTTATATCACATACATTTTGATTTTGGCATGTCTCATTTAAGTGCCATTTAAGTAGCATTGTATTATGACAAAATAGCCCTTTGTTATAACGAATTGTTTGTTTGTTTCGTTAGCAACGTCAGCACTATTATTGTGGACAGGCCCCAAGACTGACGTCTGACAAATGTACGTGTTGCTATACAGACACAGTGCGGGTATACCATGGCTCCTATCTCAACCGACTCAACCAGTAGGTGGCGAAATTGCCAGGGCTCGAACCTCGGATCTCCTGCGTTGGAAACCGATATTCTACCCTAAGATGACATTTGAACCGTTGATCTCTGGGCGCGCAGTCCAAAGCATTAACAATAACAGATTGAGGAGCCGGCTTCCAACTCAGACATTAAAGTAAACATTAATTTTCTGTAGTCGGTTGTCTCGTACCTAAACGCCTTGCTAGGACATTATACTGAAATCCAGCCAGTAGATGGAGAATGGCTCGGGCGGGATTCGAACATTGGATCCATCGCATTGCAAGCCGACACTCTAACCCCAATGTTAGCACGCACCCCCCTCAAACAGTGTGCTAAAGCGAACAGGAAAAGATTTCTAATTCTGTTGAGTCCCGGACCATGGGCAAGGGAATTTTGTGAGTTTGGTCAGACCAGACGGCTCTAGGGGGGGCAATGCTTTGTTAACAACACGCCCACCCAGAGCTGAAGGTCTGTTTGAAGCTCCTCTCCCCGTGCCCGATCAGTGTGTTGAAGTAATTACAAGCCTGGGGGCATATCAGTCTTCAAGCTGCCCGGGCATATCGAGTGAGGGGCATGAGGAATCGTAGAGGCAAAGAGGGTTGTCTTCTTGGAGGGAAAAAGAGGTGTTGAAGTTGAAAATAGTGAGATGGCTGAATAGTCATGTACTTAAATAAATAGAAGAGAGGCAGAGAGATAGAGAGAGAGAGAACAAGAGAGAGAGAAGGAGAGAGAGAAAGGGGAGGAGAGAGAGAGAGAGAGAGAGAGAGAGAGAGAGAGAGAGAGAGAGAGAGAGAGACTGAGGCAGAGGTCGAGATAGAGAGACTGATAGACATATAGAAAAAAAAGATAGAGAGTGAAGGACAGAGTGAGAGAGATAAAGAGAGAGAAAGAGACAAAGAGAAAGACAGTCAGAGAGGCAGACAGATAGACAAACATACAGACAGACAGACAGGCAGACGTAAAGTGAAGTAGAGAGACAGACAGGCAGAACGTGAGGAAGAGAGAAAAAGGCAGAGACAGTGAGAGGGAGAGAAACAGGCAGAGAGACAAACACACAGGAACACATTAAAACAGGGAGATAATTTAAGAGAAAATAGTGATTTGATTAGATAATCGATACACTCAATACTAGTTTAAAGAAAAAACCCAGTTAGGCGGACACAGCAACTGACTATAGGACAGTGATACGGAGAGGCAGGCAGATTTCGTACACAATGGATAACAAATGAAAGAAACCCTTTTTTCTTCTCACTGAAAGCAAAAATCAGAGCGATTCGTGTCTTTGCCGAATTCATGGAATCAAGACAAGTCACGGCAAATTGAATTGGAATGTTTGTTATAGGGAGAGGGATCAAATGCTCCCTCGGATAGCTTTTAGCAAATTGTGGTACTTTTAACACCCGTATATCATTGCGAAGTGGAATGCTGCATTTTTATTCGATGATAAGAATATATTCAGTATGATGATGGTAAATCCAATCATGAACCATTTTAATGATAAGTTTCTTGTAAAGAATCATATTCTCGATTAGATTTTAAGTTGACATTTAAAAGAAATATAAGATAAAAAAGAATACACAACCTCCGCTGTTACTGTAGGGGGTAAGGACTTAGGGTTTTTGAAAATAAAATATATAGGTACCTTGCTACCATTTTTGCGAATTTATATGTGATCTCCACAAGTTCTAAATCAATTTTCTCAAGGAGATTTCGTTACAAACCATCAATCTTGAAAACATATAGATATCAGCATTGGTCCAAAAAAAATATGCACACAATGGAACTTCTATTTGTTTATTTTGTTAATACGATGGAGAGGAAGAGATAGGCATAAAGAAAACGGACAGAGATAGAGAAAGCTTAAGGTGGAGAGAGATGAGGAGACAAAAAGAGGAACAAAGGCAGAGATGAAACGTAGGAGCAAAAAAAAGCAAAAAGACAAATTGAAGGAAGAGCGATAAAACGGAGTGGTATTGTTGTCAATAGAAAATTTGACCAAACTAAATGTATTCTAGCAACAATATACTGCAAGACCAGCTGAACTTTAACTAGACTTGCAATGTTAACCCCTTCCTCCGTCCCGCGGGTTATCCTTGGGCCCCCGTATATCTTTCTGTTATACACAACCCGAGGGCCCTAGCCAGCAGAACCATAGAGGCTGGACCGAGAAGCGCTTGTTAAGCACGCAACCCAATATTTGTGGATTTTCCGCGTCCAGTAAGTATTTGTCTCTCATCCCATCTCCCCTTGATGGGCCCATGGAGATCACCGTTTCTCTCCCATGCTTGACACTCACAACTCAAAAACACTGTTTTGCTACTGTTGTTTTTTACCACCCCCTGCTCACGTCTCACATCACTACCCCTTTTTGCTTTTCCATTCCCGCTCCCTACTATCCAATATACACACAACAACACTTACACATACACACACACACGTCAAAAAGATTCGGACAAGAATCTTCCGCAGACGGTCTGGTGTTTCATGTTTGTGCTCTTGATGCCCGCAGAATCCGCAAGATCTGTCGAGTATTTGGACTAAGAAATAATCACCTCTTGTGGACGTTCCATCGACTCCCGGAAATTCGAATTATTTGCTCGATGAATAATTTACACGAGGGAGACAGGACACATCCACGCGCTGTCGATAAGGATGGGCATGAAAGATAAAAAAGATACGATAATGTGTATGTAAGAAAATAGTTATTAAGACATAGATATAATTCACATACAGCCTATCACCTCTTTCAAAGAGAGACAAAAAGACAGAGACAGAGAAAGACAGACAGAACGACAGTCAGACAGACGACAGACAAACTAACAAAGATAGAAAGGGTGAGAGAGAACGAATTACGGCTGCTATTTATGGAGAAAAGGCAAAATTGTGGCATAGAGACGGGCAAAATAACATTTATCAGAGAGATATAGAGAGTTCGAGAGAGAGAGAGAGAGAGAGAGAGAGAGAGAGAGAGAGACAGACAGACAGAGAAACAGACAGACAGACAGAGAAAGGGGAGGGGGGAGAGAGAACCACAGAGAATCTGATTTGTTGTAATAAAAAGTGAAGCAGCGTTCAGAAATTCTGTTCAATTTTTTTCATTACAATTCCATTTATATACGCCTAGCGCCTCCGAAATTTGCCACAAAACAACTAATATTTGTCCGCAATAAATTTAGCTCAGAAACTTTCAAACTTCGCCTACTCCACAACCCATATAAGCAACAGTGCCATGCTGGACGGTGCCTAATTTTTTCAAAGTTATCATTTCTTGTAATTTATCAAAACTCCTCTTTTATTAACTACACGAAATAAAAATATTTTTGTGTAAAAAATAACAAGTTGAAGATTTCAAATTTGCAAATGATGAGTTTTATCTTTATTTGTTCAAAAGATAAACTTTGGGAAAACACTAAAATTTAAGCCCGTTTATGAGCATTGCTTGTAAAATGACTGTAACCTAACACTGTTGAGTTGATAATAATGTCTTTTTAAGTCTAAAACGATTTTAAATGGTGTATGCACCTGTTTGTAAAATTTCTTCTCCACGGACAAAGAAAACCACCAAAAGTTTGTATTTACTTCTGAATCAGCAATATTTTCAATCAAAATCGCTTTCTTTTATTTGAGCCCTTTTTTCTTATGAACAGTGGCGATATTAAAAAAGAAAGCTTATGATAATTATGTATGTAAATATGAAATATCCATGATCACACTCTACTTATTGAGGATAAATCAGTGGAATTGAACGTAGAAGATTACCGTTACCCTACTGTAGTATTAGTAAACAGCGTGTCTTATTGATTAAAAAATATCGAAGCATATTGCTACATCTGTCTGTTTTAATTTCCCTACTACTTCTCGACTTCTGTCATGATTATAATTAATTTGTAAAACACAGCCATCACATTGTTTGTTATTCACCAGACAAATTATTTCTTTCTACGTCGACCTTTGAAAAACTCACACCGTCTACCATCACACATATCTTTGTACCGACTCGGGAATCAATGGTTCCAATTCATAGTGTTTTTGAAGACTACAAATTGATGAAACAACCTTTAGAGTTACAGCTTGAACATGTAATCTGCCATTATATATCTGATTACAAGGTGGGCATGGTGCACAAACTGACAATTCACATTATTTGAACCGATGCTTGAAATATAGTCTGATTGTAATGTTAGTATGACTGTGGATTCTAATTGGAATAGAATCACGTTCCTATTTTTTTCTGAGGTTACATTAATTTATCTGAGCTGAATAAACCACACTGGCTAGCGCTCTGAACTGTAGTGCAAAAGGTTTAGATTCCAGCTGGTGTGTCGTCTACAGTGATCGTGCTTGGGTTATAATATTAATTATCGAAATATGTTGGACATTTTCAGAAAAAGAAATGCCATCCTAAAGCCTTACTATAATTTTAAAAATATTATTTTCCCAAAATACAATTTTTTTTCACAGCCACATGGAAATTCATTTCAGCTGAATAAGGAAATTATCTGAATATTTTGGTTTTCATACAATTTTCTTATAGCCGTACACTTTAAAAATATAAACTTATTTTCGTATCTCGAGTCCTCAATTTGGAATCAATTTGCGAATGAAAAAAAATCTTACCGATATAACAGGACTACTAAGTTAACGACAGAATTTTAACAGCTTTAGATTGTAATTTTAGCTACAAACTAGTGTAAAGTGATGACAGTAATGATATATCAAGGCAATTACTGCTGCCAAATCTAACTTATTATGATCTATAAATTGACAGTCCGTCTCAGTCCTAAATTACTTTTGACAGATTTGACAGATAATAGGTTTTTCATAAGAGCACAAAACAGACAGGAAGCGGCTCGAAAGCGCTAATTTGATAACATTATAAAGACTGTCAACTCTTTTTTAAACTTATGTGATTGTTGGTTTTTTTTAAATCTAATATCGGTAAACAATACTCGTATACTTTTAGAAACTTCAATTTCCGGCATGCGGGAAATAGTAATGGAACTTGTTGATACGCGTGTAAGTTCATCCAATTAAACATTTTAATACTACCATATAATTTTCGAACACGTTAGAAAAAGTGCGATGTGCATTGATTTTCTTCTTTATTTTTTTCAATGTTTTTGTTTTTGTTTTTTAACTGAGCCTCTTCAGTATCTTGCACTTATCTCTAAAAAGATGAACAACTTTCAACAGTTGACACTGGCATAAATATGAATATAAACATAGTATAGGATAATAATTATAAGAAGAAACATGTGTTCTTCATAGACTTTTTGTTTGAAAGTGAAGAAAAAAGTTTACACCAGAGAAATACCGTATAGTCTCGTTAGTTTACGCTTTATTATTAAAACTGCATACGCAAGATTGTTACTCAATTCAAAGTGTGCCTTTTGAACAGTCACGATTGTAATTTATACCGTTAAAAAAACATAATCTTTTCTTTCAGCACAAAAAACACACGATACAATAAAAAAAACCAATGTTCTAGAAAAAAAAACTTATAATAAATTATAATAAACGTAGAAACCTTTTTTCTACCCCACACAGTTGTGATTTCTTTGCACTTCCGTCCTAAAAAATATACAACCAAATACAAAACACTCCTAAAAAGTACTCTATATAAGACGACGAAACAGCTGTTTAGTTCTCTGAAATGAGTTGAGTTGAGATGAGTTGGTTTTTAACGTCCAACATCAGCACTATATAGGCTATATTGTGGACAGTCCCCAAGACTAACGTATGAGAATTTTATGTCCTGCCTCACACGAGACAGGGCGGGGATACTATGACTCCTGTCTCAGCCGCTCACATTAAACTGACACCGACCCAACCAGTAGGGAGCGAAATCGCCAGGGCTCGAACCCTGACATTTTGCGCCGGAAGCCGTTGTTCTACCCCAGAGCCACCGCGCCCCCTAATAGTCTGAAACAAAAGTAAGGGCGAGCGATTCAGAGGATGTAAGACTGATAAAGACTGTTACCTACTTCTACGCATCTGCCTGTAAAACCGCCTAGTCGTTTTTTTTCTTCTTTGGCCAATATTTTTTGTATTGTTTTTTGTTGTTCAAACAATGAAAGTTCAATGGTCAGGCGCTGGAACCTTAATCAATGTTACGAGTTAGTTGACCTTACCCTCAAGAAAAATACGTTATTATGAATCGATCTTTGAATTAAAAGTATATAATTGTTTCTTCTTACCTATAATTATAAGTAATACGATTACTTCATTTAGGGGATGCGGTAGCCGTGGGGTAGAACATCGGCTTCCAACTTTTGACGTCCGTTGTTCAAGCCCTAGCAATTTTGGCCACTCCTCCTCCTCTCCTCCTCCGTCCTCCTCCTCCTCCTCCTCCTACTCCTCCTCCTACTACTTCTACTTCTACTATTAAATTAGATTTTAGGAGAGACAGACCAATGGATTAATTATTAGAAAATCGCCGAACAATCACTTCGTTATTAAGAATCGATCTTTGAATTAAAAGGATATAATATACTATTAAAAATACTAGCAATACCTCTAATAGGAGGGGTCCTGTAACAGGGGGTCAGTGATTCGGGTCCTAGTGATTTCGACCCCTTCTGATTGGGTCGTGTTCAGTTTAATGTGATTGGCGGAGATACAAGACATGGTATCCCCGCCCTGTCCCGTGTGTATTAGCACATACAATTGTTAGATTTTAGTCTTGGGGCCAGTTAACAATACTCTTACTACTGCTTCTACTACTACTACTACTACTACTACTACTACTACTACTACTACTACTACTACTACCACTACTACTACTACTACTACTACTACTACTATTAAATTAGATATTAGGAGAGGCAGACCAATGGATTAATTATGAGAAAACTGAAATTTTTAAGTATTTTCCCACAGTGGTAGAAGTAGGCTTTTAGTGAACATAGCCGAACAATCATTGTAGGATTAGAACAAATTTGATTAATTTTACATACATTCCCTATCATGTCATCAAGTCGAAGGGCGCAGGCTCAAGTAGCGTCTGGAGCGGAGAAGTAAAGTAAGTTGATTTAAATACTAGGTTCTTGTGCACTTGGTAATTTTCCCGAATTTCCAATTTCCACAACTTTAATCTTCACTGATCTTTTCCACAACCAATTGGGTCACTTACTAATTCTACACATCAAGCTAGAGAAGCCATCCATTTTCTTGTAACTTCACATTAAAATGTGAGAAATATGATTTCACGCCTCTTATAACAGAGAGTGCGAAAGTAATATTAACTACCAGGAGAATTTTTACATGACTTAACTGTTGAAGCGTAGAAAAATGTACACGGCACACGCCAAAACTGATTAGAAAAAAGTATATCACAATTTCATATTAATTTTGTTACTATGTCTAGCCAAACAAACAGAATTTGCACATAATTTTTTGTCAGATTCTTTTTGTTTTGCAGCCCATACCTATCTTTCCCATACGGTGACGATTCTTTTAAAAAACAACTTTATTTTAGACTGACAATCGTTTACGTGCTGCAATAACAGTGCGGCGATATCATAAAGTCTTTCACAGCTGATCAAATTATACTGACGCAAACTGAAGCAGTGGATCTTAGAAACCTTTTTCATTTTAGGTTTTGTATGAATGGCTTTACTTTCAGACCAACCGACAATGTCTGTTCAAGAAAATGTAGAAAGCGGTACAATCCCATTATTTGCTCACGACTAAAAGCAACAAGTCGCTTTTACTCACTCGACAGATGTAACAGTGCGAAAATATGATTATGAAAATTGTATACATAATTATTTTCAATCATATCTCTTCAATGATCAGCTTTACACGAATGAGAGTCAAATAACAATTATCGTTATTATGTAGAGCTATTTTTGCTAGAGTGTTGAATATTTTTTGCAAAACACTATTCGACAGACATACTTTTAGCAACACAGATTGTAAAGAATGCAGCTTTTTTTCTTCAAGAAACACTTTTCAGATGTCACTAATTTTTGGGGGGCCGCAAGTTTTCTGACTTGACCGCAATTTCAATAAGTGTACCCCTTCTGTACATCTAATCCAAGTCGTTCCACCCATGAAGTTGAGGCAAAGAAATAAATGTAATTGCACGTCTTAGAAACAATGTAATAAATAATAAAATTGAACATATTGGTTTTAAATAATAAAAACGAATCAGTATTTGGAAAATATAATTTGAAGTGTTGGTTTTACAATTCGTTTCTTCATATGTTCTGACTAGTTCCTTCACTGACAAAACGAAAGTAAATGGCGACTTCGCAAGAAATCATTTACTGTGCACAAACAAAGTATTTTTGTTTATTATTTCGTATTTCAATGATTTTGCATGATAAAATAACTGTTAGCGTAACGTCATGGGCATTATATTTATGCGTTGAGAGAAAAAAAAATTCCCAGTGTGATCAAGTCAGATCCATTTTGACTTAATTCATTAATTTTCCCGCCAGAACGACATTAGTGGTTCCATTCATTTCCTTTATATGTATTTGTAATTATGGAATGTTTTCTGTATTCAATCGTTATTATCATTATATCATTAGTGCAAGTGTTATGTAATGATAAGTGAATAATGGACAGCAAAGTGATGCGCAAGTAAGATAAGCTTTGCATGTGCAAAAAAGCTGTACTCGATATTGGTTGCACAAAATTCAAATAATTATAACTGTTATTCCTTAATGCTGTTTATTAATTTGAAGTATAAATTAAGTGCATATGATTAATAAATTGATTTTTCAGAGTAGGTAGTCTATCATGACATATTTTGAACTTCCTAATTTCAGTGATTTTTTCAGTTAGACAATAATGCCTATTGTGTTAGCCCATTGACTATAAGCAAAGTTTTTCAGATTAAAGTTAAACCATTTTACTCTTTAGAAACTCCATTAATCTCCACTCAACCAATCATATTGGGGCATATATGAATTTTAAAAGTCGGCTACCTTTTTTATGTGTGTCAATATGTGTATAAGTTTATAATATAAGCTACCGACGTTACGCCTTTGTGATGCGCAAGTAAGATAAGCTTTGCATGTGCAAAACAGTTGTACTCGATAATGGTTGCACAAAAATCAAATAATTATAACTGTTATTCCTTAATACCGGTTATTAATTTGAAGTGTAAATTAAACGCATATGATTAATAAATTGATTTTTCAAAGTAGGTAGTCTATGATGACATATTTTGTACTTCCTAATTTCAGTGATTTTGTCAGTTAGACAATAATGTCTATTGTTTCAGCGCATTGATTAAAAGCAGATTGTTTTCATTAACACCATTAATCTTCACTCAACCAATCGTGTTGCGGCAACATTCGGTTACCTTTTTTGTCAATATGGGCATAAGTTTATAAGCTACCGACGTTACGCCTTCTCTCCTTTTGCACCTCATAGAACAAAGGCTTCTTTTAGAATTGAATTTCCTAAAGATTTCTTATAGACAGTATACCGACTGATCAATCACTAGAATCGTAAGTACAAAGTGGCGGTAGCTTACACATCGTCGTAAGTCTTCTTATTCACATATTGATTTATCTTAAGACAAGTCGTTAGCCCACCACAACGTTGTACTCACGACTTCAAAATCATTCTGCTAACCTTAACGCGTTACCAAGATTTTAAAAACATTTATATAAGTTTTTATAAATAATAACTCAAAGATATTATGTTTAATTATGAAAGCATTAAGATTTAAGATTTACACATTCAGATTAGTATCGTAAATACAACGTCGTGGCTGCTGATAGCTCGTCGTATACTCTCTAATTCTAAAGTTTTAGACGAATGAGTTATACAACACCATTTTACATTCAATACAGTACACTAACCTTCTTAATTTCAGACTAAATTTTAGAAAATTAATCCTGACTCATCGCACATCTTTATAATTTCCCAGCTCCACAGACTGTTAATAGTGTTCCACCGTGGCCACCATTTTTGTATTGCACTATCGCCTACAATAAAAGTCCAACTTTTAAAAATCTCTTTAAGACTATAATTGATCTCATGACTTAAGTTCAACTAACATTAGACTATAGTTATGAAAGTAAGGATTTATAGAATTGCATCCCACCATCAAATGAGCAAATTTAAGATTTGCGTTTTTTTTTGCAAACCAATAACATTGTACCATTTTGCAGGATGTTTACTTCTTAATAACGCAAAGTGTACTAAATACTTTAAAAAGCGTCTTTAAATAGTATACTTTGATATGCTGAAAAGCGTGAAAAGTATATATATAGCTAAAAGGCGAGTAATAATAAAAAAAATTATTTCAAATGCTTACAGGCGTGTAATGTTACAGTGTTAAAAGACGTGTAAAGGTACAACGCTGCGTGTAACGGAACAACGTCAATAAGGCGTATAAAGGTATAACGCTGAAGGCGTAAGGATAGAACGCTAAAAAAAGCGTGTAAAGGTACAACGTTAAAAGACGTACAAAGGTACAACGTTAAAGGCGTGTAAGGGTACAACGCTAAAAAAGCGTGTAATGGCTCAACGTTAAAAAAGGCGTGTAAGGGTAAAACGTTAAAAGTCGTGTAAGGATACAACGCTAAAAAGGCGCGTAAAGGTACATAGTGTACTTTATACACTAAATAAAGAGCCTGTTCCTCTAACACTTGTGGTATAATGTATAAACAAGACATAGCTTACGTCACCTCGCGGCAATATAAGAATAAGAAGGCTTACGACGAGACGTAAGCTATGCCATGTTTGTTCATTCTATCCTTGCTCTATAAACAATACTGCAAGTAGCCGACTAGACTGCTGCAACACTAAACCCTTCTCCCTTCTTTCCTTATTTCTCCCACTTCGATTCTAAGGAAAAACAGAGCCCGCTCCACATGATAATCAACAAGATCGATACTCGAAGCTGATTGGCTGGGCTTGGTCGGGTAGAAAGATGGCGGCGAAGGGAATCGCTAGAATGACCAATACGAGCAGTGCTATGGGGAGAGAAGCACTGGAACTATACAAACTATTGAGTCCGTTTGTTTTGGTTTTGGTTTCTTTTTTTTGAAGGGTAAAAAAAAACGGAAATCGAAACATAACCAATAAGTGTACCTTAACATCTCATGCTAGAGAACGTAAATAAACTATATATACTTCTTTAAAATTAAAATACAAGCAGTGAATCGATCTTTTCATTAAGTTTAGGAGAGGATTTGTGAAGAAACTTGCCTCAGTTGATGGTGTATCGCACTTCATATTGATCTTCTGAGACGTGGTAGACAGAGAGTTTCTTTGGTGAGCGTCTAACAATGCAACATGTAACTTGTTGTTTACATTCGCAAAGGATGGAAAAAGGTAAGTTAAATGATTACTTTCCTTTCTGCATTTGTATGCTTTAAGATAAATAATTATAACAGAAAGGTTGAACTAAACAATACAAACTTTCAAACTTTCAATATAAAATACATTGATATATTTAACACACTATCATGTATTGCTCAAATATGAACAAAATACACAGCAAAACTTATTCAAAAAGTACATTTCTAATTTTAAATATAATGATACCCCATTGCTTCTATGTCTCTAAGTTAATGGGATGTTCCTTTCATTGAACTATTGTATTCATTTTGGTAATTTTTCTTTCTTTACAAGACGATAGTATTTCTGATTGCTTTAACGGTGTTTCCTCACAACACAGAAAGTCCATTTAAAACTTTGTGTTTTCCAATTCTCAAATACATACACAACCTTAACAAATTCAATAATTATTAAAAAAATGTAAGGGATAGATTCCCGTACCCTTTTGCCCTCTTTTCCTTATACAAATGATTAATGATTAAACTGAGCAAAATCTACTCACAAAACAAAACAACAATAAAACTTACAAGAACAAAAAACGTTCTAATCCAGACAGTACCGTAATAACGGCTCTATCTCTTCATTTGGCTCCAATCTTTCACACTCCCAAAGTTTCAAACAGAATCCTTTAGGGAGTGAGGATATATGAACCGCAAACCCCCCTTCTTCTTCTTCTTCTTCTTTTTCTTCTTCTTCTTCTTCTTCTTCTTCTTCTTCTTCTTCTTCT
>RQTK01000020.1:1071667-1086273 GCA_003991915.1 Elysia chlorotica | reverse complement strand
TCTCTCTCTCTCTCTCTCTCTGTCTCTCTCCCCTCTGTCTTTGCTCCCTGTTTTGTCCCCCTTTCTTCTGTTTCCATACATTGTATTAATGTAACTCTTACTTAAATTTCTGTTCCTCTATTTTTCTGATCAAAGCAACTAGTTAAGCAGTAATTTGTTTCAGGCTTAAAATTTTTTAAGAGTGCCAATGTTTTTACAGAGCGCTAAGCTCAAACGCATCGTAACAATACCTACATCCATAATGAACAGAACAATTATAATATGGCTAGTAAGTTCAATTTTTCACTTTTGAATGAGTGTTGTTTTTCATTTTTTTTTGTGAATGGAATTTCTAAACCTCAATAGATCCTCTAAAATCTAATATTATAAATGAAGTCAGAAATGTAAATGGATATACCCATAAACTCTGTAGTACCGACATTTCTTTCTTTTTTGCAGGTAAAAAATGTGGTTTTGTCTCGTCTTCTAGTATTTTACTGTATATCCCTAGATAATAATTAAATTATTGTTAATATCGTTGTAGGCAGAGTACGTGTTACCGTTCTATTGCTAACTTTACCAACGGATCTCGAATGGAAGTAGGTGCAAATAACCATACGTTTTCAAGTTCTTCGGATGCCCACTGCACCAAGTCAACGGCGAACGACCCTTATACAAGCATAGCAAGTAACGATACAAACGATTCCGTACTCTTTAAATCTTCTGATCAACAAGGGCACAACAATAACAATAATAACAACAGTAGCAGTAGCTACAGCAGCAGCAGAAGTGATTGCAGTGGTAACAGCGATGATTGCAACAGTGTTGAAAGTAATGACGAAGAGCAAATCCAGAAGAGAAGATCACCGTTACAAGATATCGACACATGCAAGCTTGAGGCGGCTAAAACTGAGAACCTTCTCAAGAACCAAGATTTATCGGTGAGTATCACTCATGTTTCTTTTTAAATGAATAACTACGATCATTTTGTTGTATTTTACACTGGTTGCTTCCATGGTACGAAGAAAACAGTGTGGCTGCGTCAGGTTTGTATGTTTTTGGTTTTCAACTCCTAACGTGAGCAAACAGGCTAAACTGTACTGGACCACTTGTAAGATTTACATCTGGTAATTTTTAAGTTGGCTGCCAATCAAAGACAGAGCTGACGTATCAGGATTCTTGTTCAGCCGACCACAACATTCTGACAGCGACACGGTTGGTTGGTTGGTTGGGTTGGTTTAACGTCCAACAGAAGCACTATATAGGCAAAATTGTGGACGGGCCCCAAGACGGACGTCTGACAATTTTATGTGTTGCCACACACGAGACAGGGCGGGGATACCATGACTCCTTTCTGCGCCGGTCACATTATACTGACACCGACCCAACCAGTAGGGAACGCAACACACCCACTAGGGACAAATGCGGCTTAATTCTTATTCGAACCTAGGACTTGTCGATAGAAGTTGCGCTTTCTACTGCCTGGGCGACCCATCAATTATAAGTTGATCAATATATTTTTTGGTCATTTTTGTATGTTTGATATACGAAATATTTCTCGTAAGAACCTCCAAGATTTTATAAGTAAAAATTCAAGACTCTTGGAGGCCAACAAAGAAAAGGCTATTCCATGAAATTACATGGCTTAAACAGTATACAAATAAGTCTGGCCCTAAACATAATAAATCATCTTCTACCAACGCCAAATAGAAAAACTGTGTTAAAGTTCATGGAGAGCTTTAAAGCACTGGTCATAACATTGCCATTATGGGCTTCAAGTACACGTCAGAGGTTTATTAAAACAAAAGGGGCGGCTTTAAGGTGATGGAGCCAACGCACTGTGTTTTAAGATTTTTTTAAACCAGTAACGCTATAACTCATCTTCCTACGTTTAACGTATTAAATTTAATCACTTTATTAGTTGGGAATTTGATTCCATACAGACTTGTGTTACTTAGTCACAAGACATGACTGCAGTTTAATAATCATATGAAAGATTTAAAAAATCTTAGCATTGTTATTTTTTATACAGAGTTTCCTACTTTTTCTTTATATGCCATCTTTTAATAACGTCAATGTTCGCACCATTGAGCATTGTGGACATTTTATAGACTTGCTTGATAAGCTAAATCTAAAGCTGAGCACTATGTAGCATTGCAATCTTTGATAAAATCGCATTTCCTACACATCAAAAATAAAACAACCCATGACTCAAACACTGATAGCATAATCAGCAACTGTTCATTCAGATCTCTATAATTCACTTGCTTTGCTGGTTTCTACTCCCTGCCGATTTGCAAATAGCATTTTATAAAATATTTTGGTTTTTCCAAGCTACAATTATACATAATTATCATTATAGTCGTTGACTTCCAACAGACGAGACCACTCTTGCGTCAATATTTGTTATACCAGTTATTGCCCTTGTTAAATAATTAAAAAATCTTTCCTTGATTCTAGGGTCTCGCTCGATTCTATATGGTTATCTTCTCCGATGACCTTTACAGAAAGAACCAATTAGCAGTACGTGTTTAGTTACTGTTTAATTTTTATTTTTTTTTGTTCGTCGTGACTGATTTCAATAGTAAAAATGCTACACATACAAACACACACAATGGAATATCTGAACATTATTTTCACTGGTTGATAAATGTATGAATTCTTATGAATAAGTTTTACTTGTATCACGTTTTATCACACGTAAAGAACTGATTAGTTATTTGTATTGTAGTTTAGTTTGCCCGATGGCAAGTTAATACAAAACATATAATAGTATTTGATCGTGATCTAACAGCGAGATATATGTCTCTCTATTTTCAAAAAATGCCATTTATCAGAAAGCCTCTTCATTTCTAATGTTAAGGAGTCTTAGGACTCTGAAATAATTTTGCTATGTACGCCAAATCCTACGCCGACTTGAAATTAGTTAACAGCAGAAAAAAAACAGGATGTATAAGTTTTATTTCTTTGGATTTTACTCGAAATTTTTTTTGCGTGCGCCCATTTAATATGTTGTATTAAATAATTTAGTAACTCCAAAATTAATAATGAATACAAGGTTATTATTAATTTGTTCCCTCTATAGACATACGAGCATAAAACACAATTGATTACTTAAATAGAAAGGTAGAAGCAGTTGAACCGGCTCTAAAACCATCTTAACTTATTATTCCTATAATTTTGTGAAGAAGAAAAAAAACAATTTTAGGAGTAATTGAGTTCATTTCAGATCCTAGAGGGCTTAATAGAGTACGTCTTTACATAGGCAATTCATGCGTACGTTAACATTATAATTTCTTAATTTTGCCCCATGAATTGGGCAAATAATATTGTTATCAAATCTTATGTTATTATTCCTTAGAGAGCGCAGTGATCTAAAGGTATATTCCACACTCTCTTTGAGTGTCGAGGAGGTACGTTGCCTATGCATCGACAATACGAGGGTTCCAATACCACAAAGCGCAATCCTTATTGTTCACCCATTTTCACTAAAAACCTACTTTTAAATGCTTCGGAAAACACCGAAAAATTCCAGTTCTGCTTATATTTATTCTAGTGCTTTGCCTTTTCTTATTTTAGAAGAAGTCGTTGTTGTAAGAGTGGTAGTAGTAGTAGCAGTAGTAGTAGTAGTAGTAGTAGTAGTAGTAGTAGTAGTAGTAGTAGTAGTAGTAGTAGTAGTAGTAGAGGAGGAGGAGGAGGAGGAGGAAAAACGATGACAAAAATACAAATGAATCTGGAGCAAGAACAAACAATTGTTGAATCATTAAGATGCTTCTAGCTGGGTACTGGGGTATTTTTGATTTAAAAATACTTAGACCTATCCTTTTTTACCTTTCAAACTATGCGACATCAAACCTTTAATCTTTTCCTTTTTTTCCTTTTCCGCAATCCTCCAGCAAATGTTTGGTGATATTATTTGCCAAGCAATAAATGTATGCACGAGAATACATTAATTTTTACAAAACACAATTTTGGCGCAAGAACCGCATCACTGGGGCAGAAGAAATAAAACGACGCCAAAACTAAATTGATGATGCCAACGCTTCCATTAAACAATGTAAGAGGAAAAAAGGAAGAAATCAGACCTTTTCAAGAGACCCCCTCGCCTCACCCAAGGCAACCCCCTTTGCCCTTGTTTCTTCAATCTCCCCATTCCTTCTTGTCTTTCGGCTAGAATTACCTCCCCCTGCCTTGGTGGACTCCGAGGCCGAGTTGGAGGGGAAAAAGTTTTGCAGGTATTCTTTCCAGCCGTATTACATCATCAATCATGTGATATTAACGGAAAATCCCGGAAATTTTGTTGTTTTCGTATTGTTTTCTTAGAAATAATATTATAATACACACGGGAAACCGTTCCCTTGTTTAACCGTTTTCTCTCGTCTAAATTAAAACGTGAATTCACACTTTTCCTCAGAGAGTAATTTTCCTAGTTGTTCTCACTTTCCCATTCTATTTTTTACAAATCAGGTTCAATGGGAAGAAACCAAACTTGTCCATCTTTATCAGCCATTTCTTTACCCCCAAACTGTTATTTGTTGCGAAATGAATCAATTCAAATTAAAAATACAAAAAGATAAAGTTTAACGAAGAATACGCTGGTTAGTGTTATGAATTAAGAGAGAAATACGAAACTAGATCTTCTATGACCGTTATTTAATTAGTGTCTGATTCCGTCAGCAGGAAATGGGCAGAATTATACAGACAAAAAAAAATTAATTTCGATTACCGGAGATTATTCGATTAGGTGAAGCAAAGCGTGAAGACAAGGCTTAACAACAGATCGTTCTTCTATGAAAAGTCTAAGGCCTGGAAAAATACAAGAAGCATGGGAGACTTAATTTCCCATTAAATGAAATAGAATGAATTTGTGCACTTTGGAGAAGATGCATAGTAGTATGGGTCCAATTTTGTTGTCGATCTAAATGGTAAATTTTTTTCCATTTTTATCAAAACCATTCTACTAAATAGCGCTACGGTTACAAAATTTGCGTTAAATTTACGTTGAAGTAACTTTATTCTTTATATATTTATAAAACAAACTCAGGGCAATCTCTCTTCAAGTCTCCTTTTTCTGCAAATTATTTTTCCTATTCTAAGGTGTTCGCACCTGACGATTTTATCCAACAGAGAGTCATCCATGTACAGCATAATAAATGGATATTTCATGAAGAAAAAAATATTGTGAATTTTTTTTCCAATTGTTTTTCGTTATTAAAACAAAATCTAGCTCTAGATAGAGGGGGGCATTCAAAGGAGTTAAGTTAAATTGAGTTGGTTTAACATTCAACGTCAGCACAATATAAGCTATATTGTGGACGGGAAACAAGACTGACGTCTGACAATTTTACGTGCTGCCACACACGAGAAAGGGCGGGGATACCATGTCTCTTGTCCCAGCCGGTCACATTAAACTGACACCGACCAAACCAGTAAGGGGCTAAATCGCTGGGGTTCGAACCACGGACCTCCTGCGTTGGAAGCCGATGTTCTACCCCAAGTCTACCCCCCCCCCCTCCACTTTTCAAACGAGCTTAGACGATGTGGCGTTGCATGTAAGGCAGCTGGGCTTCGTCAAGCAAACCTGCTGATGCTAAGGTCAGTGACATCAATTTTTTTGCGCGTTTTCTTCTCTTTTTTTGTTGGTTGTTTTTTTTCGAGTGGTTTTTTTATTATAAATATTAAGATGTCTCATCTATCGTGTGATAATCAAATGGAAACATCATCTCGCGTAATGAAAACTGCTTGGTTCTAAGGCTGATATCTTAAACATAATTTTGTTTTCATATTTCATGCATGATGTGGTAACAGAAACTAATATTTTGGCCCATATAGTTTAATTGCTGATTTTCTTTCTCTGCTCGCCATACATGATGTGCTCTATAAAATTCCGTTTGATATTTGAAAGAATGACTGGGGCCTAATACACTTCCAATTTTAAAACCGTCCGTATTCTGTGAAGGATGTTAAAATAGTGCTCCACAGAAAGGAAAATAATCAACACAAAAACAAAAACTTTTAATTCTAACATTCCTAACCTCTTAGAGTATCAATAATACTAAGTTCGTGATTTTCTAATTGATATATCAGTTTACTACATATGTTTCCGTTCAAAAACGTATTGTGTGGTCATGGATGTTTCCTGTTTTCATTTCTAAAAAAGCGCTTGACTTTAAGGATGTGTTTTTATGTCCAAAGAGAATTTTTTTCTTTAAAAGGCGAATTTCTGGTATAGTACAGCAGAAAAAAAATCTCGTGGTTGCACCCGTAGCCGTCGATAAAACAACGTTTAGGGATCAGATTATGTTGTCCCTTTTTAATCATAACCCCTTGTACTAACGTAGTTTACCTAACTCAAATTTATTCTTTACTGATTTAAACACATGCATTTCAAAAAAATGGGCTTTGTTGTTTACATAATATCAGACTATAACCATGTCAATGCGTGCGCAGTGTTATTGTTTATTTTTCCCTTTGTGATTCATTACTAGCCAAAGAGTGATCTTTCCTGATTCTTTGACTGTGATACGCTCTCTATTATTGAAGGGCGAATTTCCCATCGACTCCAGTGCTAAAGATCAATCAACGATGGTTTGTATAGTCATGGCATAATACAACAAATTCATGTTCACATAATAATGTCAAAATAATGAAACGAGACCTACTTTATCTGCAAATTTGTACTACTTGCGTCATTCATTTCAAAACAAAGAAAAAAAAATTGCGTGTAAAAAAATAATAGTAAGTGAAAGAGACAATGATTATTCAGTGATTAAACCCAAGGAGGGTAAAAGGTGCACGGCAAACGCAAAACCTAACAAAATTATGATACGAGTACGAAGATTAAGCTAAGACACTTTATAGCTCTACAAATGATATTAACACCAACATGTGTCGTATGTACTTGCAATTTATTAAATTTAATACGAGGAGTGAGAATAGTGCGTCATTGGCCGTAGTAATCAATCCAATTTGTTTTTATATGAAATTAGAGATAAGCACTGATGAAGAGCTTCTTAAGTACAAGAAAAAAAGATACATATTGTAAATTTGTAGCTAAATTATGTTGATATGGGCATTGTGCATTGTGAGAAAAAGAGCAACAAACAATTGGTAACCCATCAATGCAGTTTGTAGTGGACCGACGTAGGGCTAAGTGATAAGATGGGAAATTTACAGTTGTGATGAAAACTTTCGTGTCACATTGCCACATCACACGGTACCTATAAGGTCCAAAAGACAATAGAACAGTGTGCGAGGAGTGAGAAAATAACATGTATATACGCCAAGACTTACTTTGACTAAAGACACCGTGAAAATAACAGGAATCAAATACACCTGTTAATTAAATACTGTACTATACTAACAGAAGGATAGATTTGTTTATGAAAGTGTTAAAAATGTTCATTGCGGTTTTATGTACCTTGCAGACAAAAGAATCTCAACATTACAAATCATTCCAATTAACCAACAAATCTAATGAACGGCTTATTCGTTCGACATCTTAACTCCTGAGAAATGGTTTCACTGGGAGCGCTTGGAACGGACCTATCTGCCCATTTATCTATCTATCTATCTATCTATCTATCTATCTATCTATCTATCTATCTATCTATCTATCTATCTATCTATCTATCTATCTATCTATCTATCTATCTATCTATCTATCTATCTATCCATCTATCTATCTACCTATCTTTCCAATCATTGATCTATCTTTCTATGTGTCTATCTTTCTATACGTCGATCTCTTTTTTACCTATGTAACTAAGCATATATTTCTATTTGTCCATCTCACAAGCACCCTCTACTCTCTACCCTTCTCACCCTATCAAAGACTTCCTTGCCCCCTTCCCACCCCCTTTTCACCCCCCCTCCCCATAAAATCCCCAATCAGAAAAATTTTAACCCCCAGTAAAATAGTTCCACTGGGAGCGCTTGGGCCGGACCCAGGCTGTGCGGAGCGCCAGGGAGAAGATTGCTGTCATTAGGTGCCCTTCATCACCGTCATTGCTGGCCACAGATTACTGGCCTCGCTGCTGGCTGCTTCTGCCTGGCTATGGCTCCCTCTGTCTCGCTCTGACTCTCTCTATCTCTCTCTCCTGTCTTCTATTGCTCTCTCCCTATGGCTCCCTCCGTCTCGCTCTGACTCTCTCTATCTCTCTCTCATGTGTTCTATTGCTCTCTCTCTGGCTCTCTCATATCTTCTATTGCTGTCTCTGGCTCTCTCTCTCTCTGGGTCTTCTATTGCTCTCTCTTTCTCTCTCTGGTCTCTCTCTCTTTCTCTCTGGCTATCTCTTGTCTTCATGGGTCAATATGGCTTTCTCCTGTCTTTGGGAGCTCCCTTTGTCTCTCTCTTGTCTTCTCTGTCTTCCTCTGGAATTGCTCCCCTGACTGTCTCCTGTCTTCTATGGCTCCACTGCCCGCTCTCTGGCTCCCTTTAGACTCTCTCCTGTCTTATATAGCTCCAGTTTCCTTTTTTCTCTGCCTCATTATGGCTCTCTCTCTCTGACTACCTTTCTTCACTGTCTTCCATGGTTCCCTCTGGCTCCCTCTCCACTATCTTCTCCCTCTGGCTACTTCTGTCTGTCTGTCTGTCTCTCTCTTACTCTCTCTCTCTCTCTCTCTCTCTCTCTCTCTCTTGCTTCCTCTCCTTTCTTTAACATCTCTCATTGTCTTTCTCTCCTGTCTTCATGCCCTCTGATTCTCTCACGTTTATGACTCCTTACGCCCCTTTGATTTGCTCTGGCTCACTCCTGTCTTTTGTGGCTCTCTATGGTCCTCTGATTGCTCCTCTGGCTGGCCGAAGATGGGATGGATGGAAGATTCAAGATATGGAAGAGAAAATCTATGAACAGAAGAAGGAGACAAGATGGAAAAGAACGATTACAAATATAAAGGGAGGTTCAGAAAGACAGAGAGAGAGAGAGAGAGAGAGAGAGAGAGAGAGAGAGAGAGAGAGAGATGAGAGAGATAGATAGATAGATAGAGAGAGAGAGAGAGATGAGAGAAAGCGTGTGTGTGTTGAGGGAAATAAAAAGTGGTCAAGTGTGTTTGTGTAAGATAGAGACACATACACCGAGGTACAAAAAGAGAGACAGAGTGAGAGAGAGAAAGAGAGAAAGAGACACAGAGACAAACATAGACATAGAGAGGAAGAGAAAGACAGAGAGAAACCTGATTGGACTTCCAGACGCTGATTGCTTGCTCCCTGAGGGTAACGCTTGCCAAGCGTCCTGGGCCTAAGCTCGTTAGGGGATAAAAACGGGGGGACGGAGATAAAAGGCAGGGGAGTGTATTACCCCACGGAGCTCCCCAGAGAGCTCCCTTCAGCGCTAAACGGCTAGTTTCAGTAGTTTGTGGGCTGAGCGCTGAGCTATGACCTCGCGTGCCGAGGCGGGAGGTTGGTTTGGTTGGTTGGGTTGATTTAACGTCCAACAGCAGCACTATATAGGCTATATTGTGGACAGGCCTTAAGACGGACGTCTGACAATTTTTATGTGCTGCCACACAGGAGACAGGGCGGGGATACCATGACTCCTGTCTCAGCCGGTCACATTACACTGACACCGACCCAACCAGTAGGGAACGCAACAGCCACGATTCGAACTCGGGACCTTTTGCGTCGGAAGCCGATGTTCTACCCCTGGACCACAGTTGAGTTGAGTTGAGTTGAGTCAGCTGTCTAACGTAAGCCTACAACTTAGCGCTGTATAGGGTTTTTTGTGGGCGGGTCCTAGAACTAACGCCTGCCAATTGTAACGTGCTGCCAGACAGAGTCAGTACGGGCTACGATGATCCCTGTCTCAGCCGGCCACGCTTGTCTGACACGGAGCCAACCAGTAGGGTTAGCGGCTGAGAAACAGTTGAACAACCTAGTGGCAGAAAGGGTCAAACGTGAGTCTTATCTGTAATATAAAACATGAGGTGACCTCAGTCAAGATAATTTATTTTTGACCTGACGTATATTTGAAGATATCCAGAGCTCGGAGACTTGGAACTGGTAGTTTTAAACATACTCAAAGTTTTCCTCATGACAGTTAATTTATAACAAGCAAAATTTTAGTGACATCATAATTATGATTACACAAAATGGTAAATAGAAAGACGGTGCTTATGTTCAACGTTCATACTAATCATACATAAGAAGGAAGATGATTCTCATGGGTTGTGTACCTGTTTTGCGTTAGAAAAAAAAAAACATTGAGCAGTTATTTAAAAGCAGTAAAGAGTACACATGTAACAGTTTGTTACTAACAAGAGCAGTATATAATTCATGATACACTGTATCTGATTTATGTTCACGATTGGCTTAAACGATACGTGACGTTGAAAACTGAAGGTTTTGTTTCCTGCAAAAATAATTTCATAACAGAATATTCCTCAGGTGCCATAGGTGGATTTTTTTTTATTATAAAACAATAAAGAGCATTACGTTACGTATATTTGTCCGGCAGTTTATATTCTGGGTTCCATTTTCTAAACCTTTGATATTTATAATTTGGCAAGTAAGAAAATGTTTCTGTAAAATGCTAACAGTGTCAAATAAATAAAAAGAATCATCGCAAAGTACAAGTAAACGAATCCTTCCCTGACACTTATATATACTTGACTGTTTCAGCAAAAAACGAAATTTGTTTTTAAGCATTACCCGAGATTAATAAATGGTGTTAAATCTTGTTCTATGTGTAACGTTCTGAAATGCAATGTGGTAACAGAAAAACTTTGCGTACATTAAGATTATCAGCTTGTAAAAAATACGCCTTTGAGAGTTCTCCATCTATAGATAATAATAAACACGTTTATATATCCTAACGCAGCTTTTAGGGACCATCTCTATTTAAATTAAAAAAAAAAAACTGTGTTGTTTACATTTTATTATAAACCGGTCTTGCAGTTATAGAAGAAAACGTTTTGTTGTTCTTGTTGTTTTGAGTTTCTTTTTTTCTATAAGCCTTTAGTTTTATGCAATCTAGTCATCACTCCATTATTCCAATGTATAATTTCAGGTCATGTTTTAGGCAATAAATCATTGTTGAAAAAACATTAGGAAGAAGACGATATTACATTTCATTTTATACATTTGGAACTGCATGATGAATCGAAAACTGGATTGATACAGAAAGAATAATTACATTGTGCAATGGTGCACCAAAAGTAATTTAGGACAGATTGAACAATTGTAAACATTGCCCAACCTGAGAAAGTATAGAAGGAATAGAATACGTAGAATAAAGGGTTAGAAACTTGAGAAAAAGAAAAAGAAATGTAGGAATATTAGCGGAATGCATAATTTAAAAAGTGTAAATAGTAACAATAGAAAAGTAATAAACATGTATAGACTTAGTGAGAAGGCGAAATGTGGGATGAAAAAAGTAACAGTAATTGCGAAGCAAAAGTTACGCTTCAAAAATGGAATGGTTAGATGGGTTGGATCCGCCTTTCACGGTGAGTAACTACTCGATGTCTGAGAAAATCATTGGGTCTGATCGCCAGAATATTATTCAATTACTGCGATGCGGGAAGTAATCACGGCCATTTCCAAAATCGTTCGATCATCTGTAATCACAGTCCGGGTAGAGTTGGGGCAGAGTACAAAGAGAGGAGGTGGCCACAGAGGGAGGACGACAGAGATACGAGAGGAGGCACAGAGGGCTAAGAGGGGTTAGAGTAGAAGACAGAGAGAGGAGATGGGAGACATGAAGGAAGAGGAGGATAGAGTTGGGGCAGAGTACAAAGAGAGGAGGTGGCCACAGAGGGAGGACGACAGAGATACGAGAGGAGGCACAGAGGGCTAAGAGGGGTTAGAGTAGAAGACAGAGAGAGGAGATGGGAGACATGAAGGAAGAGGAGGATAGAGTTGGGGCAGAGTACAAAGAGAGGAGGTGGGTACACAGAGAGGAGGACAGAGATACGAGAGGAGGCACAGAGGGGTAAGAGGGGTTAGAGTAGAAGACAGAGAGAGGAGATGGGAGACATGAAGGAAAAGGAGGATAGGGGTTATAGGGAGGAGGACGGAAAGACGAGAGGGGGCACAGGGGGTAGGGGGAGGAGAACAGAAAGAAGAGAGTGGGTAAAGGGGCATGGGAGAAGGGAACTTTAGTGGGCAACTGTAACCGGCACGTCAATAGTAATCAGCATGCTCGGAAAGCAAACAGACCACAGGAAATGAATCTAATTTTTTCACCGTAATAATCCGTTTGCTTTCTCAGAGGGAGGGAATATAACGACGGAGTAGACGCAGATGATTGTTTGATTATTTTGGTTGGTCATAATTATCGGGGACATAGCGTTTTCAGCCTCATTATAAAAATAATATTTGGTATTTCTGAAGGAAACGCATATATCTTCCTTTTCAGATTATAATAGATTTATTTCAATGAAAGAGTTAGTTGACCTGCGTATTTTTTTCTCTTTGTTTGTTTGTTATAATTACATGTAATAAGTTAATAATATGTCGTAAAATGACGTAGATAATATGTGTAATTTATATTAATGTATTTATATTTTATATTTTGTGTTTCATGTGTTTCCATGAACCAGAACCTAAATTTGATTCTCTAATGGGCATCATGAAAAATAGGAAATTGTTTTCAAATACGTAATTAGAGACAGTATAATTAATGCTTCGTTTCAGATAAGGTTCATCCATATTCTTATTGGAAAATATAATCATTACAACTTCTATACTATTATTTAGCTATACAATTCTAAACATAATCATTTCCTTTAATTTTGTCTATTTTTGTGCATCGCAAATCTGGGTTTATTGGAGACAACTTTCAACAGTCATTTTTAACAAATTAGTAAAAAACAAAAACTTTAAAAATCACATTGTGTTTTAGGGTCGTATAAACAGATTTTTACTCTGCCAAGGAAATTTAATATTACGCCACTAACAAAGAAACAATGGGGATTTAGAGGGAGCTATTTTGCTACTTGCGGTAAAAAGGAACACGTTGGCTTACACTGTTGCAGATGATGCAGTAGGAGCAAGGTTACAGTTCAGACTTACAACATGTTTGGTCTAGTTTAGTCGCGGAAGTTAGAATATTAAGCCGCCTCTATATTTAACATCTTTCGTTTTATTCATTATTAAAACGGGATTCTGTCTTTGTAAATAGTGGGATAAGCAGATAGAGACACAAAAAAATCCGTTTGACGGGTACGAAACCATAGACTGGAATGCATAAAAATAATGATTAGAGTGTACACGCAGAACGTTAGACACATAGTAAAATAAAAGAAATAGACAGAGAGAGAGACAGAGAGAGAGAGAGACAGAGAGACAGAGAGAGAGAGAGAGAGAGAGAGAGAGAAAATCAAAGCAGTTAATTTATAACGATAAGATGGCAAAATCGTGTGCATGTGGTCAAATATGTAAAAAAATGATAGAAAGGAAAGAAGAACCAGAAAGTGTGTGTGTTAGTGAAAGAGACGGAGGGGGTGACAGAGAGAGAATCAGAAGATAGAGAGCTTTAAAAAGACAGGTAGTCTTTTGTCAAGAGTGTAAGCTAGTAAATCAAATGATTATTGAAAAAGAAATAAAGTGTGAGAAAGAGAAAAAGGGAAGAGAGACACACATAGATACAGTCAGAAAAAAGAGCATAGAAATGCAGATAAGAAAGAAAAAAAGAAATACATATACAGCAAATATGATGCGTGTGATGTTTCTTTCTGAGTGAACGGATTATCCAGAAAGGCGTAAAATGACGCAAAGAGAAAAAAAAATTAGGATCAGAGAAGGAGAGAGAAAGAAAGACAGACATAGAGAGGAGAGAGAGAAAGATAGAGAGAAAAATAGAGAGAGAAACAGACAGACAGTCAGACAGACAAATAGATGGATAGAAAGGCAGAGATAGAGGGAGAGAGAAATAGAAAGACAAAGATGCAGAGAGACAGAGAGACAGAGAGAGAGAGAGAGAGAGAGAGAGAGAGAGAGAGATAAGCAGAAACACAGAAACAGACAGATGAACAGAAACACAGAAACATATATATTCACAAAAACACAGACAGCAAGAGAAAAACAGAGACACTCAGACACACACAAGTACAAGTAGGAAGAAACATAAAAGGCAATTTTAAACGACGCCTAAGAGACAAATACTCAGCAAAGAAGTTGCGTGCGAGGATTCGAGCTGTGTGTAAACTGGCAAATCAAATTGAAGGGGGCGAACTCGCTCAATATCCGGCAATTGGGCGTCATGAAAAGGTTGAAAGTGTAGAGATGCTTGCTGGATTCTGTGAACTTGCTATACAAGTTTCTAGCACTGCCTCTGGATCTTTAGAATCCATTACAAACGGAAGATTTTCCATTGAGAAACGAAAAGTTAAAAGCGAATACTGTCATAAAAGTCGCGGTAACGTCAAGAGGCGGAAACTGGAAAGAATAAATTATGAAGAAGTGAAATTTCTCTGATGAAACTTTTCTCTTTATCTTCAGTGATCTACCAATGTTTCTCCGTCTCTCTCCCTCTCTCTCTCTCTCTCTCTCTCTCTCTCTCTCTCTGTCTCTCTCTCTCTTTCTCTCTCTCTCTTTCTCTCCCCCTTTTCTCTCTCTCTATCTATCTATCTATCTATCTATCTATCTATCTATCTATCTATCTATCTATCTATCTATCTATCTATCT
>RQTK01000020.1:1029798-1071577 GCA_003991915.1 Elysia chlorotica | reverse complement strand
TATGTATGTATGTATGTATGTATGTATGTATGTATGTATGTATGTATGTATGTATGTATCTATCTATCTATCTATCTATCTATCTATCTATCTATCTATCTATCTATCTATCTATCTATCTATCTATATATCTATCTATCTATCTATCTCGTTTTCGTTGTCAGCTTTACAGATTTCAAATTGAGATTCAGGATTAAAGGGGCGAGAGTCGTTAACGAAATCAAAAGAGTTCGAACCCTGTAATTTTCCAGATATTTCTTTCCATGCCCCTGGTATAATTTACTACCATACTGGCGGCCTTGTCGCTAGAAAATAATTTGCAGAACCTCCCCTACAATCAGGGCCTTCACTTCATGTGGAGATAATGATATATGAATAGGGAATAAGATGTCAGAAGGGATGAGAGAGGAAAATCGTGGGATATATGAAGGGAGAGAAAATCAAAAGAGAGAGAGAGAGAGAGAGAGAGAGAGAGAGAGAGAGAGAGAGGGAGGTAGGGGGAGGAATAGGGGGAGAGTGGGGTGGGAAAAAACAAAGATAAAATAAGAGAATGCTAAAATTTGAGTATGTGCGTGTGTGAGAGAGATATATAGAAAGAGACAAAAGTTGAAGAAAATGAATTATATCATAAGCGATCGATAAGGTAGAGGGATAGAGAGAGGATTAAAGGGAGATAACGAAAACATGTGAAAACAGTAGAACTATTGGCAGGAACTTACGATTAAAAGTCAACACCTTCACCGCTACCAAAGTTTTCAGGATTTGCAAGTTGTGAAGTGTTTATTTATAGGTCCACTTGTCGTGCAAGGAAATGGACAAATTGTGTTAGGAGATCTAAGTAAGTATCGCTTCCGATGGCGCGGAGAAAACTAAAGTGTCTTCCATTGCTCCAGGTCTATGTCACGCGATAGTGGCTAGAGGCCTGGGTGTCACGCCATACCTTTTAGCACCGAGTCCATGGTTTTACCATCGAGCCTTCAAATTGTTCCTAATGTTAAACCTTGTCTGTCCTAGAAAGATAAACCCAGTCCCTATCCTTGTCATGATTACCATCGTTATCATCGTTTTCACTATATTCGTCATATCCTTCTTTATCATTGTGGCTATCATTATCATTAGTATCATCGTCATCATCATCATCATCATCATCATCATCATCATCATCATCATCATCATCATCATCATCATCATCATAATCATAATCATAATCATTATTAACATCACAGACGTCATCATAATCTTACTAACGGACGTCAGCATTTTGGAGCGAAATTTAGAGCGGTATTTACTATGCTTAGAACAGGCAGAGACTAAATTAGGAGCTGACCAGTGGTCTTGAACAACGACTTGTCCCGTTTAGAAAGTAGTAATTATTGTCTCAAAACCTTCAAAGACATTGAAAACCTGAAAAAGATCGCAGAATAGAGGGATCAGTGGAGGATTAAGTGCACAGTAATACAAAAGGAAGCCGAGTCGTTGCAGTCTGACGACTATGATGCGGAACGGCGGTAAGTAAGTAAGTATTTACTATGCTTGGAACTTACACTAGTGTCAATCGAAATATTACCTGAGGACAAACACAGTCATTCTTCAACATTCCTTTGGTTCATACCGCCATTACGTCAACCATATATCTAGTTTAACGTAACTTTCAATAAATATTTAGCTACCATGAAAAAGAACACAAAAACTAACATTTGATTAGGATTCAGAAGAGCTGGACATGATTTTTACTAATATAACAACGCATCCAAATGCCTCTACCGAGCTTCTAAAAAAACAAAACAGACAAAATACAGAATTAGACAAACATTTGTACTAAAAGTAAAAGTCACCTATTTAATGGTTTAACTAGTAGGGACAGTTAGGTAAGTTACAATTGCTGCTTTGTAAACTAAGTAGGCTGAACAAAAACAAGCATTAATTCCTTCTGTTCTAACTGTGTCCAATAATTTGAAAGAGGTAGATCTCTACTACTCTTATTACGCGAAATGTGTTGAATTCGGTGACGTGGTCTGTCCTTTTGGAGAACTCGACCAAGATCCACACAAGTAAAAGATATGAATAGAATAATTGCGGTGTGCAATGACTTTTAGAGAAAATTATTAAGAAACAATCAATTAGTATAGGATAGTCAGGATTATCCTTTTTTACAATGACAGAATGGCCCAGTTCGGTCAAAGAGAAAAACGACGTGTCGCCTCTACGCTGTTCAGACAGCCAAACAAGAAAAAGCCTCAGCCTCGCGCCATCTTGTGGCGTATTTCTTCCGGGCGCATGCGCAAATAAGCTAACGAAGCGGAACCTTGCCGCTCAGTCAAACCTCCCTGTACAGAGTTGGGGGACGCACTGGCTCGGAAGTCATGAAATCATCCAGTCACTTCTGGGTTGAAAATTCGTTTTTCTGTTTTCTTCCTGGGCCTCATCTCGTTATCTCAGCTTCTAGTTTAGTCTCTGCCTGTTCTAAGCCTTCGCTTAAGTCGGTTGCGTCCCTTTGAAACACTTCGATTCGTTTTGTTGTTTTGGTCTATTTCTCTTGTGTGTGTGTGTATCGATTGGTTTTACCACTTTTTCCGCTGTACAAGTTCCAGATTGATTCGCATTGTAATATCAGTTTACCTTGTCGTTGTTGTTGTTTTTTTTTTTAAATTTAAAGTTTGCTTTCTTTTTATCACTGTCTCCAATACTCTCCCCCTATATTTGTTTTTCTCTCTGTGCCTCTCTGTGTCCCTGTCTCTGTTTTCCTATATCTGTCTCCCTGTGTCTGTTTCTCTCTCTATTCTTCTCTTTCACTCGTTCTCTCCTCTTAACTTATTAATCTCATCCTCATCTTTTTCTGTTTGTTGATAAGATTTACTATATCTTTCCCAACCTTTCAATAATCAGTTTTTTACATGTTCCTGTATTTGTAATTTTATGAAATCAACATAATTTTTTGTGGAA
This sequence comes from Elysia chlorotica, assembly GCA_003991915.1. NCBI lineage: Eukaryota > Metazoa > Mollusca > Gastropoda > Plakobranchidae > Elysia > Elysia chlorotica. The sequence goes on along the minus strand of RQTK01000020.1, from coordinate 1,068,634 downwards.
AATAACAAAAACAAAACAAAAAACAACTGTTTACCACCGCATCGTAGTTTCAAAGATGCAAAATTGTTACTGTATTTTTTTAATGCGTAATCTGATTGAAAGACTGTTCAGTTCTGCAGAAAGTTATGCAAGGCGCAATAAATAGGCAGGCTCGACAAAGAGTATAGAATCCTATTCCTTTAAATATTATTTTACTGCTTCGTTTTTTAGTAGCGCAATGTATTTAAAAGCTCTATGTTAACTTTTTCTCGGAAAGTCCAGCTGCAATACGGTATAAAAAATACAAAGGATCAGGAGACAACAAAAGTATTTAGGTAGAAAGCCATTATACTTTGTTAAATACTCAGAGAGCGACACAAAATAGATATTCACTAGTCTTGAACTATTCTTAAAACGAAAAAGAAAGAATACCCCCCCCCCCTTTTTTTTTCTTCTAAAAACAATAACAACAAAACGAAACAGAATTTAAAAAAAAAGCAAAAACAAAAACGAATATCTATAACAGCAGCAAACTAAAAAATACAACTCCACTAAAAAAATAAGAAGAAGAAAGAGAGAAACCTTTCATCTTGCGTAATGTAATAACAATCAAATTAAATTTAAAGGAATATTATTCCATGCTCTTTCACGAAACGCTTTGTCGAGGCCTGCATAGAAATTGCCACTTGCAAAACCCCAGTTCAGTAATAAAATCATAAAACTTTCGAAGTTCAATGTTTACTATGAACGCTTTTATATTTTATCTACTTTGTGGTTTACCTACTGAATCAGAGGTAAAATAAACAACATGCAATACAACATGCCGGTTATATTTCATATGTCTGCACAATCGTTCCGCTTTCTCTCTGTCTCACTCTGTCTGTATTCAGTGGCTTTAAACACTTATGTAAAGAAAGAGTTGAAGATATAGAGAAAGAAAGAGAGAGATGGATTATGTAGAAAAGGCATGCTAACTTGAAAAACAAGATCCCCCCAGCCCCTGTATACGCAAGCCTTTTTATCCCAATGGCTTATCTTAACCCGCGGAAATTTGAGATAACAAATGCATGCCAAGATTATTACCTTAGCATAAGATATTTTTTGTATAAACTTTTTTCTACCTTTACTGAAAACTTAAAATTTGTCTGATATGATTCGAAAAACGTATTATTTGAAATAATATGGAATATTCTGTTTGGTATTGCTTTTCTTTCAAATTTATTTTATTATTTTTATAATTCATTTTTAATCCTCACAGTCGCATCATATATTTTGTTATTTGTTTAGATAATTGAGTCGGGTTTCTGCCATTTCCTCGCCATTTATGCAGCTTTTAACTTTCTTTACTTTTTTCGAGACTAGATTTTATTTCTTGATAAAGGGGTGTAGAAATGTTTATCGTAACCGCAACAGAAGCGGTTTGGATAAGAAAACAAATAAATTAAGTTGCAAAACAACAACGACAACAACAACAACAACAACAACAACAACAACAAACAAAGAGCTGTGTCTACTACAAGGCATTTATGGCACATATCCAACATACACGAACACATTCTTTTTTTAAGGCTGCTTCTGTGAGAGTCAAGAAGGAACGTATCGTCTTATCTTTATACATCAAGCAAAGATAGATGAACGTTCAAGCAAAGATAGATGACGCAATGTGTGTGTGGAAACATCTTAAAACGTGGGTTTACCCAATACTTTGTGTGGTCTTTGTGCACGTGATATACTACGCTGTTTTAATGCTGCATGTGGGAGCTCTCTGTCTGTGGGGAGCCGGAATGGTCAGTAAATAGAGCACTGTATAGATACACAGATGGCCCGAAGTTTCGACCTAACTTTAAATTCTGTATAGATACACAGATGGCCCGAAGTTTCGACCTAACTTTAAATTCTAGTATTGATACTACTGCTGTTACTGCTGCTGCTGCTACTACTACTACTACTACTACTACTACTACTACTACTACTACTACTACTACTACTACTACTACTACTACTACTACTACTACGACTACTACTACTTCTAATGCGATTCTTAACGATTTTGCACTTCATCTCCATATTGGAAATTGCGGAACCAGACAGGCGACTTTCTAAAATCATCAACTGAAAATGTTTATTTCATTATGTTTTTTTGTGTGTTTTCCGAAAATGTCTTTAGCTTCTCTCCGTCTTCGATAACAGTCTAGCTTGTTTGTCTTAGAGTAATGGAGTTTAAAAAATATTTGGGGAAAGGTGGGGGGGGGGGTAGGGAAATAATTTCTTTGTCGGATGCCATTCCCTACTTGTTAGGTTGGTATCAGTAGAATGTAATCTCTGTTATCCTGACAATACATATGTGTGGCAGCAGGTAAACATGTCAGAATCCCAATACAACCTAAATGGCGATATAATTATTGTCCATACGCATTTTGAAATTTTATGTGCGGCTCTGTCCAATATTATGGAGTGCGCGTATTACTCTTTGACAGAAACGCATGCTGAATTTTAATATCTAAAAAAAATTATGCTTAATAATAAATCATACTTTTACGTTGAAGCTATAAAACAGGTGTCCACAAAGCTTGTATTTATGTCGAAATTAATTGCTTTGTTTTCGCCGTGTGTTGTGCACCTCTGTCCAGTTTTATGGACTGCGTGTATTGTAGTTTGACAGAAAAACGTATGCCGAATTTTAATGCCTAAAATAAACCATGTTCTCATTGCAGCTATGAAAACCCGTGTTCATTAAAACTTTTATTCATATTAATAAATCAAACAGGCAGCAGATGGCAAATATGGGTGGTGGACGAACATATATTTGTTTTTACTGCCTGGCTTTTAAGTTTTGACATTTCTATAGTCATCTTACGATGAATTTGACAAATTGGGATGGATTTAAAAAATGTGAATAACACAGCAACCGATAGGAGTCGTGGGCGGGATATAAAAAATTGAGGTGCTTGTTAAATGGTCAAGTCACGTTTACTCATCAGTGATTGGATACCTACTCGCTCTCACGTAAAGAAACAACTACTGTCTTACTATGATATTTATAGAGGGCAGGTCCTACTTATAGCATCTCAATTGGGGTGTTTCATAGTTAACTATTTATAGATAAGCAAGATTCGCCCACCAGAGCCATCGGATCTATCGGACATCCACCACTTCGATTAGTGGCGTTATTTACCAATAGCGTTTTTCATCCTTTACATTTTCTTTGTCAGAAGGTCAGTTAAAGCTGTCTTTGAATGCTCATATAGCTAAAGCACACGAAGATAGATTCAAACATTATAATAGCATGCGTTTGAAGTTAAACTATGATTTATAAACATATTTCCAAATACTTAGAAACAGAAATATGCCAGGGGAAGGTTATTCAAGACATGTGTTTTTCATTGATAAGGAGAAAGCAGCGTCTGCAAAAGCTGCTAAACATGAAGAGGAATCCGGGAAAATGGTAAACTATATCAGAAAAACAAAAAGATGGTCCACATTATTTATCTATTATAAAACAAATTTAGTGCTCATTGCGGGCTCCCCGCCTCGATTTTTGCCTATATCCACAGTGTTTTTATTATTCTGACAACCGTGCACCTTAAAATGATTATGATAACATTAACATTGTGAGTGCGTAATATAACATGTATAAAAGAAAGCAGAGACTATAAAAACAGATTTGGTTAATTCTGTGGGTTTCATGTTGTTGTTTTGTTCGGGAGGTTGGCAATCACCATCTTTTTGAGAACATTCCCAACTAAGACAAACTGCACATTGTGAACTTGAGACAAAACGAAAAGAGAAATTAACGGAGGACATGAGACATCTGCCCGAAACTCAAACTGGTTTTTATTTGTGATGAGGGAACGATCCAAACTTTTCCCACAAATTTCAAGCGTTTTGGGTCAATGTAACCTTCACCATTTGGCTTCAGACGTGAAACATTTTAGAGGTTTTAGACACTTCTCAGAAAGCATTTGGGCGTCATAAGCAGATTCTATCTTCAGATTATGACCATACCAGATCTTACTGGATGCATCTCTAGCTTTAAGCAGCGTGGAAATGGACAGGAGACCAAACTTGAAATGAGCGATTCCCCACTTTACCACTTTTATGATAGATTATAATAAATCATACTAGTGAATCCTGCCCGCAGCCATTTTTTCGCTGAACCCTCTTTTTGTCCTCTTATTGGTTATAAAACCAGACTGAACATCATGAAACATATAAAAAAATTGTTATCAGTACACTTAGATTTTTTGTTTTTGTTTTGTCTTTTGTGTGTGTGTGTGTGTGTGTGTGTGCTTTATTTTTCTTTGAACAATGCCATGTGAATTTCACTACGAAATCACCCTAAGGAAGAGAAATACTGAAAATTGAAAAGCAAAATATTTGTCTTTGGTACGAAATACCCTAAGATGTCTATTGCGCAAACCGGGTTAATCTTTCTTAATTGAAAGCATATATCTCTGAATTACTTCCATACAGCTCAAATAACAATCTTCACTTTGAATTGATTAGAGTTTGATCAGCACTGTAACAAAGGAAGAACATGTCTACAACACTAGTTCTACTCTGACTGACCTTAATTATCCCTTCCTGGTTATACGATATGGTTTTTCCTCCAAAACCACTTAACATCGTTATGGAAAATTTCAGATCTGCTATGACGTAAATACGCCCAGAAATATTAGGTGTATGTACATATTGATCTACTTCGTATTACAACGATATTGGGAAGCTTACCTCCCCCCACCCCCCCAAACACACACACGCCCAAATATATATAAAATATATAGCTATATAGGTATATCGCAGCATCAGCTGTGAAGTTGTCTATTTCTTTTCATATAATAATTATGATTTAAAAAAAAAGAAATACGCCAATTTACAACTAACGTGGAAAATTAATATTTCGCTCTATTTATTGAATTTAACAATACAACAGAATTTAATGAATTTAAAAACAAAACAAAACAAACGAATTCTAAGTAACACAAATATTATCTCGTTTTCCCTTACAAAAGATGACTGAAGATGTTATGTTTGAGTCTTTTGTAAATTCTGTCGTTTTTTTAAATCATTTTCAAAATAAGCAAAAGACGAGTACTAATGTATTGAATTAGGCATATTGCTAAAACTGTGCTGCTCTGGAACACCTTTATGACACACTAATCAAAATCTCCAGTAACAGGTAGAAAGATACACAATAATAAAATGATATAAAAAACAACAAGTAATTTAAGAAATAATCAATTTATTTGTATCGAATTTGATATTCAGAGAAAATCTTAGAAGCAAGAAAAATAAATATTCAATGGACTTGTTATTGTTGTTGTTATTGTGTTGTGGATGTTGGTGAGGTTGTCGCTGTTGTTTGTCAACGCATATTATCAGAAGCTATAGTTTTTTGTTGATAAAACCATGTCTTAGCAAACTAGACAATGGATTTATCCATTCTCAATTCAACCTTGTTTGACGAAACGCCTTTTACGTCTGTGAAATATTGCTGCTTTTCATTCTGTCTCTCATACAAACGTAAATCTGCCTGTTTAATTTCCGCCGCCCAATTGTCACAGTTTAGATGTGAATTAAACTCTGAGAGATTCTGACACACCACCATCACTAATTAGCTATCAACGAAAGATAATTTCCGTTTTCGATCACCTTTCAAAAATGTGTGTTAGTTTGATAACACATTCACACAATGCCTCAAGCAGTGTTCAGTGTCTAGCGGTTACCTTGCGGGAAAAAACATCCGTCTGTATATGACTCGCACTGCTTTGAACTGCAAAAATCTTAATCATTCTAGAGTAACGTATTACTTTTTCACACTTAACTGTCTGGAAACTATGGCTTTGTATTTTGTCAAGAAATAATGAACGATAGAAAGGCTGTGCTGTTGATTTTGTCCTAGGTGGAAACTAATATCTGAAAGCTTCCGGCACATGCAATTAGAAAGAAAAGGTGATGTTCTTATTTAATTGAAAAAGATTTAGGACCGGATATTAATTTATATTGTAAAATCGATTGCCAGCACTTTATGTCACAGTATTGTTTAGAATTTGGACAAGACGATAACAATTAATATACACATGGTGTACAATCTTATTGTAAAATTATTTGTATGTTTGTTTTGTTGCTTATCTTCCAACGTTAGCACTATATAGGCTATATTGTAGACGGGCCTCAAGAGTGATCTCTGTCAATTTTACATGCTGCCACAGATAAACAGGCAGGGATAACATAACTTCTGTCAAAAAATTATACTGAGATCAAGGCTTCCAAAATATAGCAGACAAAGTCACCGAAGTGGAAAAAACATTTGCATTAAGAGTCCAAATGCACTATATTTTAAAAAAAAGTAGAAACAGTTAGATCAGCTCTCCTTATTGCAGTGTGGGATAGTAAGCTGGGCAAAAATTATCCTCTGAGTATCAATTTGAACTAACTCCCCTAATGATTTATGAGAGATACACCACTGTTACCCTTGTTACGCTAAGATTTGTTCATTTCGATGACTTGGCCTGTTTTCAAGGAGGCTGACATCGATCCAATCAGTTAGGACGAAATAGCCAGATCGGTACTCGAACCGCGGACCGCCGGTGTGCTATCCAGGGCTACAGCGCTCCTCTTAAAATGATATGTAATCATTTTTGTTAACGTGAAATTGCTATCAAACGTAATTACGAAGCGACGTGTAGTTCTGTAGTTGTTTTTTTTCTTTCTTATGGAATTGTAATCACAATGTTTTTGTAGTTGTTATTGTTGTAGGTATCTTTTGCTTTTTTTTTCAACACAAAAATGGATGAAACACATTTTCCAAAATACTATTCATTTTTTCTCTGCAATAAGATTTAAAAAAATTAATTTAACGTCAACATTAATTTTAGTTACTAGCATTTAAAGTTTAATGTAAAAGAAAAAACAAAATAAAATAACAGAACAAAAAAGATCAAGTTAACTCAAATTACAGTGCCTAGTCGGTAGTCACTCAGCCCTTGCATCCGAGCTAAGGCCAATAACAGACTGTGATTTGAACTGACTGTGTAATTTGAAAGTCACCATGGCAGTCTTGTGGCCGTACAGCGACATTGGGAATTACAGAGGACACTCATCAAAGAGAAAGAACAAGCACACTCAGAATCCTGCTTTTCTAGAGAGGCAAAAGCGGGAAGAAAGAAGCTAGATCTAGATCTAGATTGCTCCTTGTGTGACATAAATAGACAAGAGGACATTTTTGTGTAAGAATCGAAACAAATAAGAGCAACACTGTACTTTCTGTTTTGATTTATCTTTCTTCATCTATTTTTAATATTAAAAGGGTCTTGTGATTTGAAACGCCAAAAATATTTTAATCATCGAAAACGGATAAGTCTATAGTGTTTTACTTAATTTTACAGCAGTTCAACAATTGTATTTCTGTTGAAACGTTTCTCTTTTCATTTAAAGCAAAAATTAAGGTGAACTACAACTGTGGTCTTAAGGTAGAAAATACACTCGTTTTGTAAGACGTATTAGTGTTGAAGAGTTCGATTATTTTTTCCTTTTTTATCGTGCTCAATAATTGTTCTCATCAACAGAACCTCGAGTTCGTGTTACTTTGTGGGAAGAAAAGGATAGTGAAATATATCTCTATTTATCTATCAATATATCTATTTAGCTATCTATCTATCTATCTATCTATCTATCTATCTATCTATCTATCTATCTATCTATCTATCTATCTATCTATCTATCTATCTATCTATCTATTTATCTCTCTACTCAACTCTATCATCTATCTATCTATCTATCTATCTATCTATCTATCTATCTATCCCTCTCATTCTCCCTGTTTATCTCTCACTGCCTCTGGGTGTAACGTATACTAGGATCCAGGTAAAGGCAGTCTGATTTTAGATCCAAAAAAGCTGGAATGTGCGTGCGCTAAATATCTTGCCACCTTACCTATCAGTGCGTTTGAGAAACATATCAACAAAATCTGAAGTGTCTAACAAAGAAAAAAAAAGGTGACAATTCTAAAAAAATATAATTATGTGGTTTAACATGATGCTGATAAATCGGTCAATGCAGAATTTTTAAGCTTTAAAAATACAACTTTTCTCGAACATTTTAACTAAAGGCAAATTTCATATGCCGAAAAGTATAATTATGTTACGAAAAAAAAACCCACATCCAACTTGTAAACGAATTATAAAAAGTGTTTGTTGTTGTTGTTGTTTGTTTGTTTGTTTGTTGTTGTTGCTTTATTTCGTTGTTTTTTTTTCTTTTTTGTTTTTTTTTTTTTGGAGAGGGGGGGGGTGGGTTTGTTACCCAACGCCCAAACAAAGACAGTTGTTAGCGTGATTTCGAGCTATCATAAACTTCTATGTATTGCAATAATTGCACTGTGAAAAAGATAATTGTTTTTATTATATCAATAAATTACACAATATTTACATAAAATGGCAGCTGTGGGTTGTCATAAAGAATGTTGGTGACCAAATACCAGCGTCTCGAGTTCCCAACCTGTCCACTCTTGTCCAAGTATCAACCAGGGAGGTTGAGGTTTGATAACACCAAGGTCGATGGCAAGAAAACACCATGAAGTATTACAATCTAATCACATTTCACCGAATTTCTGTTTTTCTCTGTAGGCACTTACAGAAAAAATGGAGAGCATTGAGATTAGAATGTTTGTGTGTTTGTGTGTGTGTGTGTGTGTGTGTGTGGCGGGAGGCGTGGATGTGGGTGGTGTTTTGTTTTAAAGGAATTGATGTCATTACTTTGGATAAACAGGGCAGGGCGATTGGTAATCGATTGCGTGATCAATTCTCTCTTCTCATCGAACTTAAACCCGTCGCTTCGAGTACCGGAGAAAAATAGATTTTCTATCTTTAACTAAAAATCGATACAACTCAACTTGAACTTTTTTTTTTATTTAAAAAAAATTGTGAAAGTCTCTTTGTCTTTGTTTCGATTTAAAACATTTTCAAAACAGTCTTTTAACTTTGCACAGACAGCTGAACATCTATCTGGAGTCTCTTTAAAAGAAATCATTATTGTATCCAATTGAACGGTAATTAAACTCACGATGAAATCGAACACATTCTGTGCCCTATATATCAATCCTATTATTATTTATATACTGGTGCCATTCTATCTGGTTGCTGTATTGTCAAATTGTATATCCTCAAAGGCATGTGAAAATATAAATAAATTCTCATAGCTTTATTGAAATGGATAAGGATTTCTCAATATGTCGTAATGATTAAACTGCTAGATTCGTTTTCATAATTGCTACCTCTGTATGCATTACCTCACCCCATTCCCCCCGAAATACCCCAGCCTACTTTTTTATGGATAACCCGATGGCCGATAAAGAGCAATTTAGTATGCACTGGCAATAATTGAATCCTCCCCAGTTTAAACATCTTCCGACGTTTCTCGAGTGTGCCCCATTACTCCGCTCCTTAATCCTTCAAATCGTTTTATCTGGGTTTTCCCGATCATTTTTTGTGCCTGTGCTCCGTCTCCTAAGCCGGTAAATGCCTGCTCACCCCGGAACTCATCTGGCCCTCCCTGGGCTGAGTAAACTCGTAGAGTGTGAGCAAACATCAGCAGCGGAGCTCAGGCCGTTCCCCGCTCGTCTTGGGCACACATAACGGAACAGATGGCGATGTGACATGTTCTCGTAAATAACACGGTGAAAAAACCTCTACTTCTAACTTCTAACCACTTCGGTACTAAACCCTCTGGCATCTGCCTATCATTATACCTAGTCTCCCTTTTCAAACCTGATATAAGGATTTCCTTACAGTTGCATTGAACTAATTATTATAATCCTATCGGTTCTTTTTAAACTAACGATACAAATATTTTGTTTAGCCCAGCTCGCTTTGTAAGATTTCTCACAATTTATTGCACGTGTAAACTTCCCACTGCATACAAATGCCAAATCAACTTTGAAGTAATATTATTTTTTCAATTGATAACTTACTTTAAGTAAAATTGTTAAGTGACAATAAGTATCTTTGTTTTGCCTGATAAACAGACAGAGATAAAAATATTGATATGTGTGTATATACATAGAGAAAAAAAATGACACTGAAACAGAATATTAAGAAAGCGACCGAGAAATTCAAATAGAGAGAGAGATAAAAAGAGAGAGAGAGAGAGAGGGAGAGAGAGTGAGAGAGAGAGAGAGAGGGGAGAGAGAGTGAGAGAGAGAGGGAGAGAGAGAGAGAGAGGGTGGGGCAGCAATGACACACACAGGTACACACGCTGACAAGACAAGCCAGGTGAAACAGAGCGAAGATATATTCTTATATAGATTCTATATAGATTCGCAGACAAAGAAGTAAAGTAGAAGAGGTGTCAGTATGGAAGATTGAAGAGGGGTGGGGAAGGAAGAAACAAACATACATACACATAAACATTCACACAATGCAAGCCAGAGAGAGAGAGAGAGAGAGAGAGAGAGAGAGAGAGAGAGAGAGAGAGAGAGATCAAGAACGAGCGAGAAAGTGAGACAGATAGACAGAGAATGAGACTCATAGAGACAGAAAGACGGAGACAAGTATACAGACAGACAGACAGTAAGACAGTCAGACAAACACAGAGCAGGTAAAGAGCTGAAGAGATGAAGATCAGGAACAAAGAGGTGTCAGTGAGTAAGAATGAAGGGGGTGAGCGCTCACACCTCAAGATTTCCATCATTGTGTCGCGTGAGTCACAGACGCCGCTAACAACAGGTGGGTCTCACGAGTTGCACGTCAATTAACGTTTCCTGCTCGTTAGGTGTTTTGTTGTTGTTTCACGGGCTTGGTCTTAGGATAACTTGTAAAAGAGATAGTATCTTAAAAGAGAGAGAGAGAGAGAGAGAGAGAGAAATAGAAGACAGACAGACAGACAGACAGACAGACAGACAGACAGACAGAGAGACAGACAGACAGATAGACAGACAGACAGACAGACAGGCAGACAGGCAGACAGACAGACAGATAATGTAGAGAGACGCAGACATATAGAGAGAGACAGAAAGGTAGAGAGAAACAAAGAGAGAAATTAAGAGGCAGACTGACAGCTCTTCATATGGATAGACAAACAGAACAATGGATAGACAGACCGATAAAAAGAGAGACAGATCGACAGACAGATAGACAGCCAAAGATAGACAAAAAACAGAGAGTGAGAGAGAGAGAGAGAGAGAGAGAACGGGAGAGAGTGTGAGAGAGATATAAACAAACAGATAGGCAGACAGACAGACAGTGGACCGAGAGACATGCAGGCAAACAACCAGATAAACACAAAGGAAAGCATGGGACCGGAAGCGGGTGGTGGGTGGAACACACACACACACACACACACGCGCTTACAAAGAAACGGCTGTTTTATTGTCCTTCTGTTTAAAAAAACGAAAAAAGAAAAACGGCTATATCTCAATTTCTTTTCCTGTTTGTACTTATTAAACAATAATAAAACAACAATATAAAATATCTCTTGGGGAAAAATTCAGTAGTTCAAAATTGTCTTAGATCGTTAGTACTGTTTTCAATGATATACCTTTCAATTGAATGCAAGAGAGGAAAAAAGATGGAGAAACAAAAAGATACGGAAACAAAAAAACACAAAACAAAACCACAACAACACGTATTACAGCGTATGATTTCATTAACTGTTTGAATAACTGCATAATATTGTGCGGCATCCTTAGAGTGTATTGCTCTTTCAAACGCCTTTGTTGTTCTTGTCTTAATCTTTGTTATTACATTTTCACGTTTAATTTATAAAAAAAAAAAAAGAAACAGAAAATTAATCATAACACCGTTTAATTTTCACATCAGGTGTGCAATAATCGGGAAAAACCCGAAGGCATTATGCAATATTTATTTGTTTAAAAAATTACTAGAATGATTTTCTTGGTTGTTCTTTTAAGAACGTCTACACCCGTACAACGCAGACTTTTTAGATTAACTTTATTGCCAAATGTGTTGTTTGTGTTTGCAAATTGAACCTTAAACAGCCTGTAGAAGATCTACCTGACCTCAACTGGGTTAATACAATTTGTAAACCCAGAGAAAAATACGTAAATTTTTCACATAATTTTTTAGACAGTTACACAAACCGTAAGGTGTTACAGATTTATCTTGTAAAACTAGGTTTACTGCTGTTATAGATCAAATGGTTTTCTCGAAGTTTTGCTTCAAGTATAACGGATCTAATCTAATTTAATTTTCCTATCAATCTTCTTTGAGTAGGGAACGGGAGAAAGGCACTAGGCTTCTTATTTTGTACCAGATCCAAAAGTTCTAAGATATCCTGCTCTAGATAAGGGGAATCGTTACTAAGTAAATAAAGGTGGAGAAGAGAGGGTGGCGGGTGACGCCATCTCTCAAAGCAAACAGATTTAGCTTCACTATGTAAGGTGTACACCTATAAACTTCCAACAAACACCTGGGTAAAAAAGATTTCGAGGTATTTTTGGGATTTTGTTGTAATTGTTGATGTTGTTTTTGTGGTTGTTTTGCTTTTTTGTTCTAGATGCAAAGACTACAGTCATTAGTTTTTAATTGTCTTATTGTCTTATTGTTGTGTCCAAAGTTTAGATTAATACAAATGAAGGGCTGATGTTTTTCTCTTTTAGAAACATAAGTAAAAGGCATTATATGATGATAGAACAATAATGATACTACTGCTTTGGTTACAATGCAACTAAGAAAACTTGGTAAGCGGAAAGAGAGTTTACAGAATAACAATTTTTACTTTTTTAGAAACATAAGTAACATGCATTATATGAAGATAGAACAATAATGATACAAAATGCTTTATCAAGGATGTGAAATGCATTATATGATGATAGAACAATAATGATACAAAATGCTTTATCAAGGATGTAAAATGCATTATATGATGATAGAACAATAATGATACAAAATCCTTTATCAAGGATTGATAATTAAGAAACATTGCCATTAGGCAGTGTACTCTTGCCGGTTTTTAAAAGCAGTTCATTGCCTTATAAACATGGATGTTTAAAAGTCGTAAAACCCTTTGATGAAGCGTTATACTTATCTCACATTCATACTGATAAAAGCAAGGACGGTAACTAAAAGTTACACCGATCGCTACATATTTGAGTTGGTTGTGCTCTGGAGTAACAAGCGGAGGTATGATGTTCAAATCCTAGCTATCACCAGGAATTCGTACCGGGTTCTCAGAAAATATAGAAGACAAAACAAAATAATCAGACATAATTATACGCATTTTTTTCATGATTGGGCAATGCTGGCTGGATCGGTGTCAGTGACCTGCTGAAACAAGTAGGACTGATGCTGAGACAACTGATAATATGACCGGCTAAGACAAGTAGGACTGATGCTGAGACAACTGATAATATGACCGGCTAAGACAAGTAGGACTGATGCTGAGACAACTGATAATATGACCGGCTAAGACAAGTAGGACTGATGCTGAGACAACTGATAATATGACCGGCTAAACAAGTAGGACTGATGCTGAGACAACTGATAATATGACCGGCTAAGACAAGTAGGACTGATGCTGAGACAACTGATAATATGACCGGCTAAGACAAGTAGGACTGATGCTGAGACAACTGATAATATGACCGGCTAAGACAAGTAGTACTGATTATGTGACTGGCTAAAACAAGTAGGACTGATGCTGAGACAACTGATAATATGACCGGCTAAGACAAGTAGTACTGATTATGTGACTGGCTAAAACAAGTAGGACTGATGCTGAGACAACTGATAATATGACCGGCTAAGACAAGTAGTACTGATAATGTGACCAATTGAAACAAGTAGTACTGATAATGTGACCGGCTAAGACAAGCAGGACTGATAATGTGACTGACTGAGACAAGAGGAGTACTGATAATGTGACCGGCTTAGACAAGGAGAACTGATATTGTAAATGCCTGGGGCAAGTAGTACTGATTATGTGACTGTCTAAGACAAGTAATACTGATACTGTGATCGGCTAAGACAAGTAGTACTGATTATGTGACCGGCTAAGACAAGTAGTACTGATTATGTGACCGGCTAAGACAAGTAGTACTGATTATGTGACTGGCTAAGACAAGTAGTACTGATTATGTGACTGGCTAAGACAAGTAGTACTGATTATGTGACCGGCTAAGACAAGTAGTACTGATTATGTGACCGGCTAAGACAAGTAGTACTGATTATGTGACTGGCTAAGACAAGTAGTACTGATTATGTGACTGGCTAAGACAAGTAGTACTGATACTGTGACTGGCTAAGACAAGTAGTACTGATTATGTGACTGGCTAAGACAAGTAGTACTGATTATGTGACTGGCTAAGACAAGTAGTACTTATACTGTGACCGGCTGAGACAAGTAGTACTGATTATGTGACCGGCTAAGACATGCAGGACTGACATCATCGCACTGACTCTGTGTTGCAGAAGTTAAATTTATCAGACAGAGCTCTCAGGGATCCGCCAACGATATAGCTTCTCATCTGACACTTAACTAAAAAAACAAAAACAAATCAACTTACAAGAGGTCACAAAAGAGCATTCAACTCTTGCATTGGTTTTCCATCCCCATCCCCTCCCCCCCCCCCCCCCAAAAAAAAAAAAAAAAAAATTAAAAACAAAACGGGAACAACTAGAACAACATCAAATGATCACAGATAACAATCTTTACTATTACCACACCTCACGCCTACTTCCGTACGTACAGACGTCATACGCTATTTGATATACGATACTAACGAGATTTGTTAAAGTTGCGACACTTGTCCAAGCTAGGGGCTTTGATATCTGTGTAAACATGTGACAAACTAACTCAGGCGTAAACATGCGTAGATGAAATTTGTCACAACAGCTCCCTACTGCTTGATTTATGTAGAATATTGTGTAGGTTGGATTAATTAAACTTATAAGGCGAGTGAATGTGACTTACATATTTAATAGTCATGTTGAAAGGCATTTATATTACGCATATCCAAAGTAAAAGAAAATGTATGTGGAATTATTTTTTTTGGAGGGGGGGGGGGTTAAGATTGTAGTTTGTTCGAAAAAAGCAACAAATGGATTTCTTTTTAATTTAATGGAAAGAATTAGGTATACCCAACTGAAAAGATTAGACTTCTGTCAGTGTGAATTTTGCGCAAGATTACTCAAAGATAATACAATGTAGTGTGCGATGCAAGTAAGTAGAGAGTAAAGTTAATCATCAGGAGAGCACATGTTCGAATCCCAATAAGGCAGCCGTGTTTTGTTATGTGATCTGTGGTGGTCATTGTATCTTCCCTATTCAGGGTTATCGTGCAATGTGTTTCCATGTCTGTGGTTCTCATGTGGCTGGGTCCCTGTCCACTATTTTATGTCGCCGTATTACTTCCTGTGGGTCTGCCTTTCCCTCTTCTCTCTTCCCCCCCCCCCCCCACTTCCCCAAATTATGCCTGTTAGGATTGTTTGAGTTAGGCTGTAAGACCTTGTTACGTGGCCAAGAAAGGATAGTTTCGGATGTCGCATGCTTTCGATTAGTTTTCTTTTAACACATAGTGTTCTTAAGACTTTTAAGACTGTTTGTGATAACTAGAGGCAGAAATACTGGGGTTTTTTTTCGTTTCGACCCTGTGTGCAAGCACGTAAAATGTTAGAATTTAATTTAGAACTACCAGCCTCACGATTAGTTTACTTATTGTCGACAGACGTTTGGAAATCACAGAACTCAGTATTATTGCTAAAATGATACGACAATCAGTGCTATTAATGCTAATTATCGTTAAGTGCAGAGTTTAAACTCGTGCAATCAAGTAGTCAATTCGACCACGATATGATTGATTAGAAACAGAGTAATAATTAGAACGTTGTGCTTCCAATCAGTCGGTGCTTTCATTCGATTCCCAGATCGGGTAAATATACTGATTGGGCTTGTGTATGTATGATAGGGGCAACTGAGGTAGGGGTTCTGTAATGCACTGTGCACCTGTGACAGCATGTACAATTGTCAGAAGTCTGTCTAGAGACCAGTCTCGTATAGAATCCTCCTTGGTAGCATGATAACTATACTTCCTCTGTTGCCCGCGACTTGATTTTATATAGGCCCTGAATATGATGATAATTATTATTGAGGAGTATAACGATATAACGTCGAACCGTCTTTTAATCATTGCGTTGTTGTCACTTCTACCAAGTGATGGTTTACCAGTATGGGGGGCCGGGTTTGAATCTTACTTCAGCTCTTCGATGGTAGGGTTTCATTGCAGAGCCCTTTATATCGTAATGTTTACACAGTATTCGTTTTACTCTTGCAGACAGATCTTGACATGCACGGCATCCTAATAACCACATTGATGCATCTTCTGTTTGGCACCTGCGTTCATTGCAGGCCTTCACATAGGGTCAATATTTATGCCAGTTTATTCACCTTTAGATCATAATGACATAACTGTCGGGCAAAGTTTGGCTGCTGTTTATAATACCAGCCTATAAAGTGAGGCAAATAAATTTGATTGTAAAGCAAGTCTCCCGTTAGACTTCAGTGCCAGAAATGTTTGGTTCAAGCGACTGAGGAAAAACGTAGAAAAACCAGTTAACCTATATAAAATGTACTCCTGAATACACATTTCTTAAGTTTCTGATTTATTCAACCTGTTTTAGTTACATGCCAAAAAACATACACAGCTATTTGTAACTTGTGAAATTCAAAGCTCTGTAGAACACACAAACATTCTGAGTGTAGTTAAGGAGATATTTGAAATAGATAGAGAACCTGTTGCAAGTGGAGACAACTGTGTTCCAATGTTCCGTTGTTTTAATAACTTCATTAAGTAATGTATGTAAGATTCGATTGATGTAGTCAACGATCAAGATTATTACCAAACATCGTTTAAACATTAATAAAAACCCACCTTTGAATACGTTGAATCTACAGTAATATTCATGTGTTTACACGCCTAAGGAAAAATTTAACACCACGAAAGACTCTAAAATCCTAAATATTAAAATACATTTTGAAGTCAATAAGTTTATTTAGGAAAGTGGGTGAGATCAATTAAAAAAATATCCATAAAGGTGGATCTCTCGCTCAATGGGGTAGGGGTAGGGGTTCGAATCCCACGATTCCAATTTTTTTTGGACAGTAACTAGTTGTGTTAGGGTGCAGTATAATGCGTAAAATAATGTGACAGGCTGAGACAGGAGTGATGGTATCCCCGCCCTGTCTCGTGTGTGGCAGCACATAAAATTGTCAGACGTCCTTTTGGAGCCTGTCCACAAAAAAGCATATAATAGTGCTGACGTTGGACGTTTAACCAATTCGATATCCCAATTCAGCCTTGACTTCCACCATATTTTGAGACACATTTTTTAAACATATTTTTACACCAAAACTTTTGGCACAGCGGAGCTAGGAAAAATGAAAAAAAAAAGAGGGTGTGAAATACAGACAGAGATAGAGATAGCGATAGAGATAGAGAGAGAGAGAGAGAGAGAGAGAGAGGAAATGTATCTGAAAGACCACCGTCAGCAACCGGGCTATTTTAGTTTAAAAATGAATGTCAGACAATTTAATGTATCGCCCCGTAAAGATTTTAGTATTAAGTTTATTTATTTGTTTTTTAAGTGTTTTTAAGAATCTAATGAATAAAGTTGAACGAAAAATGGCTACTTGCATCCATCTTTCTCGGCTGCTGCAGCTTAATTGGAGTTTTCACAATAAGCCAGTTTGTGAGGGGCTGTCAAAAACAAAACAAAAATTAGCGTGGGACTCGCCCTAAGACTTCTTATACGCATAATCTTACGAAGAGGTGTAAGTTTACCGCGACCTTGCACTTACGGCTTGAGGTGGCTAGGTGGCAGAGCGCACGATTTCTAATCAGGAAGTCCCTGGTTCGCTCACCGAACCCCTGTGTTCCCTACTAGTATGGTCGATGTGAGTTGAT
This sequence comes from Elysia chlorotica, assembly GCA_003991915.1. Lineage (NCBI taxonomy): Eukaryota > Metazoa > Mollusca > Gastropoda > Plakobranchidae > Elysia > Elysia chlorotica. Next base: position 1,050,741 of record RQTK01000020.1, on the reverse strand, counting down.
GTGGCAGGCTGAGACAAATATGCTGGTATCCCCTGTCAGTGTTTTTGTGGCAGCACATAAATCTGTCAGATGTTAGTCTCAGGACTGATCCACGGTACAGCCTAGTTGAAATAAGTGACGTGGAAAGCACAAAAATTAATTAAATTACTACCAATCGCACGAGTCCAGTAGAACCATAGTACATGAGGTCAATGGACTGTAGATTGATATTAAAGACTGTTAACCTTAAACCTCCATCGCGTATGATGTTATTCTGGCACTATTTCTTTTCATAGCAACATAAAAAGAACACGCATTATTGTTATTTTGTTCTGTGGCCTCAATGGCAAAGGCGTAACTGCGTTTGTAAAAAATAGTTATCTATATTTTAGACATTAGACTGTAAGTACAACGTTGTGGTAAACTTACCACCCGTCTTAATATAAAGGAATAAGAAGGATTACGAAGAGTCGTAAGCTACCGCGACATTGCACTGACAACCTAGGGTAGAATGCACAAACATAAAGTAAGCCATCTTATTCTTATTGTGAAGATGACACTTAAGCTAGGTTTTGTTTGTGCATTCTACCCCTAGTGTCTAAAAAGTAGAACAACTTCTGCAAGGTTCAAAAGCATTAAAAAGTAAGCACAATTACGCTTTTTCATAATTTTGGATTTTTTTTCGCACTCAAGATAAAAGGTGTTTTGTTGTGGTTTTTTTCTACTCCACTATGCGCGTGAAACTGCATGTACACGTTGTTAAATCCATGTACTTTGGCAAAGCAAAGCTAAGTAGGCGGTGCCATGGTATAAGTTACAACTTTCTTAACAGGGTAATGAACTCTGCGTTACCACTCAACAGAATCTGCGCCAAAACTTGGTGTTAGCTGCATTTGTTTTTGTTGTTTGAGCTGTTTTTTTAATTCATGTAGAGCAAAAAGGGGTATAACCTATGCCTCACCCAGTACGATTTATGAGGGTTTTTTGTTTTGTTTTTATACACTTACTCTCTTTTTTTATGCTCTAGAAAATAATGCGTTGTAAGATTATCGTCTTGGGAAAGTAACTCTAAAATCTAAAGATTTAAAACCGCCTAACCATGTAACATTTTCTAACAAGATGTTTGGAGGGCATCAAGAGGTTCTTAACAGCAGATTTATAATGGGATAGTTATTTGGATACATGAAAAAATAAACACATTAATTTTTTTACAGACATGTGGACATAAATTATACATCAACTTTTATTTTCAAAAAAAAAAAAATCAAACTTCGAAATACAAATACGCCAAAAATAATATCAATAACACTGCTTTGGTTAAAATGCAAATAAGAAAACCTGGTAGACGGAAAGAGAGGTTACAGAGTACCAATTTTCACTCCGTTTGTTATTTGACAAGCAACTCCTAAAGACATGGGAACAATAATATGTGATGAAAAAATGCCAGGAAACAATGTCTTAAATAAAATCTTTGCGCGGCATTCATTATCAATAAATCTTTTTATTTGGAATAGCAAATACTTTTCTGAGATTAAGTCTACTTAGGACTCTATTCAATATTTTAAAATTTAGTTTTAACTCACTGGGATTTCCTACAGATTCTCATACGATGCCCTCCCGCCAAACATAAAGCCAGAAATAAGGAGCAAGTTAGGACCCTATTTCACTGTTAGATAAACCAGGAAGGTATACATTTTAATTAAACTCTATATTTTTGTGGAGCGGTCGCTCTATATACCGAGCTATTCGATACCTTTAAAAAGATAGTAGAGCGTTGGTCTTCCTACAGAAAGTCCGAGTTTCCAAACCCACGATTGACCAAAATTGTATTTGTCCGATTTCGTCGCCTATTGGTTGGGTCGATGTCACTATACTATAAGCAGCTGAGACAGGAGTCTCCTGTGTGGCAGCACATACAATTTTCAGAAGTTGGTCTAGAGGCCCGTCCAAAACATAGCCTATACAGTGCTGTCTTTGGACGTTAATAGAACCAAACAAGCAAACTTTAAAACGACACTCTTGAGCTATTACATTTATTGAATAAATAAAGTCATGATCAATGACTTCTATACTAACAGGACCGATAGTCTATAATTATCTCTCAGCTTTCTTTGAGGCCTTTTAGGGGCCGGTGGCTAAACAAAAGTTATAAAGCCATATATGGCCTGACAACTTGGCCTACCAGTTTTGCTGGTATGGTGTAAGTTGATGGTCATGACTCAGGACTTGACCTGCCTATTGTTTAACACTAGTATAAACCAGCGCAGCCTCGAGAGAGTGACTTAACCCTCTCTCCCTATTACGCGAAAGTCGCATTTGGGAGTAGTGATATCGGCCAGTGTATAGATATGGATCTGATTTTCACCGCTAATGACCAGCTGCATGTGTTGAGCATTAAGTTGACTGTCGACTCGCCCTCTGCATGTTATGAGCATTAAGTTGACTGTTGACTCGCCCTCTGCTATTTCAGGCAACGTGAGCACTTGTCGAGGCATGTGCATTACTCACTATGAACGGCCTTGACTTAAGAATATAGTTTGGGTTCGGGCGAGTATGAAATTTATTTAAAGTAATTGCGACCAAAAAAGGAAGAGCGGTAGACGTTAGTTCCTAATCGATTTGATCTAGAAAAAAATTAATATATTTGCAAACTTACTTTTACCTTTAATTTAGAAAAAAGGAGCGGATTAAAATATGTTATTCCTCAAGCTATTGCTAAGAAAGAGAAAGATAGTGACAATGTTTTTTTTTTTTCCAACATGCTTAAGTAATTGATCTTCCACTGGTGTGAAAAATGAATATTTGCATGCGCTGTAACAAATTCAAATCTCAAAATATTATTACATTTTATGACGCACTTCACAGCTCTGCCGAAATTATAATGTTGATAAAGGCGAAGTGCCCTTTCATTTTGTAAATAAATGTTTAATATCAGCACATTGTGTACTAATATTTTCTAAGAAAATATTTATCATAGCCCCGAATTACGTCATGAACGTCGATAAACATAAACATTCATCTCAGTGCATCATTTTGTTTTCTTTTCCAAGCTGAAAAGCTGCCAAATTTTTGAAAATAGCACTTCGCATTAGGACAAATAAAAAAAAAATTAATCTTTTACATATAACAACATACATGCATTTTATTTCCTGTCCATGTAAATGCTTAAAAATGACCTCATAATAATTGATCTCTCTCGTATTTCATATTAAATTTTGACCCAGCGAACCAAAAACAAGAATACGTAAAAACACAAAGATAAAGAATGCACACAGCTTATAACATCGGAATACTAACGCTCTAGTATGCCGCAAAATAATTATTGTTTTCCTAGCATGATTTGTGCATGTTTTAATTGTAATAAACACAAACAACACTCAAATGAGCAACAAATCATTTCACATACGCATTGACGTAACAGGGACAGTATTAATTACCGCACCGATGTAAGAGAGTTTAGAGTAGCAGATTCTTATCTGAGATGGAGCAAGGTTAGAAACCATATTTTAGAAACCTTTGCACTAAAGCGCGTTGAAACAGCCCCTCCCTAGTACATAATACTGTAATTCTTTTGGTATTATTCGGTCATTGTTCTTCACACGGTACTAAGATAATTGAAAATATCTCATTTCTTCTTGTTAAGGAAATTTGTCGAGCTTTATCGACTGTTAAAGTTTTGTGATGTGTCCTTGAAGTTTAGGAGAGAAAAAAAAAAAAAAGTTAGAACCAATTATGAGAAAATAGGGTTACTAAGGGGAAACCGCTAAGATTATGAGAGAAAAAAAAACAGCTCTTGGTCGAATCTTGTAAGTGGATATTTTAGGAAAATGTAATATGCAATCTTAACAGACATTAATAACAAGAGGGTCTAGAATCAGAAGCACACCGTGTAAGATTAATCCATGTTAGATTGATCCATTTTTGTGTTTTTTTCTGTACCACACTGAACATTACTTTCTTTCTATCTCTCGTCCTCTCTCTCGCTCTCTCTCTCTCTCTCTCTCTCTCTCTCTCTCTCTCTCTCTCTCTCTATCTATCTATCTATCTGTCTATCTATCTATCTATCTATCTATCTATCTATCTATCTATCTATCTATCTATCTATCTATCTATTTATCTCTCTCTATCTATCCCTCTCTCTCTTCATTTCTCTCTCACTTTCTATCTATCTATCTATCTAACAATCTCTTGGTCTCCCTCTTTCTTTAACCTCTCCCTCTCTCTATCTCCTTCCGTTTCTCTCTCCTCTTTTTTTATACATTCACACACAGACACACTAGCCCCTCCTAATTCCTTTTTTCGGTTACATAAATCCCATTAACTCTCCCAGTTGCGGTGGGGCGCAGGGCCTCATGGTCTTGACATGGGAGGAAAAGGACTGTGAGCCACTGACTAAGGCGATCAGACGAGCAGTGAGGTGCACGGAATCCGTACAGTGTACCCCCTCGAGGCCCTTAGTGAGTAAACGGGCGTGAACAATGTGCTCACTCGCCGTTTCCGCTTCCAATTAATTGGCGTTGCCAGATGCACTCTATCAAGTACTCAAGGGAGTGAACGGTGCATCTCCCCCTCCCCCTTCCTTCAGCTTTCCCCTTTGCCTCTCTCTCTCTCTCTCTCTCTCTCTCTCTCTCTCTCTCTCTCTCTCTCTATCTATCTCGTGCTCTCTCACGTACACATCTAAGTCTCACCTTCAAATATTTACCATAAAAATACTGTATACTATTTAGGCTGTGCTTTGTTCGAAAGTTTATCGCTTCCCATATAATTTGACAGACTTTGACTCTGCAAGGAAAATTTGCTGAAAGTTTAGATTGTGCGAGAAAGATGAGATACCCATTTAGATTCTGGGAAGGTAAACTAAGTACACGTTGAGATTTTGCAAATAAAATCAACTGCAAATTTAGATGTGGCAAGGAAAAATAAAAACAGAGTCGGAGGGGCCCCAAGACTAACATCTGACAATTTTATGTGCTGCCCAACACGAGACAGGACGGGGAGACATAAACTCTTCTGTCTCAACCGGTCACATTAACCAACATTAACACCTACTCAACGAGTAGGGGACCAAATCGAAAAAGTAAATTTTGATTGCTCGTGGTATTCGAATCGCGGACTTCCCGATCTAAAGACCGACGAGAGAGAGAGAGAGAGAGAGAGAGAGAGAGAGAGAGAGAGAGAGAGAGAGGGAGGACATAAAGAGAGAGAACAGAGCAGAGAGAGAGAGAGAGAGAGAGAGAGAGAGAGGGAGAGAGAGAGTGAGGGAAAGACATAAAGGGACAGAGAGAGAGATACAGACATCCAGATAGAGATAGAGAGAGGCAGACGGACAGGTACGAGGCATAGAGATAGAGACAGATGGACAGACGATCAGACAGACAGATAGAGACAGATGTCTAAGCTCTGCTCCTATTAATCTTGTTATTGTTTTTTCTATCTATCCAATTTATGATTTATTTATTTATTTAAACAATTGCTTTAATACCAAAGAATGATAGGCTGCGCCAGATAGCTATGTAAAACCAATATCATTTAGCCTGGCGGGCGACGTGAAGAAAATAGGCTGTGTAGCGATGGGATCATAAATGTCATCTATGTATGACTTTGGTTTGATAACGAGCAAAAATTATATAGTGAAACATAAATGCGAAACTATCCACTGCAGCCATCTAAGGCTGCAAATAGCCATTCCAACAGACCATCATTCCTACGACCATGATTAGACACTTCAGGCTGTAGGTACGGTTGGTTGGTTGGTTGGGTTGGTTTAACGTCCAACAGCAGCACTATATAGGCTATATTGTGGACGGGCCCCAAGACGGACGTCTGACAATTTTATGTGCTGCCACACACGAGACAGGGCGGGGATACCATGACTCCTGTCTCAGCCGGTCACATTATACTGACACCGACCCAACCAGTAGGGAACGCACCAGCCAGGATTCGAACTCGGGACCTTTTGCGTCAGAAGCCGATGTTCTACCCCTAGACCACCGCGCCCCCTAGGATGTAGGTACAAGGTTGCAGTAGCTTACGACTTGTCGTAGTCTCATACTCGCATATTGTAAGCTACCGCGACCTTGCACTTGCGTATTTTTTGTCTATTACTCTGTAAGGCTATCCCTAGTTTGTATTCATCTTTTTCTTTTACAATCATAATATATTGATTTTTGTTTATTTTTTCACCCTTTTTATAATATTATGTTTATTCTACTGATAACATATAGATCTGCAAAACTTAAGTTTAATGCCTAGGGGAGACTGACTTATTTTTCTTGTCTAATGTGTATCGAATATATGTTTTGAAAGCTTCGTTAAACTAATAAACACAGCTGCTCTCTTTCGGCAGGCATTTTTACTAAGTTACATTCTCCAAAAGGTCAGGGAGTTATAATTTTGTTTGTGCAACATAATTCAAGCCCCATTCTTTATGCATTTGTTATTGATGATTTTAATAATAATTTGTATAAAAGGAAGTTATCCATCTTAATAGGCAATTTAATTTGGCAATAATAAGCTGTATTAGATATGTGCGTGCACAACAACAAAAGCTTACATTTATCTGATACAAATTAGGCTTTTAAAATGCCATTGAAAAATTACAAGAATGAAATCGTAATGGCTTTCACTTTGAAATTAGTTTTTACACACAACTGAATGTGCAGGCCTTAGGCTGTTCTGTAGTGCTTTCCCCACTGTCTGTTTTAAAAAGTAAAATATGAAAGTTATCTAAACGACAGTCATACATTATAGCTCGCAAAAAAATCTTTCACCATACGTCTCTCAACTTTCAACAACTTTGACAGATTTATTAATTAAAAAAAAGCATCTAGTAAACTGGATGCCATTGTCACACAGTTCTCTCTCTCTCTCTCTCTCTCTCTCTCTCTCTCTCTCTCTCACTCTCTCTCTCTGCCTCTCTCTCTTTATATCTCTGGTTCGCTCGCTTTGGCTCTGTCTCTCTATCTCTCTTTCTCCCTCTCTCTCCCCTCCGATATCCCAATCTCTCTCTCTCTCTCTCTCTCTCTCTCTCTCTATCTCTCTCTTTCTTTTTTCCTCGAAGTTTGTAAACAGATTATCTGTCAGCACAGACCACCAACAGAAGCAGACAATCTGTTCACGGACGAAGCATGCAGATCTGTCATTTTATGGCAACCGTACAGCTGTATTCACATCTTTTCGCTATTCAAATAAGAATTGCCAACACCTAACGTGTCCTAAAAAGCATAGTTTTGTGAACATTGTCTAGGAGAGTGCTCAAATGTTATAATTCTCTAACATGGCCTAGTATCGTCATCCAAAAGGGAACATGGCAACCCTTTACTCCTTTCGAAGAAACGACTTGAGAGGCAGAGAGCGCTGTAAGATATTAAATTATTTCCATAAATAAATTGTTTAGTATCTCATGTAACATTGGAAAAAAGTTAACCCCACTTTTCCTCCTTTAGGACAAATCTTTTTACGTAAATACTTTTGTAATACCACTGTGAGCTTTGATTGGTTTTATATCTTCCTAGATCCTTTACAGAGAGTCGTGCGCCAGATGAAATTCGAACGTGAACCCCTAGCACGCCAGTCCAAAGCACTAATAGTCTGATCTATCGGCGAGAGTTTGTGGATTTTAAGACATGTTTTAACATGCAACTGCCCACGCTCTGGTTAAATGCAAAAAGGAACGTAGACATTTACTCCATGTTCATTATACACTTTAGTTAGACGAAGAAAGCTAAAAAATCCAACCAACCCAAAACGCACGAGCATGATGGGGCGCGAATATATTCATCTAAGAGTGGTACTAAAACAACGTTCTTAGGTATAAGTACTTGTATACTTTATGTTGCCCACGTAGGCTGATTATTAGAGGAAGCACTTTCATAGGTTATCAATACTGGCATGTTCCTCGCCCATATATTATTCAAATGCTGCTGCTGTTGTTGCTGCATTTGGTGTTGAAAGGGATATGGACACAGATACTTACATACATACAGCCTCACAGGCAGTGAGTCGGATAAAGGGTGAAAATTATATGTGTCTGTGTGTAAGAGAGAGATATATATAGATAGAAAGAGAGAGATATGTGAATTAGAGAGAGAAGGAAAGAGAGAGAGTGAGAGAGGGAGAGAAAGAAAGAGAGACAGAGAGAGACAGAGAGAGAGAGAGAGAGAGAGAGTAGTAGTAGGACTTTCACATTTAGTTAGTAAGTTTGAAAAGTAATTTTTATAATTCGTGTATGGAGAAAATATGAGAGAGATTATACATCGAAAGTAACATAACCCGGTGCGCCTAATGACATTTAGGAACTCTGTTGACCATTAAAAAAAATACAATTAGTTATGTAATTCTTAACCCACTGTCGCGACATGATACAAATAAAAAAATTAACGAAGCTTCCAAGATGAAGTCGCCGCTGGCTTTGTCGGCAGATGCTTCGATATAATTCAATAACCATCTCCCTACAGTGTGTACGCTATTAACGTAGTCTTTGAATTAGATGCTACACCTAGAGCTCAACATTTACCCAACGACACGATAACAAGCTTTACCTTTTGTTAAAAATCAAAAGAGCATAAGCTGTCCTATTTCTTCGGCCATCATTTCTTAATTATACAGCAACAACAAAAGAAAAAAAAAGTATCAATGAAAACATAACCTTCTGTCATTACTCGGGGTAAAATAATGAATCTGGAATCACACAGACACCAGTGACGCAATAGTTTGTATAATTATTTTAATTGATCAATCAATTATTGTTAACATTTTGCTACTTCATCTCTAATTATTTCTTACACACAGAGTCATGTAGGTTTTGCCTGCAACCGATTCACGGTATTCAATTACCCAAATTTGCTAGTACATAATTGTAGTTCCACTAGTTTGCCACGTTGGTAATCCATACTCCGAAGTTCCAGAGAAAAAGCATTGGGTGATTATCTATAGGCGTAGGAGGTCATTGATTAAACCCCAAACACCACAGGATAGGAGATGGCAGGAGTGGCAGTCAGTGATAGAGTACACTGGGGTGTTCTTGTCATGATCGCAGCAATGGCACCACCAATGCCTGGTCTCAATCTTTAAAGCCACCCCCCCCCCTCTCTCTCTCTCAATGCCTGGTCTGAATCTTTAAAGCCCTTTTCTCGATCTATGGTCTGTTTAGCCTCGACCCCCTGTATACTTGCTGTCGTCTTGTAAATCTGGCGTGGAAGGGCGTATAAAGGGCCCGGTTGTGAGTTGCACCTAAACACCGTTTTGCACTTCCTTTCAGGCAGCGAGCGGTGTTAAACAAACTCACAAAGCACAAGGATTGCTTGTTTATACATCACTTAGATCTAAAAGTAAACAGTAGAGATAAATCTCATTTCCCTTTCCACCCTTACCTTTATTTTATCAACTCTAATCTTACTAAGTCTTCTGGTACAACAAACAAACAACAAAACAAAAACATCTCTCTTCGAAGAATTATCCAGCTGTGATAGCATTAACATCCATCCAACTCAATACTCTTTTTCTTTTCCTTAGTTTATCAGAAGATTAGGACTTCAGCAGGTATAAATGGGAGTTCTTTATAACATCATGAGACAATTTTCTAACTGTAGCTTTCTCCTACATAGTACTTGTTGAATCTTAGCGCAACAGATTGCTCAGTCTAAAGCGCACTGGAGGTCCCAGGTTTAAACCCTTGCCCGTTGGGGATTCAAATTAGTTTTGTTAGAAAGCCATAGTTCCAATATTAAATTATTCGAGAGACCTTGTTAGTAATATATTATAAGTGTAACGTCCTCAAAGTTCCTTGAAAAAAATCCTTAAAGGAACTGGTGAATACATTTGATATTGGAACCTCCGCACTCTTGCAAGTTACCCCGTCGCACTACCACCTGCTGCCAGATGAACTTTAAGAAAATATTAAAGACATAGAGCTAATCTAGTGAAACTCGATAGAATTATCTCTCAACAAATCTTTGCTACAACTCCGTATAAGAGAGGCTGCTACTAGGATAAACAAAGCCGTATTTCTTCCCAGCGTCAGACATAATCAAATCAACCTGCACGATCGGGTCGGTGAGAGAGCGGCAGGAGCTTATCACCTGACACGGCTGACAGCTGAACTCACCCCTCAGTGTACTCTACACAGGGAGACGGAATTAGTCATCAATTTCTCATCCCTTTGTTTATATTGCCCTTCTAGGCAGGTGAGTGAGGCCAACCCAGATATCAGTGTTCAGCTGTATACAAAGATTGGATCAGACAGTTAGCACGACTTTGTCTGTCTCGTCTACAGGATCGCTCGAATTACTGTTTTGATAGATCCACTCACAGTTGTGGTTGGGTATTCCCCGCCTTGAGACAGAGCCAAGATACGCCGGGTGTGGTTAAGTGTGAGCGCCTGTGTGCAAATAGATTAGCCCTCGATTATCATCAGGCGCAATCCGACACGAGAAAGGGGGCTTGCAACAATAAACTATCTCATTAGAAAATGAGAAAATATACATCATGATAAATCTTCACTACTTAAAGTACGTTTCGGTTTTGCTTTTCTTTTTATGTGTTAGAATCGTAGGTAGGGCATTCTGTTGCTTACGAGCTATGCGTAAAGTGGGGTGATTGTAGAGATAGGAACAGAGAGAAGGAGAGAGAAAGAGAGAGAGAGAGAGAGAGAGAGAGAGAGAGAGAGAGAGAGAGAGAGAGAGAGAGAGAGAGAGAGAGATAGTGAGACAGATAGACAACGACAGTCAAATAAAAAGACTGTGATATATTATATGTATTATAAATGAATTAAAGCTAGAAGTGCAGCACAGCACTTGATATATAAATTAAAAAAAAAAAAGAATATGATAAAAGAGAAGAAAACAAAAACCCAAAACTTACAATTTTACCACCTCACTTTATACAAAACACGTAGCATTCGAAGGTCGCGATTAATTTTGTATGGGCTTGATTGTGATGACGGAAACACGCATCTAATAAACATACAGAGAAGACACACCTGTCTCTGTTGATGTTTTTGTGTGTACGTGTTCCATCCGTACTGTCTCGTCTCGCGGCACCCTTTAGTGCATCTTTATTTCGGCCCGGGTACACAGGTACTTGCAACCCTGTTTACCTATTTGCATCATGCGCTAGTTTTGAAATAAAGATCTTTTTGAAGCTGATTTCTCGATATGAGTTTAATATTTTCAACATGATAGTACAGGTTTAGCGATCTTTTTACCATCTCGGTCCCAAGGTATGGAACAACCTTCCCAAAAACATAAGGGAGCACCTTCCTTGGAAATTTTCAAATGCATGCTTAAGTTCTACCTTTTTTAAGATTGAAATTGAACCGGTGAAAGTTGTAAATACCTATACTGATTGCTTGTGGCTTTTGAATGTAATATTTTATCGTGTCAACAGTATATAATTATTATTCTTTTGTACGTGTGATAATGGAAATTGTTAAGCGCACTGAGCATGATTGTTCATGGAAGTGCGCTATATAAATGCAATATATTATTATACTATTATTATTATTATTATTATTATTATTATTATTATTATTATTATTATTATTATTATTATTATTATTATTATTATGTTGTCTATTTGCATCATGCGCTAGTTTCAAAATAAACATCTGTTTGAAGGTGATTTTTCGATATAAGTTTAATATTTTCAACATGATAGTAAATACAATAAATATTTCATTAAAAAAAAAACACACTCTCGGCTTGAAACTTTAACGGCCAGAAAATAATGTGTAAACGCTCACTCACTATCTCACTCTCCTACTCACTTACCCACAATCGCATGGTCAGCATGACCGTCGCTTATGGCATCAAGTTATCTTTCCACTCTTTTGATATTGGCCCCCATTTCCCTGAAAATCCTTCTCTCTCTTTCTTTCTTGTTTCTTGTAATATTCTTTGTAGGATTATTTTGGGAAGTCATGTGCTTCTTATGCCATGCACATACCATTGTGGACAAGGTAGTTACAGTTGCAAAAGAAATCAGTCAAAGAATATCTATAACATATTGTAACTAAACATTTTTAGAAATGATAAAGGACCCAAATAGATGATAGTATACCAGAAAGCATGTCTCTCGTTGGTTTTTATGATTGGGACTAAAGAACTTTGGGTGTTCTATACAGATAATCTCGAAAGGCTTTAAAACTGGACTTAGGGTGTCCGACTGATATTGGTGTTGTTCTGACCAAAGGGCGTTGTGCCTGCTACCTAATTATTATTATTATTGATGGTGGTTTTATGCGGGACACTGTGTATCTAATAGATATTGGCGTTGTTATGACTAAAGGACGTTGTGTGTGCGACATATATTGATGGCAGCTTAACTAAAGGCGTGTTATGTGCTAATTGGTTAACAAATATTGATGGTAGTCAAAGTGCAGAAGCCCAGGCTTTCCCCACTATGCTGGTCGTTAGCAATGGGAGACTCAAGAAAATTAGCTTAGGTTCATCAGCTAATTTACCTTGGTTTTGGGCTGCTTGTTCGTTTTGATGATGATCCAGGTGAACGAATTAAATCTATCATAATAATTATGGTGTGTCAGGAAAACAAACTTTCGAGTTACTGGACATCGGTTATGGTTTTATAATGGAACGGGACAAAAAATCAAAGTTTATGGAATGTGGACTATTTAGGCAGAGAAAGATTTTTAAAAAATCAGTCAAAACAATAAAATCAGGAAAGATATGTCTAGAAAGAACATGTAAAGGATAATAATAGCATGATTCTATGCACTTATAAAGGGAAACAATTCTACATGTATAAAACCTTCATTTTCAACGCATTTTTTGTTTGTAGCAAATATGGACTGAATTGCTGGTAGAATATACTCAATCATTTTATATAATGCTGTTGAATTTCTCTTGGTTTAATCTGTCAACGTATTCAAAATTAAAAATAAGGCAAAGATTTAGTCGATTTTGCGCATTAAGTCAGTTTAAAACTTTCCTTTTGATGGTATTGTATCCCTATTCAATGAAATATCTCGTGTATGACATTTATAATTTTTTACGCATTAAGTTCGTGTATCCCTCTTTAATAGTGTAGACCATATTTTAGTATAAACAGTTGATTATTTTTTCACAAGAGTTAATATTTCGCCGTATAGGATCCCCCAGGGGAACCTAGGAGACGTTAAACCCGGAGAGATGGAGAGAATTCTCTCCCTCCCTCTATAGAGAACACAAATTTATAATTTTTTTGTCGACAGTCAATCTGTATGCATTTGGCTACCTCTATGGTTCTCTCTATCTATATCTCCCTATCTTCGCTCCTGTTTTTGTCTTTCTGTATCTCTCTGTTTCTATCCTTCCCTATCTACCTCCCTCTCTCTCTCTCTCTCTCTCTCTCTCTCTCTCTCTCTCTCTCCCTCCCTCTCTGTCACGCTCTGAGTTCCAGTAAATAATAAATAAAACACAACTGCACAAACAGTATGACACAGAGAGGGCGGTCTGAGAAAACCGCCTCAGATCCAGTGTGAAAGACCTCACGTTAGCCGCCCACGCCCGACTTCACAAGAGTTTGGCTTATTTAGTGGCATCAGATTTCCATCTTGTACGTAAACAAACCTTGACATGGAAAATCGAGCCTACTACATGACTACTCTTCCAGTCATTGCAAACTTCCAACATTGACAAAGCTTAGAACCAGTTACTGTAGTCAGAATGTATTATAATCGTCACGGTGTTTCGATTGCCCGTTGTAATAATAATCCGGAACTAGTACGGTTCATCAAATCATCCACAAGGAACTCACTGTTTGCTTGGTAAAATTATCTCAGGTTTTCGTTGAATTCTAATCATCTTGAACTTTAACTGGCATTAGTCGAAAACGACTCATAGAAAAAAGAAATAGTGGATAACAAGACAAAAATTATGTAACGAAACCAATAGTCGTCTAAGTTGAAATTTGCGGAAATTTCCAATTTGGAAGATTATCCTAGATCGATTAAAGACAGGGCAAAATGGGAGGCTCGTTTTCCTCGTTGGAAATGCTTATAATACTTTTTGGCTTTTCATACTGAAATTATTTCGCCATCTGACAATGGCATGATGATAGTAATTTGAATTTAGTATTGAACAGGAATTGGTGCCAATTTCGATTCAATTCGTGAATTCCAACGAATATTTTACTCTGTAGTGGTATTTCAAGGATAGGAAATTGTAGTTTGAGTTGCTCAAATTGCAGGCTGGAGCGGAAACTTTTTGGCCTTTTATAGTAAAATGACGTAAAAATTCAGATACAGAGCAATTTCAATCGAAAAAAAATGTTTATATAATGTTATATTTTATCGCTATGTTAATAAAATTTAGAATTTACTTGAAGAGTACAATAAGTAGTGATGAGGGAGGAAAATATGAAAACAAAAAAACTATAGATTCCGAACCAACAAATGTATGGTTGGAATATTAATAATTCAAAAAGTATAATTATTCTTTCCATATTCCCGTTATTTCATATGAAAAGTAAACTAAAATGCTAAGTTTTTGGAATACGCAGCTTTCAAAAAAATAAACGAAGGGATTTCATATTGCTTTTAACATATTACCGTCAAACTTTCCTTCATGACGACAAACATAAACTCTTGCCTTTACTTTCACAAAGAATTTGTTTTTAAAGCATACGACAAAAATCTTTTTTTTTATGTATTTGCTGTCGTTAGGTTAGACAATTAATATGCAAAAGAAATAGGAGAGAGAAATCAATGTCACTAAACCAACAATAAAACAACCGCTAAACAAGGAGATTAGTTTGAACAACAAAACCACAAACTTGATATATGAGTATACCGTTTCCTTTTTGTTTACGACTTCCTTTTCATATAGAATAATTTCAAAGTCCTGCTTAAACGTGTAGGAATGTGTGTCTCGGTTGTAAATTTTATATGCTGAAAGTATGCACGAACACGCCCACTAGATAATGTTGGAATTTTATTTTCAGTCTCGCTTTCCGCACCATTTCCTTAATTTTTTAGAGTGCACACTAAGATTAAAAGCTCAGGAATGTATAAAAAGAAAATCTATATTAAAAAAAAAACGGAAAAAAAAACTAGCTCATCAAAGTAGCGAGATCAAGCAACACAAACTTCCCACGTAACCGTAAAAGTACTGGTTAAGGAGATTATGTAAGATGCATATTTTATCTGATTCGCGTGCCGAACCGTTGTTTATGTTTACATTGTGTATGTTCATAATTAGCGCGACAACTCTGGTGTCACAAAGCAGACCCTCAGAGAAAACATAACTTAATACGACACTCCCATGTCTCTAAGTTCCCAAGTTCCCAGGTTTGCAGGTTCTCGTGTTCACAGCTAAGAGCACTTAGACTTTTATTAGTCGATTCTGTAAAAGGAAAGAAATAGATTCTTCACCAGCGCTTTCGTAATGATTGGTATCTTAAAGAACTTCTCATTCTTGTGGTTTAGAATGTACCACAGCTCGGCTAAGTATGCAAGTTTATTATTCAAAGGAGGGGCACGGGCAAAATAAGAAAAAAATAATAAAAAGAAATAGAAAGAGAGAGGGAGGAGGGCGGAGAGAGAGAAAGATGAGAGGAGTGAGAGATATGAGAAAAGAGAGAAAGAGGTGAGAGGAGAGGAGAAAGAGAGGAGATAGAGAGAGGGAGAGAGAGAGAGAGAGAGAGAGAGAGAGAGAGAGAGAGAGAGATAGAGAGAGAGGGAGTCCCCGAATATGATATCCTAGGAGGACACAATAATAAGACAATAAACTCAGAAGAGAGGAAGAGAGTCAAAGAGATAGAGAGAGAGTACCCGAAAAGAATGCCCTAGATGAACTCAATGATGTAAAACTGGGAGAGAGGAAAGAGAGAGAGAGAGAGAGAGAGAGAGAGAGAGAGAGAGAGAGAGAGAGAGAGAGAGAGGCAGACAGACAGACAGGCAGACAGACAGACAGACAGACAGACAGAGAAGAGACAAAGGCATAGATAGATGCGGTGAGACTGAGAGAGAGAGAGACAGGCAGACAGACAAACATAGGAGAGACAGAGACAAAGACATATATAGAGAGACCATGACAGAGATAGAGACACAAACATGGAGCCATGGATGTAGATGGGATACGGAAATAAAATAAATAAAAAAGAGGGTGGGTCGGTGTAAGGAAATGATTGTGTGGTGAGTGTAGAGCTTCAAGTGTGTGTGTGGCCATTCATGAACGTCTGAGGACGTTCGATGTTCGAACAGGAAGTTGGCCTGTTCCTGCCATGTTTGTATATATAAGTGTGCAGGGATTTCTGTTTGAACGTTTTAGTGCTAACTTCTCGAGCGTGGTTAACTAACAAAGTCACACATAGCCTTATTCGTGTGCGTGAGCAATTTGACGTTTCATAAAATTTGTCTTGAAATGTCACATTGATCAATACCAGCGACCTGTTAGTCAGTTCTGCACTTATTGTCTACGTAATTTCCAGCATAAATGTTTTGGAGTTTTTAATGTTTAAATTATTGTGCAACCGTGGGCATCAGTTGAACAGTCAAAAAATGATGTTATTCAGTTGCTTCATCCTATAGAACCAACACCGATACACACAGCGTGTAACTTCATTAAATATTATTAGAGTTGTGTGATTTTAATCAGGCCTTATACATTAATTTTACCATAATTCTAAACTACATTTATTCAATAACTTGGCCGAATTTTTTTAGTTAAAACATATTCACGACATTGAAGTAAAATAAACAACATCTCAGAATAACTTCAAATTCCCAATTCAGACAAGACAAAAGGAGTGATTTCGTGCCGTTTGAAACAATTTCTAACAATAAAGGCAGCAGGAAAGATATACCAAGAACGTTATTTATTGTTATACAAAGCATCGAGACGCCAATGTGGCGAGTGTAACCGAAGCACCTGTTTTCGGCCATCGCAGCTTTGCGCTTCAGACAATCGCCTGGATTAAAACACAGTCGCACAGGATGGGCAAGATCAAAGACTGTCTGCTCTCCCCAAGAAAGGTAAAATTTAACAGTGTGTTAAAATCTAAACCATGCCATGTTCTCGTGTTCACAGCTAAGAGCACTTAGACTTTTATTAGTCGATTCTGTAAAAGGAAAGAAATAGATTCTTCACCAGTGCTTTCATAATGATTGGTATCTTAAAGAACTTCTCATTCTTGTGGTTTCGAATGCACCACAGCTCGGCTAAGTATGCAGGTTTATTATTCAAAGGAGGGGCACGGGCAAAATAAGAAAAAAATAAAAATAAATAGGAAGAGAGAGGGAGGAGCGCGGAGAGAGAGAAAGATGAGAGGAGTGAGAGATATAAGAAAAGAGAGAAAGAGGTGAGATGAGAGGAGAAAGAGAGGAGATATAGAGAGGGGGAGTCCCCGAATATGATATCATAGGAGGACATAATAATAAGACAATAAACTCTTAAGAGAGGAAGAGAGTCAAAGAGATAGAGAGAGAGTACCCGAAAAGGATCCCCTAGATTAACTCAAAGATGTCAAACTGAGAGGGAGAGGAAAGAGAGAGAGAGAGAGAGAGAGAGAGAGAGAGAGAGAGAGAGAAAGAGAGAGAGAGGGAGAGAGAGAGCGGGAGTTGAGAGACTGAGAGAGAGAGACAGGCAGACAGACAAACATAGAAGAGACAGAGACAAAGACATAAATAAGAGACCATGACAGAGATAGAGACACAAACATGGAGCCATGGATGTAGATGGGATACGAAAATAAAATAAACAAAAAGAGGGTGGGTCGGTGTAAGGAAATGATTGTGTGGTGAGTGTAGAGCTTCAAGTGTGTGTGTGGCCATTCATGAACGTCTGAGGACGTTCGATGTTCGAACAGGAAGTTGGCCTGTTCCTGCCATGTTTGTATATATAAGTGTGCAGGGATTTCTGTTTGAACGTTTTTAGTGCTAACTGCTCAAGCTTTGCGAACTAACAAAGTCACACATAGCCTTATTCGTGTGCGTGAGCAATTTGACGTATCATAAAATTTGTCTTGAAATGTCACATTGATCAATACCAGCGACCTGTTAGTCAGTTTGCAACTTATTGTCTACGTAATTTCCAGCATAAATATTTTGGAGTTTTTAATGTTTAAATTATTGTGCAACCGTGGGCATCAGTTGAACAGTCAAAAAATGATGTTATTCAGTTGCTTCATCCTATAGAACCAACACCGATAAACACAGCGTGTAACTTCATTAACTATTATTAGAGTTGTGTTATTTTAATCAGGCCATATACACTAATTTTATCATAATTCTAAACTACATTTATTCAATAGCTTGGCCGCTTTTTTAAGTTAAAACATTTTCACGACATTGAAGTAAAATAAACAAACATCTCAGAATAACTTCAAATTCCCAATTCAGACACGACAAAAGGAGTGATTTTGTGTGGTCTGAAACAATTTCTAACAATAAAGGCTGCAGGAAAGATATACCAAGAACGTTATTTATTGTTATACAAAGCATCGAGACGCCAATGTGGCGAGTGTAACCGAAGCACCTGTTTTCGGCCATCGCAGCTTTGCGCTTCAAGCAATCACCTGGATTAAAACACAGTCGCACAGGATGGGCAAGATCAAAGACTGTCTGCTCTCCCCAAGAAAGGTAAATAGTGTGTTAAAATCTAAACCATGCCAAAAAAAGGAATAAGTTGCTTACACTATATCCATATTTATTTATTGCAATATAAATGGAGGAAACACAAAACAAAATGACATCAATTGGTTGATACTCATTATAATTTTGTGATATGGGCTAAAATCAAAATAATTTATGGTGATTACCGCATTTTAGGATTGTTAAAATTTTTGAAGTGGTATCGTCTGAAGGATACACATTTAATTATGTAATTGGGGCATTACGTTTGGTGAAATATCTAGTACTCTGCGATTCAACGCTTTATTTTATTAGTATTGGTCGTTGGTCCATGTCACCTGCCAATCAAACCTCGTACTCCTAGGTATCAGTTCAAAGCACTAACTGACTAATCTACTGACGCTGCCACCAACAGACTTGTTTATTTATTTTTGCTGAGAAAATAAAAAGTAGGCTACCCATTTGGTCCTGGCGTAACACAGACATTGAGACACTAAGTACAAACCACTTATGAAATAGTAATTCTTTGATTTAGGAGCATCAATGTTATTCTTTGTTTCAATGTTGTTATTCAAAAGCATTGAAAAACAGAGGTGACAAGTTGAAGATTAACGGATACATCAAATAGGGTTACCTTCAGGATCTCTTTAATCCTCAAGTGGATGACAAAGAGTATGGTCGTATAGTACGGTGACTAATGCGGCTGTATTGTGGTCTGACTTGCGGTAGCTAAGTAGATCTGGTAAGTACACCACTCTGTAAGTACTTTGCACTTCTCACTCGCATTATCACACACTCATGCAATGATGGGTCACTCAGGGATACCCAAATATATTAAATGACTTTCACTCATTCGTTGGTATTTTTGGTTTTGTTGGAATTCCTTCGATGTAACTAGTCTCATTGGTTCTCTCTAAAAGGGCCTCTGTATTATTACCAATGAGCTACTGTTATTTGGACTTGCGTCATTTTTCACCGACTCTGACTTCCGTATGTAATAAGCAGAAATATGGTTCCTCTGCTTGTTTCACACAGTTCAGTTAGTCCACATCCTCATGTACAATGTTTACAACCCCTCTATTCGTCCTGTTTCTCTCTCCCTCTCTATCTCTCTCTCACTCTCTCTCTCTCTCTCTCTCTCTCTCTCTCTCTCTATCTCTTCTTCTTCTTCTTTTTCTTCTTCTTCTTCCTCTTCTTTTCTTCTCCCTCTCTTTCTCTCTGTCTGTCTCTTTTAATCTCTATCTCTAACCATTATATTTATATTATATAAAACTGTCTCTTTCTTTGTCTCTATCTCTCTGTATGACTCTCTTCTAATCCTGACGATCTGAAGACCAACGCTCTACCGCTGGGACCAGTTTGGTCCCCGATCCTCCTAGGTGACCAAAGAGCTTCGTTTTTAACACAATTAGTGAAATGTCGCTAACCCAGCATTTATTCTGAGACTTTTTATGACTCTATTTTTATGGGGGAACCTTTAAAACTGGTTCGATGTTTCGATTTACATGTTTAATGAAAAGGGTGCCCGAATTGACAATTCAATGTTAGATGAAAGTAATATCCGTCAATGTGGTGATGGAGATTACACTTTTAAATGGAATGAAGTTTGTGTTGTTTTTTTTTAATGTAAATCAGAAAAGTGAAGTTCTGTGCATAGTTTACACACATCTACTAAATGTATTTAAGTTGTCATAAAACTCAATAATAGTGCCCGTTGCATAATTTAATAGGAGCAGAAAAATTTCAATTTTTTTAACATTTAAGAAAAATAGAAATTTATTTTTATACCTTGCATATTGGTATGCTGTTATGATCTTAAAACTCTGAACTATTTTAAAGAAAAGTTAATTAAAGTAATTAAAATTACTATTTTAGGAGTGATATACTATGTAACCTCTGCCTGTTACTGATATTCACTCTATTTTCGTGCAACCTGCAATTTCTCTATATCAAAGTTTAAAATTAATGTTTGTATGCTTACAAGGATTGGTTTGTTATCACTGAAGCACAAACAGATTTAGGTTGACATTTTTTTCTTCATGTAAATCCCTGTTGCGCTAAAAAAAATCACTCTCGATATATTTCATCATCATGTAGGATCTATAGAGCCTGTCTATAGAGCCTGTGAAAAAGATTTGCACTGAAGTTAACGGGTGCGTATTTTCACCTATTGATTTTACCTGACCCACCCATATAATGTCACGTTAACCTGGCGAATTTGATGCGTGGGATTGGGTCGGACGTCATAGAACAGAGATAGAGAATGTGAGAAAGAGGTGAGAGATCGAGAGGAGAGAGAGAGAGAGAGAGAGAGAGAGAGAGAGAGAGAGAGAGAGAGACAGAGAGAGAGAGAGAGAGACAGAGACAGAGACAGACAGAGACAGAGACAGAGACAGACA
>RQTK01000020.1:1009798-1027298 GCA_003991915.1 Elysia chlorotica | reverse complement strand
AATTAAAATATCAAAATAAAACTGCAGGTTCACTTCTACTGAATAGAATTATAAGACAAGAGCTCACGAAACTCAGCGGGGAAAAAATAACAACTATGCAACAAACAAACAGAGCATGGGCTTACTGCAAACTAGAATAAAATAAATAAACAAAACGGTGTTATGTAAATAAGGCAGGCTGTGGGAAACGTGTAGCCCAGAAGTGAGGCTCGTAGATCTAGATTTACGGAGACAGTAGGCAGGCGCGCTTTCCGGTGTATATAGGCTGAGTTTTTACCGTGAGATTTCCAAGTCTACCGTAGGCTGCGTTACGTGCGTGTAAAACGCATCTTGATATATTATTATTTTTTCGTGGCCGTACTTCACAGGTTAGCGAACAGCGAGAGGCTGCAAAAGCAACAGTTGGCTTCACACCGAGCACCGAGTTGGAGTGAACGTTCGGTCTGGATAATTAGCTTCAAGTGCCCCACCACTTCAGAGCATCGTTTAATGAGGTTTAGTTTCCGACTAGAGAAAGGTGTTATCTCCGGATTATCTATCAGAAAGTTCAGTTTGTGCCTGTGAGTTTGAAAGCTGACACACCTCTTGGATTTTTTCAATTTTCTTATTTGGAAAGCGAATCCCAAAGTTGTATATCGATCGGATATAATAATTTTACAATGGTTCCTATTCATTTGTATGTGAGGTGAAGAGCGAGGCTATGATTGTGATTTTGTTTGTACACTTTTTTTAAGTGGTAGCCAAGTTCAGTGAACAAGTGAAAGCAATACGCTCCAACAAATTGTGAGATTTATTGATTTTTTCCGAAGATATTGAAATTAAGAACAGTTTTCAGCGGCACCTCAAAGGATATTAGTTTCTTCCCTTTATGCAAACATGTGTTCAATTTGGATTTGCTATCAATGAACTTCAGAAATGCTTTAGCAGTTTTAATAATGGACACTCTTTGTTCCCAATGCGTTTCTTGTGCGATTGTTGGACTTTGGCTTTCAAATTGGAAGAGAGCACCCTTGTCAGCGCGTTAGTCGAGTTGTTAGCCGCCATGCTTTACGACATGAGAGACTTGGTTCACATCTATGCCCTGCAGGATGTCAAGGCAGGTTGCCAAGCCCTGGCCTACCCCATGAGGCAATACCTGGGCAGAGAGGCGGGCAAACTCCTCCCCATGCACGTGTTGCTGGTCAACAGGAGGTTCAGGCGCCGGAAGGTGAGCTTCACACTAATGGAAACACCTGGAGGAAACTCAAATGACATAATTGTATAGCACTTCACCACGCCGTCCCATCCCATCGGTATTTTTTTTTTTATAGTAATGTGTATAAATAATTTGAAATAATTATAATTACCAGCATTTCGTCAACATCGATGGCGAAGTATTATAAAGTTACTACAATGAAACAACTGTAACATGGGAAATCTTAGGGTTGGGATATTGACCGATTAACTTTACAGTGATGTTTGTGGTAACAATTTAGCAATGACCTCTGGCTTAGCCTGTGAATTAGATAGTTTGATAAATACCGCGCACATTTACTCGATATCAGTTGTCATTGTCAACAAATAAAACAAACCAGCGCCACATGAGGTGCGCTTGAAAACAAAGATTTGTTGCGAAATGGCGGATCGCACCCAATACCTCCTGCTCTTTATTGCGATCCATTGATCTATGTGGCATAACCTGCAAAGTAATCTTTTGTCGGAGAGAGAATAAACAATGTTTACTATATTCCACCTTCCCATAGAGAAACGTATACGTGGATAGGTGTCTACATCAATTAATGATAATATTAACGTGCTCCGACATAGATACAGAGTGAAAATACCATTACGTCTGTCTCTGTCTGTTCATTATTGTATTTGTATTGACACTCAGCCAACCAGTAGTAAGAGTATTTTTGAGGAACCATTGCAGAATGTTCTGATTAGAAGACGCTCGCCCAACAATCACCATGCCTGGAGCAGTCCTAATTTATGCCATAAGACAAAGTGCCCCCACCCCACCCCACCGCCCCCTCACCCAAAACCTCGACCTAGAGCACCTGGTTGAGGCATAGCCTTAACTATGACACACCCTATTATTGTAAGCAGTAAATTCGAAGCCGTAGCTACCGGTTGGAAATTAAACAGGTGAACGCCTGTTTCACACAGTCTCTGTGTAATCCGTCCCACGGACTGGAACTCATATACCGTGCTCAGAATTCTACTTTGTTACAGATCACGAAAAATAATACACGATTCTTAGCGATCGGTGAAAAAAAATCAGTCCATCCTGTCTCTTTCTTACTCTTGATCGAAAACTAGTTTTTAAATTTTGCAAAATATTTTTTAAAACGTTCTCAAGCGATGGCCAACATACGAAAGTAAATGCGTGCAACAGTGCAGCTACAGTCGGTTGAGCTACAGGTAGAGTCCATCATCTTTTCTGCATAAATTATGCAAAATCTTTCATGAACCACACCACCATCCCTGCTGCCTAAAATCAATGCAAGAGGGAATTATAATTAATGTATGACTACAGACTACGGAAAAAAGTTCAACGACCAATAAATTAACTATTATAATGTCTACATCATGTTTTTATTTCGAGCAGTAATGAACAATAATGACGTAGGAAGATATTCAATGTAATATTAGATTGGACCAAAGCCAATTTTCAACACTAGCCTTTAAACAAAAATAGTTTCTATGAAGGCAGTTTTGAGTTCGTTAGACTCTTCTTTATAATTAAAAACAGTGAACATCTATTTTTGAACATGTCATAAGAAATAGGAGATGAAAATCATTTTTGGTTAGGCTTGAAACCATGTATATCGTCATTTTTTTCAATCGCAAACGATATCGTATTTTTTATCATACTTATTTCTACACTATTTTTTTCTTTAGACCCATTCTGAAGTCAACGTTTACGACACTTTAATATTGACAAGCTAGTCTCTTGTTCATTCGCACATCAGCTGTATGTATAGAATTACCAATTTTGGATGAACAAAATTGATATGATCTAAAAGAAAAAAAACAAGAGCGTTATTATTATGTACGTATCAGTTTTTATCTCTCGGTCGCTAATTAGTGTACACTACAGAGAGAGAGAGAGAGAGAGAGAGAGAGAGAGAGAGAGAGAGAGAGAGAGGGGGGGGGAGAGCTGATAGTGCATGCGGTGCCAAATTACATGGATGCATGTTGCAGTATTTTCTCTTTTATCATCATTGTCTAGTCAAACATCACATTAGTAATTAGTATGGTCTCTCTCGTTTGTCATAGTGTCCCAGTCATAATATAACCAGCTGAAGAAAGTCTTTTTCGGTGTGGCAAAATAATATTGTCAGACGTTATTTTTGCAACTCGTCCGCTACATAGCTCTGCTGCTGACGATAGAGAGTAAAAAAAAATCCACTCCAAAGTCCAAACCAGCCATGGTGCCCTTATTACAGATTGTCCCCCAAAGTTCACAGGAAAACATGTTGTTGTATATACCTAGATTTGCACTTATCTTAATTCCACTTGCCAGTCATGACGCACGCACGACGGTGCATCTGCTGCTCGCATGAAAGGCAAATTAAAAACGACAGCAATAATTGCTACAACAACACTGAATATCTATGAGGTGATGATAACGTGAGTGTAGATCATAGTAATAGACAAGGTGTGGTTTACTGTTGTGTGGTCTGTGCCGCTGTTAAATGATAGCTTAGGATAAAGAATCATTTTATGTCAGCGGGACACTTCAATGAATTATGCTAAAAAAAAAAGAAGGAAAAATAAAGCTGTAGCATATTTGTTTATGTACTGAATATTTCACACACTTATGCCATCACGCAAAACAAACAGGGGTCAATCTCAAAAAAATATTATTATTCAATCTAACAAAATAATTATCTAACCATCTGTTCTAGTTGGGTTTTTTTTTAGGCAAGAAAACACATACGTTTTGGAAATATTTGCGATTTGCGGAAGTGAATGTTGTCAAATACAAGATTCACGGTTTATCTTCCTTTGACAGTTTACTTAATTTAACTGAAACTTTGTTAAACTTTGAAACTATACCAAAAATGTACAATGTAGGCCGCAATGTAGCTATATACGAGCTGGAAATTTTCAGTGCTACTTTTTGAGAATCCCTGAAAAGTTGTAGCTTCATTAATATTAATTTTGTATCAGATCATGCGATACGAGTTCACGTGGCTTATACCTATCGTCAACAACCATTTGTGTCTTGTTTGAACGGCGGTAACCACTTCGTTGTTTGAAACTAGAAACAGCTCGGGAGGGCAAAGCGATTAACATTTCCTGATATTTGGAAGATAATTTGAAAAAAAAAGAAAATTAAAAAAGATTTCACACTCTGCGACGTGAACTGTCTGCTTAAGTGCACGTTCACCCGTCTCTTCCTCTCTCTCTCTCTTTCTTTCTCTCTCTCTCTCTCTCTCTCTCTCTCTCTCTTTCTTTCTGTCTCCTTCTCTGCGCGTATGTGTGTATCTCTCTCTATATCTCTGTCTATCTCTCTCTCTCTCCCTCTGTCTCCTGTCTATCTATCTGTCTGTCTATCTCTTTCTCTCTATCTATATCTATATTTGTCTGTCTCTCTGTCTCTCTGTCTTCTCTCTTTCTTTCTCTCTCTCTCTCTCTCTCTCTCTCTCTGACACACTCAAACATAGACACAACCTTGTTTTTAAGTTAAGATAAATGCATATGATATTTGTCTCTAGCTCACTCGTTATCACTCTCTGCGTGTATGTGCCTATCTCTTTCACTCTCTGTCTCTAAATATCTATAATTATTTTTCTGCCTGTCTGTCCCTCAGACTCTTTCTCTCTCTCTTTCTCTCTCTCTCTCTCTCTCTCTCTCTCTCTCTCTCTCTGGATGTACGTGTCTATCTCTTTCACTCTTTGTCTCTTAATCTCTCTCTCTCTGTCTCTCTGTCTCTCTCTCACACACACACACACGCAAACATACACACAACATCGTTTTAAGTTAAGATGAAGGCACATGTTTTCGCTGAAAGCTGTGAAACATTTGAAACTTTTAGGGAAAACCCGGACCGTCTAGGTTCAAGCACCGATTGCTGCCATGTACTCTTCAGGCGTGCCAGCTACCTGACTACCTGCGCCAGTGCAATAGCCACTCAGGTGGTCTGCTGCGGTTTTTAGCACCAGCCTGCAAAGCGAGGGAGCGACTGCATCCATCATTCGTGCATCGGTTGTTTCCACTTGGCGATTTTTACTCTTTAATAATAATTGAAAGATGATAGTGTCTGAGGCATCTCTTTTACGATCTTGATCCAATGTATCGTAATCTGGAGATATAAGAAACGGTTGGTGAAATATATCGACAATATCTCTAAAGTCTCCGGAGCACCTTTACCTAAAACAGATTTTGTTAAAATATTATGAGAATTACGACTGTGTACTATAACATTAATTATGCAGAGACACGTCCCAATTCGTTTCACTTTTTGTGAACTATGGGGTTACTTCTATCAGCCCAGCATATTTACTGGGACTCTTACACTATGCCTAAACATGCACCTAGGTTTATATTTTATTAATTGCAAATAGATTCCAGAGATACCATTAATTTTAATTAGATACCACAGTCCGGCGACTAAATCTACTTCTTCGTTGTACCTACTTCCTTTGCTCCGTCGTGAGATTACCCCTATGCTCTTGGTTCTTTTGTCTATGCCATCATTTCATTTTGAATAGTAAAGTACAAGTGAACAAAATATCGACAGTTGATTTAAAAATAAAGAGAAGCATAATTACAAGAGCGAGAGGCACTGTCTGACAGCTTACAATGAGGATGTGTGGGGAAAGGTCATAGTTTTATACCATTCTTTAAAAGCTTTAGCAAGGGTACTGAAACTAATAATTTTTTTTAATAGAATGGCAGGGTTTTTTTTATTGAAATTGAGCAAACATAAAACATATACTGAGTGAAATGAACTTCACATAGATGGAAACAGAAGGAACCGTAATACTCGACCGACACGAGATGCTCACCCATGTATAACAAGCGTCCGCACATGTAGTAATATCCACTCATGCACGGTAATGGTTATATATGCGCGACTCTTATCATATAAACCAGTCCGCAATTTTTTATCTCAAATATAGACACCTAAAGACAAAGAAGAGATATGAAAAATGTGTCAAAAGAAACAAAAATAACGTTGAAGTATAAAAAAATGGCAATACGATACAGCAAAGAAGTACGAAAACATTAACTACAACCTTTCTTTCATTGTACTTTTGACACTTGCAATAACATAAAGAGAGAAATTTTAAGAAACGCGAAAATAATCGGAAAAAAAACAAGGGAGAAAAATGACAATAACAGGTAGAAAATAAAACATGTAAAAAAAGGTTCCTCACAAGTTACAACTTTACTTTTCCTGCGCAAACCAATCTCGCCTGCTTAGTTAACCAAAGTTCTGTCAAAGCTAAATTTCTCCTGGGTATTAAGGTAGTTCTCGAACGGTGACGAAAGGCAAGGGCGGGTTACCTGCGACTTGGTTAGTCACATTTTACTTTCACTGACCCAGAACTTGGCTGTTAGAAACGGGGTAGCTCAAACCTAGGCCTCTTGTATTTGAAGTCAACGTTCTAACACCAACGCTATCTCTCTCTCTCTCTCTCTCTCTCTCTCTCTCTCTCTCTCTCTCTCTCTCTCTCTCTCTCTCTCTCTCTCTCTCTCTCTCTCTCTCTCTCTCTCTCTCTCTCTCTCTCTCTCTCTCTCTCTCTTTCTCTCTCTCTCCCTCTCTCTCTCTCTCCCTCTTGCTCACGCTCTATGCAACCTCTTCTCAAACACCTTTTTGAATATACTTTTTATACACTATTTTTTTCCTTTCCTCCCTCCCAGCACGCCCTGCCGAAGCTGCCAGTGCCCGAGCTTCAGTCCACGCTAGACAAGTACCTGAGTCTGGTCCGTACCGTCGTCTCGCCGGCAGAGTTCGCCAGGACAAAGCGGGCCGTGGAGCAGTTCCTGAAACCTGGGGGTCCGGGCCATCTCCTGCAGGAGTACCTGCTCCAGCGGCAGCAAGGCACCGACAACTGGGTGAGAATTCTGAGCCAATATATGCAGGAATGAAGCTGTTGTGAAATTATCTCACCAATGGTTCCAACACTCCAAATAAGGATTAGAGACCTTACGATTACTGTCGTCATTACAATGAAGCCCCCAAATATCTGATATCCTGCTCTTAGTTTTTGCCGTATTGAAAGATATTTAAAGACATTGCGATAACGTTCTCCAAGGCCAAAACAAAGGCGATAGCCTAGAGAATATCTATCGGCGTCTAATCATCATAGACATACGGAGCCAATAATCGGTCTGAAAACCCCATGTTTAGGGGGCGTGACTATGTTATCCGTAATCGACGCGAGGATCACAAAGCATGTAATTTGGGTAGCGTCGCGCCCCAAAACTAAGCATAGGTCTGGCAATGTTATTTATGTGCCACAAAGAGACACTGGGGATATCGGGACTTGATGCATTGGACAGTCACATCTAACCAATCAGTAGCTAAGTAAAAGTGCGAGAGGGCCGGTTTCTAGGATGTGCGGCCCCCAACGAAAACAGGCGATTAGAAAGGGTATAAGTAAACTGGTCCGAGAAAGCAAAGCCTTTCTCCAAGTTTAAAATCTTTTATCCTTAGTCAGGTATCTAAGATTATAGTACAGTTGTACTAACTACCCATAGTCTATTGTAATACGCTTCGCTCAGTCAAAAATTCATATTAAATAATTATTGTCCCTTCACTAGAGGTGTTACCAAGCTGTATCGTAAACTCCCAAGCTCCATTTGTTTTTCAATTCAATAAAACCATGTTTTCACATTTATCTTTCCAAACTGCTGTGCAGGCCAACAAGTACTGGTTGAAAGACATGTACCTCAACATTCCTCTGCCCCTGATGATCAACTCCAACCCCGCCGCAGTGTTTCCCTACCAAAACTTCGTGTCGCGGAGGGAGCAGATCAGGTACATGGAACGTTGTTAAGTTGTTGAGTTGGTTTAACGTCCAACTTCAGAAGTAATAGACTATATAGTGGACGAACCTCAAGCTTGACGTCTGACAATTTTATGTGCTGCCACACACGAGACTGGGCGGGGATACCACGACTCCTGTCTAAGCCGCACAATGAACCCAACCAGCAGTAACAGCAAGATGGTCTGATTGTTGGACTACAACATCTATGACACATTAACTCCTATTATAGCTTGGGGTAAATCAATGGTTCGAAACTATTGCTGCAAAGGAGCAACCTAGAGTGGTCAAAAATTGTATTGTTACGTTGAAAGGTGTTGCGTTATTTTTACTATTGGTGTAATAAAAGAAGTAGGTAACACATTGAGCGGGAAAACTTACATTTAAAGAAAGCAATCACCTAAACAAAAATAAGTTATCAGATAATAAAAAAAGGTTAAAGTAAGATTGGCGTTATACATGTATTTTAAAACATAGCTAAAGGGATATGATTTTTATTAAAATTAATGCTTGTTTTATCTGTTGTTGTTTTTTTAATTAGGTTCGCAGCCAAGTTTGTCCGCGGTATGCTGGACTTCAAATACCTTACCGACACGTAAGTAAAATTTGATTGATTGACTTTTCAACACAATCAAAATCCCAGTATTGTCTTATTCCCCCTCCTAATCTCTCCTCCTCTCTCTCCCTTTCTCTATTTCTCTCTCTCCCTCTCCCACTCTGTCTCTTTCTGTCTCTTTCTCTCTCCCTCTCTATCTCTCTCTCTCTCTCTCTCTCTCTCTCTCTCTCTCTCTCTCTCTATCTATCTATCTCTCTCACTGTCCTTTGTCCTTCCTCTCCCTCGTTCTACGTTATATTTGATAATTATTCTCTATTTTGTCGCTGAAATTGTAAAGATATGTTTCAATAAAAATCTAAAATGAAAAATATATATGGAAAGAGACAAGGATAAGTAATAGAGATAAATTAAGATGACTATTTTTAGGAAGTATGAATTCTCACAATTTATTTCTGGGGAATCATTTTTCAGATTAACGTTATCTGTTTTTGAATGTAATTTCTACAAACTGTTATCGATATTTAGCATTAATCTGGGTTATCAAATGTAAAATGAAAACAGATTTGGCTCACAAGTCGTTCAAGATTAAAATGAATATTACTATTAAAATTTATGGAGATCCCCTACATACATAATTCGATAACTTTATGTCCTATCATAGCATCACCGTGATTTTAATCTGAAAACATTCGAGAATCGATTAAGCCTAAATCTTTCATCCATATTTTTGTCATGGCCTTATCTACCACCGCTCTGAGAAGTTATAAAATAACATGTGGGTGTAGATTTTATGCCTACCTCGGCAAAGAATGACGCAATTTTGGCAAACTGGTTGTATTACAGTTAACATGCAGATCCATAGTCCATTACATCGATTAAGCTAAAAATAGCAAGGGCCTCATTATTTATAGACACTTATTGTATATGGTTGGGTTCTTTTTTTTTTCCATTTTTGGATCGCAAACATGCGGGTGAATGCTTTGGTGCTTGGGCAATACCGTGGTCTTTAAACAACATTTTGGATGTTAGACCAGAGACAATAAATTTTACAGAGGCGTCACACAAAAAGAGCTCATAATGGTATTGATACAGCGCGTGCTCTCTCTATTTATTTCTTGAAAGCAAGGCGCGTGTGTAATGTTCATACTGAGTTTTTTACTAAGGTTTCAAGGAGGAAGCAACCACCTTAATTGTTCTAACGCATATACGCAAAACTTTCCCTGTGAAACCTCTCATTATTTCACCCTCTCTGGTTAGATGAGCATACTTGAAAACATAACGGCTGTCGCCTCCTGTGAACAAGTGCAGCTGATCGGTTTGCATTGATTATCAAAACACTGTTAGAGAGGGGGCAAAGTGTGTTTGTTTGGGGGGTTGGAGGAGGCGGGAGACGAGAATAATGCTGGATACATACGTCATAATTATACTAGATAATGCAGTAACATTTTTTACCCACATTGAGGTGATGAAAAGATACTGTCAGAAATGTACCTAACGCGCCGGAGAGACAGAGACAAACTCAGACACAGAGAGATATACAGACAGACAGAGGGAGTGAGGGAGAGAGAGAGAGTGGAGAAAGAGAGCAGAGGGAGAGAGAAAGAAAGAGATAGACAGAGAGAACGGTGATGGAAGAGGAAGGTGGAGGTGACATGATTCGTCGTGTTTGTACAAGATAATTTTGGAGGCGCAGCTGCAGCTCACGTAAAACTTGTAAAAGAAGCTCGTGCGTCTAAGTGCAAGATTAGGTGGGAATTGTTTTATTTTTTTTTTTAGGGAGACGGGGGATTCAAAGTTTTCGTACAAGGTAAAAGTATTTTTGGAACGCATTTGACGTAAGTCTATCCAAGATTATTGAGTGTTTTCCCTCCCAGTCGAAAGACCTTAATAAAGAATTGTGATTTGCCCGAGTATCTGACAAAACTATTACGACCCTACGTTTCACCCCCAATATGAGCAAATTAATGTGTCCCAATTTTTCCGTGGGAAGCGTTAGCCTTGGACTAGAACATCGGATTTTGAAGGAGGAATCGTCCTCTACTGGTTGGGTCGGTGTCAGTTTAATGTGACCGGCTGAGACACAGTAATGGTTTCCTCTGCACTGTCTGTGTGTGGCGGCGCGTAAACTTGCCAGACGTTAGTCTTGGGACTCGTCCACAATATAGCCTACATAGTGTTAGCGTTGCAACACTTCCCGGTTCTCCCACTACTAGTTTGACCAGTTGTGACTGTCTGAGAAAGAAGTACGGCCTGACACTTTTTGAAATGAAACTTTTAGAAGATAATATTCGGACCACTCTGAAGCATTCACTGATGTTGGTCTGTAATGAACTAATTGACCATAGTGAGGCTCTGCTATATCCCGATGAATTATAAATCATACTGTTAATAATCCGTTATGCAGGAAACCAACGATCCAGTAATGTATTGGATGGTAGCTATTGAAAAGCATATAAAACAGCTAAATCCTAGCTTTTGAAACACTGTATATACTTAGAATTCAAGGTCCGTAGGGATGATAAAAATGCGTAGAATATTATAAATATATATTATGAATTTAAATTCAACCGTTGATAAAACAAATGTTCCGAACCAATGTTCGGCGTTTTAGTGCTGATGAAAAAAAAGCAACTATAGTAATAGTAATTTACAACAAAAAAAAAACAACCAAAAAAACACTCAAAGCATTGCCGAACAATTTTGTAAAACTGGAAAACCACGCACTTTCTAAATCTATAGTTTTCGTCAACGCCTTTTAAAACATTGTGTATTTCCGCAAAAATGTTTGAGTATACAGCATAATGGGTCACAGCTGCTCATTTACAGAGCATTGAGCACTTTTTATAGATCTGCAACCTTTTTACCATTTTTAGGTCGCATAAAAATTCAACATTAGTTTATTCTGTAGACTCAAACACGTATGACAGGTGTTATGCTGGGTGTATGTGTAGACATGTTCTTAGTTGAAAGGAAAGGCAATGAAAAAAATCTCTTCAACACACAATAACGTCTTATGGCAGTAAGTACAACGGGGCCAGAAGCTTTGATCCGCGTCTAAGGATACTTCTGGTTAGGATGCCTACTAGATAGTTAAAATACCCGAAGTTGGGGGTCTATTTAGGCTTCGATTTAAATAAAAACTCCTAGTCACTAAATTCTTAAATTATACGTTCCCTTCTTTAAAGGTTAAATATTGTCCAACACCGCATCGACGGGTATAGTACAA
This sequence comes from Elysia chlorotica, assembly GCA_003991915.1. Taxonomy (NCBI): domain Eukaryota; kingdom Metazoa; phylum Mollusca; class Gastropoda; family Plakobranchidae; genus Elysia; species Elysia chlorotica. The sequence goes on along the minus strand of RQTK01000020.1, from coordinate 1,015,531 downwards.
TCCATCATATTAGCATTGAGCGTTTTAGTACGGTCACTTCAAAACAAACCCAAACAATTTTTCCACCCACGACGACCCTTACTTAAACCTTGGGTGGGAGATCGAAGTTAACCGTATCGCAGGCACTGAGCACAAAACTCAAGATTGGGACTAATTGGATTTCTTAAGGCAGTAGCAAACAACAGAAAGGGGCACTTGTTTGTCCTCAGCCGGTCTGTTCTATAATTGCCTCGAAACGCAATGTTTGCAGAGGAACATGAGCAGTAAAAAATAGGGAGGGCAGAAAGGAACATATAATGATGGCTGTCCGTTCGCGTCAATACTGACGTCGATGGAGAGAGCTGTTAAAACAAAAGGGGCGGGTGTATGTTTGATGAGAGCAGAAACTCTGCAGATGCCTAGTCTGGCTGCCTTGGCATTTGATAGGGGGCCCTGGCCTGGTTAGTGATGATAATTACAGGGAAGTCGTAAGTTTAGACGCTCGGCTATGGCACCTTAGTGCATTTAGAGCGTCTAAATCTATTCCCCTATTGTGGTTCTCCTTTTACACGCACTCAGTGGCAGATCGACGCGCATCAAATACAGTAACTGTTGCCAAAAAAGAACCAAGCCCGAGGACAAAAACACGCACTGTGCCCTTTAAAACGTCTAAACAGTTTCATTGAGTTGTATTGACCCTTTCAATAACACTTTATTTGTCTGGGGCCATCTGGCTAAAAATTCTGAAAAAAGCAAACACCAAGGGAGTAATAACTACCAAAGAGGTATTGTCAATTCAATTTACTGAGCAGCCGAAAAGAAAAAGGCAAAAAAATCTAAATGGCAAATACGTTCCAAAGTGGAGAATTCCATTTCATTTACAGGCAGGATACCAAAAGCCTTCTCTGTCTTATGCAGACTCAGAGTCCATTTTCCTAAGCGAAACTGAAAAAACGTTCTTTTAAACACAAACAAAGGTTCTACGAAGACATCGAAATGGCTTTGACTATCGAGGGGCGTCAGGTTTTCACTATCAGGAGGAGTCAACCATTTCCTGTTTGTAGAACCTGTATCTGTTTTGCATAAACGTCCAGCCTATTTAACCACCATCGTCACGCGAGAGGGTGAAAGGCACGGGGCGATTGGTTTCGACGCAGGGTAATCAGACCCACTCAAAGGATCATTTACTTTCAGGGTCTGCAGTTTTCTCTCTCTTTCTTTTTCATGTCTCTGTTTTTGTATGTTTCTCTACGTAACTTTTCTTTTAACTTGTTTAAAAAAAAATAACACCAATGTAGCTTTCGAAGTGAAGTCCGGCGTGCTTTGATTTGAGAAAACTATTCGTTGTTTGTCTTAACTGAAAATTGTAAACACTTCTAGCTCAAAACAAGCTTGAATATCTTCTGCAATAGGGACATTGAAATATCATGCAGTTATTCATGATGAACGATATGTTTCATTTGTCGTTATTGCTGTATGTCTATGGTAACAATGCCCTGTCTTTAAAAAAAAAAGAAACATAAGTTATCGTGTTTACCATGGTAGAAATGAAAAAAGGATGTAATATATTTCAACAGCTTAGCTGTTTGTTGTTAAACTGTTATATGGTTCACAAGTTATAAGATTACAAAATATAATTATCATTGTCGGCGGTGATACTTTATACCATCAAAAACGCTACTTGGTAGCAATAGATCACAATATAAAATATGTTTAGCGATTCACCAACTCAGGAATTTTAATTCATTTTGTTCTTGAAGGTGTCAATAACTCTTACCTACACAATTAAAGTCAATATTGAACACATGTGTTTAGAATTTTTCTTTAAAAACTAATACCAGGAACTTTGACATGATCTAAACAAAGTAATGCCTAATTAGAATTTAGTCTCTCAGGTTTTCCATAAAATGGTAAACGCTGATGTCGTCACTGGCTGAAATTGTTCTCTATAGGGTTTAACGTCTCCTAGGTTCCTCTAGGGAATCCTCGTAGACTTCCATATAGATACTCAAGGGCCCTACTTACTAAGCTATAAATATGTGCTCTCGACTTAAAGTGTATAAAGATAAAGGTTGGTTTCTAAACGTCTGGCAGGCTTAAACTGAATTTTAATAATCATGTCCTTTATCATATCCTCTGTAGACGGACGTTACCCATAGAACGTTGCAAGTACAAAGAGAAGGGTCAGGCTATGTGCATGGAGCAACACTACCGCCTGTTCACAAGCTACAGGGAGCCTGGGAGAGAGGGAGACATACAGAGAACAGACACCGGCACTCCTGGGAGGGACTTCATCATCGTGGCTTGCAATGACCAGGTTTGTTGTAATAAAAATAAGCATGACTCCCTTAAGATGTGAATAATTCTTCAAAGCAAACGTTTTCAATTATTACGTAAGTCTGTGTTACATGTTTATAAAAAAAAGGACCATGCAGGTACTTTTTAGAATATAAGCATCATACAGTCATAGATATAGTACTTATACGTAAACCGTATTTTATCACTTTCTAGCTATAGTTTTGGCACATCTGTACTATCTCAATTAAAAAAAAATTATGAATAGGTTTACCAGAATTATTAAGTATAAAGGTTGAGTAAAAACATTTCAATAACCAAAAAGAAAAAAGAAAAAGCGCATGATCTCTTTATTTCGTTTAAACTTATATCCCGATACGTGCACATGAGTATATTACCAAGACAATAATAATAATCACGAGTTAAAATAAATTCATGGTCCAATGCAAGAAATTCTATCCGCCCACCAGTTCTTCAAGCTGGACCTCCTGGTGGATGGCGAGGAACTCTCCGAGACGGACCTGTGCCTCCAGCTGTCCCGCATCGCTAACATGGCCGGGGAGACAAGCTCCGCCCACCAGATCGGCGCTCTCACAGCGCAGGCCAGGCCTGTCTGGGCGGAGCAGAGGGAGTGGTAATTTTTTAAAATATTACTAAGCATCATACAGTCATAGATATTATACGTAAACCGTATTTCATCACTTTCTAGCTATAGTTTTGGCACATCTATACTATCTCAGTTAAAAAAAATTATAAATAGGTTTACCCGAATTATTAAGTATAAAGGTTTGTAAAAACATTTCAAAAACCAAAAAGGAAAAAGAAAAAGCGGATGAGCTCTTTTTTTCGTTTAAATGTATATCCCGATACCGTACACATCCGTATACTTCCAAAACAATAATGATTATCACGAGTTAAAGATAAATCCGTGGTCCAATACAAGAATCATGCCCTGCTCTATCCGCCGACCAGTTCTTCAAGCTGGACCTCCTGGTGGATGGCGAGGAACTCTCCGAGACGGACCTGTGCCTCCAGCTGTCCCGCATCGCTAACATGGCCGGGGAGACAAGCTCCGCCCACCAGATCGGGGCCCTCACATCGCAGGCCAGGCCTGTCTGGGCGGAGCAGAGGGAGAGGCTACTGCAGGGTAAGTCTCCTTATGTGTACTCTTTTTAGACAAAATTTATATCAACCCTACCTACCTACCTACCTATCTATTTATCTTTGTATCTATTTATCTTTATATCTATCTATTATCTATCTGTTTGTCTATTATCTATCTGTAAAAAACTAATCTATCTATCTATCTATCTATCTATCTACTTCTATCTATCTATCTATCTATCTATCTATCTATCTATCTATCTATCTATCTATCTATCTATCTATCTATCTATCTATCTATCTATCTATCTATCTATCTATCTATCTATCTATCTATCTATCTATCTATTTATCTATCTATCTATCTATCTATCTATCTGTCTATCTATCTATCTATCTATCTAGCCAGCTATCTATCTCCCTGTTTGTCAATCTCTTGAGAGGATGTGTCCATTACAGGATTTTCTTCAGTCTAGACATTGAACAATTCTTTAGTAGTTTTTTTTTCCAAAAATGATTTTACTGTTACGATTTTATGCATCTATCATGAAGACTTATTTTCGATGTCTCTATAACTTGCTGAGTTATACAATATGCATACTGCTTATTCTTTTCAACGCATGTCATTTTGTGCGATTCTTATTATTCTTGTTGACCCCACTTCATCTCTCTCTCTCTGTCTGTCTGTCTGTCTCTCTCTCTCTCTCTCCTCTCCTCTCTCTCTCTCCTCTCTCTCTCTCTTGCCCCCCTCCCACCAGGACTCCCTCTCTCTCTCTCTCTCTCTTTCTCTCTCTCTCTGCCCCCTTTCATCTTTATCTTTTTTTTATATTTTCAACATCCATTAAACCCACGTACCACCCCACGTCCACCAGACGGCACCAACAGAGGCAGCCTGCACTGCCTGGAGAACTGCCTGTTCTTGCTGTGCCTGGACAAGCCCACTGTCCCCTCGCGACCAGGTCACCTGCTGCCCACCCCCAGGTGCATGGCTGAGGACATGGCTGCCAGGACCCACCACATCCTGCACGGCCAAGGCACCAGGCACAACTCGGCCAACCGATGGATGGATAAGACAGTTCAAGTGAGTCTGGTGTTTGTCATTGTGCTGTGTATGTAATGGACGTTGCTGAGCCTGATATCTTAACACCGTCTTGTTTTAAAATGTATTTTTTGTGAGAGAAAGGTTCTTTCTATCTATCTCTCTTTTTGTCTCTCTATGTACCTAGCTATCCTTGTATCTATTTGTCTATCTTTCCATCTATCTATCTATCTATCTATCTATCTATCTATCTATCTATCTATCTATCTATCTATCTATCTATCTATCTATCTATCTATCTATATATCTATCTATCTATCTATATATCTATCTATCTATCTGTCTATATATCTATCTGTCTATATATCTATCTATCTATCTATCTATCTATCTACTTGCATGAAACTGCACTAAGATTTACGACGACTTTTGCTCACCATGCATGCGCCTCTTTTATCTCAGGTCATCGTGTCCGAAGACGGAACTTGCGGCATCAACATGGAGCATTCGGTGGCTGAAGGGATAGCGCTCGGACATATGATAGAGCACGCGTTCAAATCCATGTGAGCATAAAAATAATGTGTTTCTTGTGTATCTTAGTTCCAAATCGCGAGCTCCACCTAAGGTTTCAGTTGGCTCTTCAAGCCATAACGAGTGGTACGAGTGAGCAATGTTATAACTATGGTTCCTTAGTCTTTAAGAGAGAACACAAAGTGTGCAATCAAAAATAGTTCTCCAAAAGACATTCTTACATTGGACTTCTTGAAAATGACTAATAAAATGCCTTCCAAAAAAGTGGTATAACTTTTCCCCCTAAAATCACACTCCCTATAACCCGAACACAAAGCTACTTATCTGGAAGAAAGAAAAAACCCAGAAAAGAACACATTTATTTAAACTAACTGCAATAAAAAAGACACACTTCATTGCGCTAACAATAATATTATTGTTACCTATTCCATGACCGTTCACCTTATTATATGATGAGATGCATGAACTCTCTCATTGATGCTGTGTACAGGGGTAAAGACCATGGGACGAACCATGATCCCTGCTCGTTGTCTCCGCCTCAAGCTCTCAGTTGGAACCTGTCATCGCGGGACATAGAGGATATTCAGAGCGCTACCGAGAGTGTAGACAAGTAAGGAGATTCCATCATTTCGTTCATTTGTCCTTTTCATCGTTCCTTCCACCTCCTCGTTCACCCTACTCTTTCCCGACCTCCTCCCTATTACTTCTCCTTTTCTTAAGTTTAAAAGATTTTTTCTCTCTTTCTTTATATTTTTCTTTTTCTGCCTCCCGCCCTCTTCCTCTCT
>RQTK01000020.1:959076-1009637 GCA_003991915.1 Elysia chlorotica | reverse complement strand
TCTATATATCTATCTATCTATCTATCTATCTATCTATCTATCTATCTATCTATCTATCTATCTATCTATCAATCTATCTATTTAAGATCTATGCCGTCTATAAGCACATCGCCCACTCCTCTAATTCTTTTCATTTTCTTTGTCTCCTTCTCCTTCTGTATCTTTGTTTCTTTCCCGCTGCGTATTATTATTATTATTATTATTATTATTTATGTTTGTTAATTTTTAACTAATATTTTTATAAGTAGATGCTATCAACCTGCAGTTTATTTTTGTTAGAATCGATTATGCAGCTACCTTCGTTCTGCCTCTGCAATGTATATACTATCACCTGAATGAACTTACGTTTTTGTTTTTTTTGTCAGTGGGTTGAGGATTGTTTTGACTTTTTTAAAACTGTTTAACTTTGTCAGATAAGTCGTATATTTTCTGTGTTATATACACGTTACAATATTATGCTGATCTCAATCACTTTTTCGCAGTACAGACGATTACGAAAAGAATTCAAAAGAAAGCATTTTTTTTTCAAAAATACTAGCTAAACACCCATACTTTTATTAAGGCATCGCTATCTCAACTCATGATTCACAGGCTGGAAGATATAGTACTAACACACTTAAGTCCAAAAAATACGCCCAAAAGCAACTAGACCTTGCATAAGGATATAATTAGATCAAATTTGACGGAGAAAATCTATAAATCTTAGCAAATCGCTAAAACCTTGAACAAATCTCTACAAAGATCAAAGAAATCCGACTGGCTCTCTGCCAGTAACCACCCCATAGTCCGTATTAGTCCTCCCTAATCTACTTTCTACCCTCCTCTTTTGTATCAGCCCTTATTCATTGTTAGTCCTCCATAACTTCCTTTCTACCCCCCCCCCAATTCTACCCTCCCACATTGTATTCCTTATTATTCCTCTCATTCAACCTTTTAGTTTTCTTCAGCCCCCCCCCCCTTTTATTTATATAAACGCCTTTACCCCTCCATTCCTTCCCATTCACTCATTAGTCCCCTGTACCTTTTCCTCACCCGTCTTTAGTCCCATACACCCTTCTTTCTTTTTCCTTCTTTCCATTGCTACTCACCCCCTAAATCTCCGTTCCTTTAGTTTACGAACAATCAATTTTAACGTCCCCCAGTCCCCAAGGGGGATGGGTAGTCAAGGAAATTGAGTTGGTTCCGTCCGTTACTCGTGAGCTCTTGACTGCTTCGACTACCCCCCCCCCCCCCCCCCTCACACACACTGATTTGCTCCTTGTTACTTATCTGTCAGTTTTGATTCATGACGCGCCGTTTTCGTTCTATCCGTGGGTAAACCTAGTGTTCACTTTGATTAAATAAACAGAGGCAAAACTTTGGATGTGCATTCTACTAATATATATATAGAAGTTTTTAGAGTTTTTTTTAAATTTTTTTTTATTTTAAGTGACTTTCTAGTGCTCGACCTTTTGGGCCTTTGGTGCCCTGTGCCCCGTTGCTGAGTTTCATTTCCTCTCAGTGGTGAACATACTACCCTTTATCGTCGTCTCAAATAGCTACCCTTTTCAAATCTAATTAGCCCTCCTTTTTCTGGTAATTCTCTTTTAATTTGCTAGCATATCCTTTTTGACCAATACCGATTTAACACAATTTGCACATCAAAGAGAGTTTTACAATTTGAAAAAAAATATAACACAATTAAATTAAGGATTTAATTGCATTTATTGTAGTCATTGATCAACAGGTTTATCCTTTTGTATTTATTTCGCATTTTGAAAAGCAGGATGAAATGCATCAAGTGCGAGGCTTAGAGAGAATAAATGAATGCTATATAGTTGGCATAGAGAAAGATATAGAACATAAACAGTTGGGGATAGATAGGAAGAGGGCTGGATATGGGGGCGGGGGGCGGGGGGCGGTGAAATAGTAATTAAAAACAAACCGAGGTGGAGATAACAAGAGAGAGAGAGAGAGAGAGAGAGAGAGAGAGAGAGAGAGAGAGAGAGAGAGAATGATCCAAAGAGAGAAACAGACTGATAGACAGACATAAATAGCCGAAAAAGAGAGAAAGCTAGAGGAAGAAGTAGAACGAGGAAACTCACTTAAAAGGCCAAAATTGTTTGACCGCAAGGGGCACTTGTGTTTGCCTCGCAGTTTCCGAGAAGTTTGGCCTGTGGCAGCGAGCTCCCTCTGATTAATTAGTTAGTCTGTATCAGCTCTATTTGCAGCCACCGTGTTTGGCTGGAAAGCGGAAAGACTAACCTTTCAGACATCTTATTTGGCTGATTTTCAAATGTTTCTCGTACTAAGCTCTAGTACATAGCATTCAAAATGTTTAATCTTGCGAGCATTTAGTCAGGAAAATTTCCATACTTAAAAACAAGGCTCTAAAAGTGCATCCTAATAAAAAACGAAACCAAAGTTAGAGTTGCGTTACAGGAAAACACCACTATAGACTATTCCAACGGATGTCAAAAAAAAAACTACAGATAAAATTAACACTGGTAGCGGTAGCAGATTGAAAAGTATAGACCTGGAAAGGAGGTTGCGAAATACAGCAACAAAAACTATATGGGGGAAAAAGGGAGCTAGTATATATTCTCGCATACAACCTATGGAAAGAAAAAAAAAGAAAGAAAAATAGCAACTGAGCGATGAATGATGACTCAAGCCGAGATCGTGGTTGTTACTGCCTCAGACAGGCATTTATCACGCTAGAGAGCGTATTTATACCTACTGATTTCTATACACTTTTCGGATAAAATTCGTTACTTTGGTGTATGGTTTGGTTGGCAACTCTGCAATCTTACCCGGAGATAAACGATGGCGTCTTAAGAGCTCTGGGCTATGGCCTGGCCGCTCGCCCCTGGGTGCCTGTGTACTCGTGTGCGATGTTTCGATGTGGTTTGATTTCTGGTTCAAAGGGCCGCTATAACAAGTCTGACACTTGCTCCAGCGCCCGTCCCGGGACGACAGAAATCAATAGCTGAGCTGCCAAATCCCACCAGCCGTCGACGTTTACAAGTTTAACCGAATACTTAGTGGAAAATCCAATACGACCGCGCCCTTTTTTGGCGCGCAGTTTGCAGGCCATGCAAAAGCTGTAATGTCGAAGTGCTCCCGCCTCCCCTAATTGGATTTGACTTGAATGGGTCCCGTTAGACAGAAGGTTATCGTTCTTAATCTTCGAGCTTTTTTGCTTCTTGTTTGTAGTGTTATTGTTTGTGTGAGATCTCTGGCTGACTGTTTTGTTCCTACGTTCTTTAAGTCCTCATGATTTTTTCTCTCCATCTCTTCTTTTGTAGCTCTGTTCATTTCTTATTCTTGTTTTTTGTGTGTGGAAATTTTGTATTTTTATCTTCTTTACATCTCAAACTCAGTAAATCTTTGTCTTTTTCCCATCTCCCGTCTGTCTAAGACTTTCTCTTTCATTCTCTCTCTCTCTCTCTCTCTCTCTCTCTCTCGCTTCTTTTTATTACATCTACATATTTTGTTTCAATGATGTAAAAACCTGATCACTTATTTTATTCTTTAATGTCTGTATGTTGCTCCATTCCAATTAAAAAAAACGCGCTTACGCCTTGATCTGCGTAATCTAATTTTTTCTGATTCGATTAATAGGTGGTTTGTCCACATTGACAGCCTTTTTGTTTGTTGATTTTTTTTCCAGACATGTCTCAAACTTGTGTGAAGATTTCTCTGTCTACAAATTGATGTGTATTAAAAACACCCAATCTTCATTCTTTTCAGTGTCGTTTTGTATTTGTTTATGCTCTCTATCACCTTTAAAAAAATGCAACCCGTTTAATCGATCTTCGCCCCTTGAACGGCAATGCTCCATAAATGCATTTTAAAATACCAAAAACCAAAGCAGTTTAAACATCAAAGCAAATATTTTGTTTTCTGCGGACATAACAAGTTTGGTGCAGTGCCGAGCTTACGTAGTGTGTTTTGATAACCATTATAAATTAAACCATAAGAAGCGCAAAAAGTGAAATAGATGAACGATTGGAAATAATTATACAGGAAAGTTGTTTATATTTTTTAGACACACAGACGTCCAGACAAACAGACAGACGTAAGCAAAGAGAGACAGAGAGACCAAATCAACAGAGAAGTAAAAGAATTGAGCGAGATATAAAAACAGACGAAAAGAGAGACCCATCAGCAGACAGACAGAGAAGAATACAGTGACATAATATTATGAAGAGTCAGAGAAAAAGATGCAGACAGACAGGCACACTAGCAAGCCTGCAACAGACACACACGCATAAAAGAGCGAATAAGAGTTATGGGCCTATCGAGGGCTGGCGGTAACCGACCAAGAGATTACCCTATTTTGTTTCCAAACAGAGGCAATCTCATCGCAGCGCCAGAAAAGCCCAGAATTGGCCGTCTCAAAGGGAGGCAAGCACGACCAGAGCAAACACGCACAGCGCCCAATGCACACAACTCACGGGGAGAAAGGGGGAGCACCCAAATGACCAGTCTACCCTCTCAGGGTCTGGTATATACAGGGGAAATAGAATTGTGCTGTCCCTTTGCTTAACGCGGAAAAAGGAGGGTAAAAAAAGAAATTAAATAAAGAGAAAGGGGGGGGGGGGTCAAGATTGAGAAGAAAAAGAAAACGTTGAATGGGACGAGCTCTTGTAGATAGCAATTTTTATGCTTGTCTGAATATTCCTAATAATTTTTTCAGTGAGGGATTTTTTGTGGATTTTTGCTTTTTGTTTGTTTTTTTGTGAACGGCCAGTGGTTATGAAAATAACTTGACAGCTGCAAATTATTTGGGTATCGCACAATGTATAAAATAGTTTTATAGAAGCAAAAAATTACAGTCTACACGTTTACATTGCAAGACATATATCGAGATTTTAAGCGTAAAATCAACGGAATAATTATACCCAATTGTTCCGGGACTTTCGTTTCGATCTTCGGAATCTGAAAGAACGTAAGACCAAACTGGTAGATAAAAGGTCGATATTTATATGGAGCGACGGAGGGCTATTGAATAAAATTAGTTGCGAGTTGAAGGATCAAGATTTGGGATCTAAAAAATTACAAAATTATGTGTGCATTAAAATTGTAAAAGATATGAATGTATTAAGGGAGTATGCTAGCGTCAAAGCTGAACAATATTAAACAATAATAGCACAAAACCAACATCCAATAAGAATACAAAATTATTATTATCCTAAATAACGTGCACACCCAATTGAAAAAGGTATCGGGGATTCACATAATATAATTATATCTCGATATCTGAAACGAGAAACCAGCGGAAACTACTAATTGATCCGAGTTTATCGATTCAGCCTCTACTGTATGAGAGAACGTAAGACCAGATGCCCTAACAAGGAGCAGTGTCTACCAAGAGAAGGATCTAGATTGAGATTCCCGTCTTTCCATGTATCGAGATTGCATTGTCGAACAAGTGAGGAGAACTGGCGAACAAAAACATCCTCCAGGGATCTCTCGAGCGGAAGGGAATAGAATGAAATAGAATAGAGAAAGTAAAAAAGAGAGCGCATGAAAGGTCTCCTTCAAGACAAGGAAGCGAGGCACTGGTTTTGTGTGAGCTATGAATAAGAAAGCGATGAAGGATTACACGGCTTGAAAAATCTGACAGCATTCAAAACGGGGATATGAAATTATACGATTCTCCCACACATACCCACTCGTTTTCATGCTCTGTGTGTCTCTCTTGCTCTCCCTCTCTCTCTCTCTCTCTCTCTCTCTCTCTCTCTCTCTCTCTCTCTCATCGTCTCTTTATCTCTTTCTTAACCTCCATTTCTATCATTATTTTCTCTCTCTTTTTGTATCTCTTTCTATTTCTCTATCTCTATCTTTTTCTCTATCTATCTCTCCCTCCTTTCTTTTTGTTTTATTCTCTTCCATTGTCTTTCTCTCTCTTTTCCCCACCTCCCACTCCTTCCTTCTTTAAAACACGAAAATGGCGCATGGAAATTGACGTTTTCAACCTGATTAAAGAGTTCAATATGAGTTATAATCGGTTGAAAAGATATCAAAGAAACCAGGGAAAACCGTGAAGCTTAATCAGCCATTTCAATCGATGGGAGAGTGACAATAAGTACTAGATCTGGATATCTCGATACATTCTTTTCCTCTTTCTTCGTCTAGCTTTAACTTTCCTTCCCACAATTGATCAAAGACGCGTTGTCGACCCGGGGAATTAACAGACAAAAGGCGGGGGTGTTCGGATGTTGAGAGACTTTTCTTGAAAGAGAAAGACGTGTCCCTGTTGTAAACAAGGACTGAAGCTAAATCAGACAATCATAGAGAAATAGAAACCGGGTTTAGCCGTAGGAAATTATCCTACAAGTTTTTTAAACGGCCTTTTTGGAGTTAGAGGCTCCGTACAAGGTACGGTACTTTCAGTACATAGGACGGATATTGCCTCGTTACCTCTGGCGGATGTTAGCACTCTGAACCAAGCTTTTCTCCCAGTCTGTTGGACATTAGAAGCCTTGCGCTAACTGGGCCTACAGACAAAACGAAAACGATAGGTAAGGGCGTCTGTTATGACGTCCAATCATATCTAAATCCTCAACTTACGGTGCCAATGAGCATTCATTAAACCCCAGTTGTAAAGGCCGTGAGTAGTTCATTCATTATCACCGTATATACCGCAAAACCTGTACTATGTCCATGGAATACGTCAGAAAGGAAGTTGTACTTTGTGATGGCTATTTTTTCCCTTTAAAAAACAACAACAACAACAACAACAACAACAACAACAACAACAACAACAACAACATAACAACTGAAACAAAGCAATTACGCACATGCAACTATTGAACTGTAGATAATTTGGAATATTTTGTCCACAAGGATATTTATAATATTTAGGAATAAAAAAGTTTTATTTGGCCCTTTCCCAAATAGGACCGCAGTTCCAAAAGAGTCCGTGAGTTTATTACTACGATATTCCTGAGACAAAACTAGTATTATTATCAGCCACTAGATTTTACTCCGCTACATAAGGATTTGTTGGGTTGTTGTTTTTTATAGACAATTTTTTGATAGCGCTCATAGTCTTAAAATAACTTGTTCCAAAAATATCATAATCACGTACTTTATTTCGATTCCACACCGCTTCAATCATTAATAATTTCATCACCAAGATTGGGGATCTTTTTATGTCTGTTCCGATTTGTGCTTTTTGATAAACGAGCAGTTTGCGTTTTCGTAATGTCATAGTGTTCCATTCTGTGTTGTTGTTGTTTTTTAAGATGCGAGCATTTTGGGCTTGTTTTTTGTGATTTGTTTTTCCCCCTCTTCATGTTGCTATTTTAGTTTGCGCTTCGTAAAACATGAGATACAAATTTCTAAAGTGAGAACAAAATTATTTTTACATTTATGGTTGGAGCAGAAAAGCGTGTTTATCGGCCGCTAAAACTGGATAGATTCTCCAATTTTTTGCGAGGGGTTTGTCGGTTAGAACTTCCTCTTCAAACCTCTTTTAGACGAGATGGTTATATTTGTGCTCCTCTATCGCTCCATATCCTTCTTGAAGTTTAAGTTTAGAACATTATCTCCACCTTGGCAGCATTATGTGCAACGCCATTGCCTTACTTACGTTTTGTTCATAATTATTTTTTTGCTTTATGGTTTTGTTTTTCATCGAAGCTCCAAAGTGGTGATTTTCTAAACGACAAAAGAGTCTGGCTCCCTCTATTACTGTCTGTCTGCCCCTACCTCTCTCTCTCTCTCTCTCTCTCTCTCTCTCTCTCTCTCTCTCTCTCTCTCTCTCTCTCTCTCTCTCTCTCTCTCTCTCTCTCATCTCTCTCTCTGTCTTTCTCTCTCTCTCTCTCTCTCTCTCTTCTTTCTCTGTGTAACTTTCACATTCTCTCTGTCTCTCTCAATATCTTTCTTCATTCTTCCGTACTTATGTCTCGCTCTGTCCGTCGATTTATCACTCTGCCTGTCTATCAAAAGGAGGGAGTTTATCATGGGGTAAAACATCTCTTTTCGACGCAGAAGGTCCGTGGTTCGACCCCTGCTCTGGAGGCTCGCCCGCTACTGGTTGGATGGGAGTTAGTTTAATGTGAACGGTTGAGACGAGTCATGTTATCTCTACGCTGCCTCTGTGTGGCAGCATGTAAACTTGTCAGACATTGGTCTTTGGGTCCGTCCACAATATAAACTATATAGTGCGGATGGTGGACGCTACGAGGCACCACTTACTTACTTGCTTACTTACTGCCTGTCTATCTTTAAATATCTGTCTCTCTCCTATTCTCTTTGTTTGAATCTTTCTTTTTCTTTCTCTTACCCCCCCTTCCTTTCCTATATCTCTATGTCCTTGTGAATTACTTTCTAACAAAACCCAACAAGTCACTTGTTTCTCCAGACCACGATATTTTTAATGATTTAATTAATTGTTAATTACAATCCTACGAGTTGAGAATTCTTGTTTAAATGTACCCTTCTATGTTTACAGTCTGGTGAACGACTTTGACCTGAGCATGTTCAAGTTTGACAAATATGGCCGTGAGTTCATCAAGAAGCAGAGCATGAGTCCCGACGCCTTCATACAACTGGCGCTTCAACTCACTTACTACAAGTAAGACATGTTTACCATATATATATATATATATCTTGTATATACATTTCTTAATACAGTTATTATTACAAACCACATTTTGTTGAATGCTTGAAAAGAGATTGAGATCATAACATGCAAAGGCTGTGTGATAAGAGAAGGTAGTGGGGCATATTTATTTTAGAGCTTCAGAGTTCTGAGTCGATGTTAAAGAGAACCCTGCCAAAGAACAGCCATGATTGTGATTTCTTGAGACCTTCACGCGCTACAATAGTATTATGTCGAATGTACATAAAGTTTGAAATTGAAATAGAGAAGAAAAAAGAAAAAAAATTCAACAAAGGGTTTTAAAGCATTAAAGTATTGACATTATTGATATTAAAAGTGTAAAAACGTGTGGAAACTCACTGGGGAGCTGTCTATTGTTATAAACATACAATTGTTATAAACATTCAATTGTTATAAACATTCAATTGTTATAAACATACAATTGCTATAAACATACAATTGTTATAAACATTGATATAAACAGGAACATACAAACAAACGAAAATTGTTTTTATTGATAATTAATTACATATTTGGTCGTTTTCATTTTTTTAAATCAGGATTCACGGTTCCCTGACGTCTACGTACGAAAGCGCGTCTGTGCGGCGGTACCGGCAGGGTCGGGTGGATGTGATCAGGGCCAACTCCCCGGCGGCTTTGACCTGGATCAAAGCCATGCTGGGCCAGACAGAGTGCACGGTAAGAAACGCTGAGAGTTTTATCTGCTAGGAAGTATAGTCATCTTAAGTTGGCATCTTGCTAATTGGCTTGTTTTGGTGTCTTGTACAGTCATGTATTCTGTCACAATATCGCCTATATGGTGCTGCTGTTGGACGTTAAACCAACCCAACCAACCAACCATGTATTCTGTCTGCTAGGTATTGTAGTCATCCTAAGCCATATGATGTTTGTGTTATTTTGGTTTGATGGAATGCTCGGTACAGGCGCTTTGAGCTTATTTGCTAGATAATTATTATAGTCGATACGATGGTCTTTTCTAAGTTGTAATAATTATATTGGTTGGTTTATAGTGGTTTGTTATAGATTTATTATATCTGCAAATTTGCTGGGCTGGCTAGATGGAGAACTTTGTATTTGTTGCTAGATATTATTGTCCTTCTAATTTTGTTGATGTGGTGAGGGGTGGGGTGGTGGAAGAGAGGGATAGGGGTGGGCATATATGGCGTATGTGATAGAGCGTTGGTCTCACTTTAAGGAGAAGGTAGGAATCAGACAAATATGATGCTTGAATCTGCTTGATATCATGATGGTACCAAGTTTGTATATCGATTCTTAAAGGAAATGATATCGCCATACATAAAGAATTGAAAAATAAGAAACATAACTTGTCCGTCTTTCTCCTCCGTCTTCTTCTTCTCGACCTCCCTGCCGCATACGGATCACAGAGCACCAATCTTAACTAAACGTATTTTTTTTCTTATTTTTTTTTGTTGTTGTTGTCAATTTTAACACTCTCACTGTACTCAGACGATCATATGTTAAAAAAATATAATGGGAAAGATATAGACAAATTTAATCCGAGTGTGGGTGGATCCATTTGGGTTTATTACAAATAATTAATAGACAAACTTGTAGTAATCTAAATTTTGTCTTGTTTCCGTCACAGGAGGAAGAAAAACTGCGACTTTTCACGGAGGCAGTACAGTGGCAACAGGACTACACCCTAGATGTGAGTAACTTTCACCAACTCAGGCTTTATTACCTGTCCTAAACTTATTGAAAGAGAAAACGTACTCACGGTATATTTTAAAGAAAAGATTGTAAATACGAAAATAAAAAAGGATGAACAACCAAGAGATTGAACTGAAAGTGTATCACTTTATTTCCACATCTTTTGCTATCTCGATCATTTTCATTAACATTTCCTGGATATTCGCACTCAATTCAATTAAGAGATATCAAATTGGTTTGGCGCTTTCACATTAGACACTAAAAACAACAAAATACATTATATTAAAAAATGTAAATACACAAATTAAAAAGCATGTACGACCAAGAGATTGAGCTGAAAGTGTATCACCTTATTTCCATAGTTTTTGCTATTTTGATCGTGTTCATCAAGAACTTTTCCTGGATATTCTCACTCAAATTAAAAAAGAGATATCAAATTGGTTTGGTGCTTTCATATTAGACACTAGAAACAACAAAGTCCATTAGAAAGTTTAAGAACTGAAAATGAAAACCTGTCATATCGGAATTATTACTATTCTTCGACAGTTTTCAGTACATCACTCTCAACACGTCTTACACCAATCTAATATGGATACAAGACAAAAAATACAAAATACTACTTATCAAGTTTTGTCATAAAAATTCATCCATAAATTGAACTATTTACAAGTACTCGGGAATTTCTGTTCAAAATAATTATCCTCATACAACAAAATAGTGCACCAAGTTTAAAGTACTCTCTAAATGGGTAGTCGGCCATGGTGAATACTCCATGCCTTTTGTTTTTACACATAGACCAACTTACAAACAGTTGTACGATTTTTGTTTTCTTTAATCACACCAATATGAGAGAACTGATACGTGTGAAGTTAATGGTTGGGAAATTAGAAAGAAGAGCATTGTTATTAAACAATCTGCACACACACACATTCCACAATTTAATGAGTGCATGTAATCAATCATCGGTTATCAACACTTCAAGATTGATTACTAACGTTCATCGTGAAGGTATCAAGAAATTCACTCTAGAGGGAGCAATAAGTTCATTGTTATCTAATCTTCATTTACTAATATGTGATGGAGACCAGCCTTGGTTATAGTATTGACATTTTGCGTGATAAGCGCAAAGAGAAAGTAGATTTCGACGCTCGACCTACCCTATAAAAGTATACATGATGGGACGCCTAAATTTACCCTCTTTTTCATTTTACCCCTTCTGTCTAGCTTTCTCTCATTCTCTGCCTATAGGCAATTCTAAGTTGTGGCATAGACATCGTATTTTATCTTATCTTTATTATTCTCTATCTCCAGTTTACTTTCAGCTATAGTTTAGCCATCTTATCTTTTCTTGTTTTTTAAGCCTCTGTCTCCTAACCGATTTATATATGGCATATATATTTGATCTCATCTTATTCTTTATTATTCTTTATAGTCATGCCATAGCTTTAGCATAGACACGACATCTAATATCATCTCATTTTATCTTAATCTCTGTCTTCAGACCAGTTTCATATATGGCATAGACACTTTTTCATGATTACATATTTTCTCTTATGCTTTGCCTCCAGACTGTTTTTACTATGTCAATCTATTTTCACTTATCTCTATCTTCAAACATTTCTTGACACTGTCATAATGGATCATATCTCATCTTATTTTCTACTATTCTGTATCTTTATCTCCAGACCATCCTTGGCTATGGCATCGACCTTCACCTCCTGGGTCTGAGAGAGGCGGCCGTGGACCTGGGCATGCCCACACCAGAGCTCTTCCGAGACGCCTCTTACAAGGAGCTCAACACTTTCAGGCTCTCGACCAGCCAGGTGGGTTCAGGGGGTTATCGCACATAGAGGAAGAGAGAACGGGGGGGGGGTATAATTATGTTAATGAAATAAACAGTGAGTGAGTTAGACGGAGAAGAGGGGAAGGACATAGAGAGAGGGAGAGCTATGGGGAGAGAGAAAGAAAGAGGAAGAGAGAGAGGAGAGAGAACCTGAACAAAAAGTACTACATACTATATGGAAGGGACACGCACAAAGGAATATTAAGCAACGTTTTTATTTACATGTCACACATCTTTATTACAACTGCTTCTAATGTGACCTTTTCCCATCGTGTGCAGGTTCCCACTGTGTCAGACTACTGGATGGGTTACGGCGCCGTGGTGCCTGACGGCTACGGATGCTGCTACAACCCTCAGTCCGACAGCATCAGCTTCTGTGTGGCCTCGTTCTTCTCCTGTTTCGACACGTCCTCTGACATGTTCGTTCACTCGCTGGAGTCCAGTCTGCTGCAAATGGCGGAGCTGTGTACCTACGATCCAGAGAATGTCTCGCACAGATAGGACATCGCTAGACACAGGCCTGGTTTTAAAATGCTACATATACAAAGAACTATTGAGATGTGCCAAAATAATATTCATCCAAAGAGAGTCGTTACCACTGTTGATTGATAACTCAGTTTTAGTAGCGGCTTATATATACCTCGATAAGTTTTCTCAAGAGACAAAATATAGCGAAGCGGTTACGTGTCTCCCCTGTTTTATTTTCAACTATTTTGGTTAGTGTCTGCATCGTGTCAGGTGGGAGAGCACAACATAGAATCGACTGTAATGAAAATGTGGACACAGAAGGCACACAAATTACCAAAGTGAGGTGTATCAAAACGAATGTATTTACTACTATTTATTTGCAACTACGCTTTAGTAACATACATTACTTACTAAGTTAAAAATATAGAGACGAAATGGTTAAGATTTACGTCCTCTAGATTTCTTCCCTACAGTGGAAAGGAGAAAATAAGAGTTTACACGTCTAAATCTTAACTATTGTCCCCAACTTAATATCTGCATTGAAGGACGCAGTAGCCCTGGGGTCGAGCAAGTTCTTCCAGCAATGGAGGTCCGTGATTCAAACCCCGCTCTGGCGATTTCGTCCCCTACTTGTTTGGTCACTGTCAGTATAGAGTGACCGGCTAAAATTGAGTCGTGGTATGCCCGCACTGTCTCTGTGTGGCAGCACGTAAACTTGTCCTGGGGCCCGTCCACAATATAGTCCATGTAGTACTCACGTTGGACGCTAAGCAGCAACAAACAAAGATCCATCTGTATTGTGGTGAGAGAGATACGGGTATGGATCGCCTTTCATAAGAAAGAGGACACAGGATTCCCACATGTAACCAATTGAGATGTGCCAAAGTAAAAGTCTTTTCCACAGCAGCTCGTTTGCGACGCGTTTTAGTCGTGGTGGAAAACATAAAACTTTAATAGAGACGAAATCTTGGATAAAACGTTATGTCCTTAAGTTTTTTTTATGAATCATAACTATACGAAGTAAATAATACACTTCGTATCTATTCACCAAATTGGTGTCTTTATTGTGTTTATTTAGAGAAACAGTTTTGGTTTGACGTAATGGACTTCGTTTATTCTATGAATTAATATTTGCCCGATCATGTCATATTTCGACATTTATTTATGTCCGCCAGGTTAAAGGCTTTAATAATTTTTAAAAAAAGAAGCTTCCAAGTTTATCGTAATTTTTCGAATTCCAGCGGCAGGACTGGTACGGACCAAGGGGCATAAACGCGGTAAAATTGTACCAGAATGTATAACAAACTTATGCCCCTTTTACCATAAGTTTAAACACTACAAAATATCTAAAGGATACCAGTGCTTTAATTAGGGTATAGATTGTTACTCATGTATTCGGTGTTACAATGTACTTAATTTATTATTGCTTCAAAATTGTGATAATAATGAACGAACTTGCCTCTGGGACAAATCAATCAACATTGAATTATGCTTTGTTAATGTTTAATAGCATTCTAGTCATTGTTCTCTAGAAGCGTAGACTATGTGATAGACATATTTAAATTAAATGTTGTAACTTCGCTCTTGTTCGTTAGATATCTTTGTTGAGACAACTAGAAACAATGTGCAATATCGAAATTGTAAATATATAGCATTCAGATTGTTATCTGTTACCTAACCATGATTAATAAACGACGTAACAGAGTTCGTATGTGTGTGTATGTATGTATGTATGTATGTATGTATGTATGTATGTATGTATGTATGTATGTATGTATGTATGTATGTATGTATGTATGTATGTATGTATGTATGTGTGTATGTGTAAGTGTATGTGTGTATGTATTTGTGTATGTGTGTGTGTTTATACCTCTTGATTGCTTCACCATGCATTTTTACACCATTCATCCAATCGCCGTCAAACTTTAGGAAGTTGTTGGGTGCACTCCCGCGAAGGTTTCTGACTATGTATTTATGATCTTGAGAAACCAGTCTCGACCCACGGGTCTAGAATGTGTGTTATGTGAGGAGGGTAACTAAATAAAACGAGTCATAATTACAACGTGGCGGTAGCTTACAATTTGTCGTAAGCTATTTTGTTTCTATATGTTAGGACGAGTCGTAAGCTTCCTACAAAGATATACTTACGGTCCTAGGTTCTAAGGACGGTGAGCTTTTGCCCATATTGTCTGGCTAAAAGCTAAATTATAACCTCAATCATAATATTATTATGTACCAGTCTGTTTCATTTCGCCTGTCTTGATCAGCATTGTTTCTTTTACGGATTTCCTGCGAACACTGTACTTATTTTGAAAAAGTAAAGGTATTATATAACGAAAGTAACTTTGTAGGTAGAACGAAATCTAAATTCTGTTAATAAGTGATAACCCTGTTTACAGTTTATTTTGAAGCCATCATGATGTGATTTTAACACTGTGAAAAACAAAGATATTTCACTATTGAAATAATAATCACCATTGTTTACTTTAGTTTTCTGTTGATGTAAAAAAATATTGAAATCCCTTGATTTTTGTAAAGTCAAAGGTACTGTTGACTGTTGTTTTCTTTACTGCGATATCCGGGAACAGAACTTACTAGTTAAAAGTAGTACATTCTACATCCTAAATGTTCTTAACTTTTTTGTGATACCCCAAGTCACGTTTCAATTAGCTCGATATTTGTTAATGCTGAAATAAGTATTTTAAAATTATACCCATTTTCTAAAGTATGTCCAATCTGAAATCAAAATCACTTAACTTAATTATTTATGAACTTAAAAGTGAATGAAAATCAAACTAAATTATAAATTAATTCTGTGAATATACATGACTATGTGATAAAGTGTTACATGTTGCTAAAAGTTGTTGCATCTCTGTTATCACAAGAGTGATAAATATATGGTGATAGATTGATATAGCCTTAATTTGACTTGTTTGTAACATAAGATGAACATTTGCCCATGACTTTGTTCGATTCATATACCGGGATGACTGACTATGATAGAACCGTTACTGTCCTTTTCGTTTATGACTATGACTGTCTTTTGTTATTGAAAAAAAAAACCTCAGTTGTCAGTCAGACTCATAATGAGCGGTTGACTAATATTGGTAATTAATTTTTTTTTAAATGCTTACATATAGCTGTTTTCCACAGCATATCCAAGGGAGGATTTATATTTGTGAATAAGTAATTTGATGATGAAAATAATTAAATAATCTAAAATTAGGAAATGTTTTTCATGTGTCTATTTTGGCGTCCACGTGGGTTTCCCGAATAATCTTATTCGGTAGTGGCGGCTGTATAATCTGACACAGCAGTTTATGATCGTCCATACGGTAATTTCTATTGTCAATAAATCCAGCCATACCCCATGTGAGCTTTCTAGCACCTTAGGCACGTGTACATCTATCAATAAGCTGATTACCCGCTGTAAATAAATAATCTATAATTGTTGAATTTGTACTTGTAGCTTCGGACAGGAAATTGCGGAAATGACCATAATTATAACGGACGGTGTTTCCGTTTTAGGTGTTAGCGGAATCTACAGATGTGTATAGATTTATCTTTCACCCTTTGCTGTTATTATTATTATTATTATTTATATTGTTATTATTATTATTATGATTATTATTGTTAATATTATTATAATTTTTTTGTTTTGTTTTATTATTGTGGTTCTATTTATCTCTATTCATCATCATCATCATCATCATCATGATCAACCTCCTCCCCTCATCATCATCATCATCATCATCATTATCCTCCTCCTCCTCCTCCTCCTCCTCCTCATCATCATCATCATCATCATCATCATCATCATCATCATCATCATCATCATCATCATCATCATCATCATCATCATCATCATCATCATCATCATCATACACATGAAATCACCAAAATCGTAACCATTCTCTTAACAATCATCTTTATCTCCATTATTCAACATTTTGACCTCAATTTTATTTTAATGGAACGAATTAGTACCAATGAGCTTAGCTAAACGATAGGTAAAACACAATCGTTAACTAAAATGTACTATAGAACCATTTAATAAAAAAAATTAAGCATGTGTCCACTATAATTAGTGGTTCGTGTTTTGTTGATATCATTAGTAATATTACCAAGATAATATTGTTTGTGATTTTTTTTCAATATATTTTTTTCAATATTGAATGTTAACTGCTAGTCCGAACCTCAACAATTGTTTGTTATTGTGTTTTCAAATTAATGTCATTGTTTTTTTTATTTGTTCGAAAATTATTTCGTTCGTGAATTTGGATTGAAGTTTATGGTCTGATCGTTATTGAATCATTTGTTAGTTGGTTGTGAGTATGTTAAAGATCGCATTGTAGGATCTTTATTCTGCTTGAACAAATGAAATATTTATCTAAACAATGATTCGTCATAGGGTGTAGAGCGTTATACAATAAATGTTTAGCACCAATTCCTACTGTTTGAATGACTTTTTTGTTATGTCGATTGGTAAAAAAGGACAATTATATTGTGTTGATTAGAAATTATCATGAGTGCAGCGTCGCGGTAGTTTACGTCTCGTCTTATGAATTATACAACAAAATAATGTCGAGATGTAAGCTACCGTAACGTTGAACTTACGGTACTAGAGATCCGTTGTACTTAGGCCCACTGGCCGTGGTTATTATATCTATACTTAACAACTTAAGCTTAAGTTGTTGGCAATGGACGCTTGTCTTGATTCATCATTATGGAGTGCCGTGCTAACCAGCGTTGGTGACTACCTCCCTCCACAGTTATCTTTCTGTTCGCGCATTTTATAATCGGGTCGATTCCTTTCTTTGGACACATCCATCTTCCTTGCCCGTTACAGATCTCTTCTCTGTCTATATCTCGCGCTCTCTTTCCGTTCATCTTTCCAGTTAATAAATATGCTCTAAATTAAGTCTAGGTATGACGTCGTCTACAAACAATGCTTGTTATTCACAACTTATACAAACATATCTTGTTACGTTTTCTTGAAATGGCTTCATCTTAATGGGAACAGTAGGTTAGGAATGTTATTTCACGTAATGGGTAGCTTGAGAATAACTGAACCGGGCTATAACCAAATTTGACCCAAAGAGCTGTTACAGCACAGAAATGTAATTCATTTGAAGAAGATTCAACAACAACAACAAGAATTCTTTTTGGTAAGGCCTACTTTTACTCCATATACTTTGATCATAACAGTATTTTTAATTTTTTTTTTTTTTTTTTTTTGGGGGGGGGGTTAACAGTATTTTTAATTTTTTTTTTTTTTTTTTTTTGGGGGGGGGGGGTTTGAAGAGCAAATAGATCTTAATTCTTATCATGTCATGTTTTCTCCCAACCAGCAACTAAGGTTGTCAGAAGGAGTCAACATCATGAATATTAATTTTAAGTTTATCTATTCTATGGTGGCAAGAAATTAGGTTACACTATCAATTATGTCTATTTTTTCATTAAATATACAAGACAACAGGCCATGACCTATCTATATCGCCATTATTTGCAATTTCTTTAATCAATACTGTTTTAATAACACAGAAACATCTTGCGACTGATGACTTTCACCCATAAAAACTGGACTGTTCTAAGCTTCAGGTCAAGACCGCCTTGTTGATACAAACGATAAAGCATTCAATTATAGCGTTACATAAAGCACTTTCCTTTATCGATTAAGACCAAAATGTAACCATATCTCGTAAGATTTGTATCGGTAACTTACAACTAGTCGAAAGAATATGCGATAAAGAAGGCTTACCACGCGTCGTAAGAATAATTTAATAAAGGTTTACCTTAGTGATGTTCTAGATCTAGATTAAGTTAAGCGTCTAAATTTTTTTAGAGATGCGGGAGCGTTCACAGCAATCAAAGATAATGTACGTTTTAAGGGTTGATAATACGGGCACATTGTATATGAGCCCCTCAGACGGCTTAAGTAATACATTTTATTCAATTATACTATGAACAGTCAAAATGAAAAAGCTGCAGTTAGTGTTATTGTATTTTCTAAACAATAGCATTACTGATTGCCTTCTACATAGGCCTACTGTAAAATGTTCTATTTAGAGTGAGTCAATTACAAAAGTACCAGTCAGATTTAACCTTCAGTGTTTTATATACTAATGATTTTAAGCAATCAAATTTAAGGATTTACACACGAAGCCTATCAACTGTTTGAATGGTTATTTTGATAAAAATGTATATGGGCTGTTGATATTATTATTTTTTTTCACAGCAACTGAAATTGGAGAACGCATAAAATCACACAAGACGTTTTACATGGAACATCGATTTATTATTTATTATTTAATCGAAAAAAATTGTCATAGTTCATTATAAATATAATAATAACAGTATTAACAAAAATTACAGCATGATACAGCATTACAGCCATTTGCCATTACAGCCAATGGCATAAAATAAGACTTAATTGCGTGATACGAATAGGAAAAGTAAATAGTACGGCAACCAGGGTGAAAACAGGAGATGAAATGAAAAGACAGGCAACCACGTTGACAAATGTCGAAATATGAAAAAAAGGAAAAAATAACCAGCTTTACCAGCATTCAAGGTGCACATTCTTGCAAGCTCTTGATAAAGGAAAAAAGTTATTTTTTTTCTCCTTATCATACAAGTATACATACATCCTTTACCGCATAACATTAACTCAAAAGGGAAAGGAGGGCAACATAACGTGTGTTTATGCGGACAAGTAAAGAAAAAAAAAAGAAACGAGTGATAATATAAATTTTAAGTAAAAGGAACAGGAAGATAACTTTATTTTTAAATTGACCATCGAAAAAAAATACTAAACGATTAGGCAAAACAAAAACAAGACTGCAAACATCACTCACATTGCAAAACTAGACAAATTACATACATATGCTACTATAGATAGGATGTAATCATATAAGTTATGATTCGGATTAATGTCGCACTTCAGAAAAGATAACATCCTTAGCTGTTACCGTTATTTTAAATAATAAGACATATGGATTAAAGTGTTTAAAAACCTTTAAAACAAAATGTAACTCGGTATGTCATTCACCTCAAAATCTTATCAGAACATAAAATAGCTGAACATAGGAAAAGCACGAATATATTTATGTTTTCATAATTAAAACATAGAAGTTTTCTTACAAGATTAAAGTCGCAGTATCAATCCTCTTCAACATCTCTTGAAAATCGGTTTTAAATAACCTATATATTTATGTATTTTTTATGTAACAGCAAGATTAACGCAGTAGAAATATTAAAGATAATTATTAAAAGCAGCCTTGTCTATATAACTCTCGACAATTCAAGATGATTAAGTTTGGCTTCTTCTCAAACTGTTAGACACGAGAAGTGACACTATAGTTGATCTATTGACACACACACACACACACACAAATACATGTTTATCATTTTATCTTAATATGTTTCTCTCTAAATACAAATGTTAGCACCCATGCACATCTAGGTCTGATGGTTCTAGTGGTGTTATTTTCCGGAATGTTAGAGAGGGAAAGTTGATTGGATTCGTGCAATTCTCGTGCAGACTAAGAAAAACGCATGGTACAATAAATTAATTTGGCACATACGTTTAAATGGGCGAAAAGGGTGGCAAATGAGATGGCGGAATATTATAAAGTAAATACGAATTATACATGTATTATAATAATACCTGAAATTTCGTGTGATAAACAAACTGTAACAAATAGTATACTTTTTAAAAATATAACTACATGCATAGAACAGGTTTCCTTTAATATCGACTAGAGAGTGAAAACAAAATGAAACCACCATTTGAATGCACGAAAAACATTCTTTTCAGTGGCTACTATTATTTTAATAGTTTCAATCACGATATTCGTGGAATAATTAAAGTGAAATAGAAGTGATGTAAAAACAGTGGATTTATTGAATGAGCATTTTGCGTTACTTTCAGGAATATCAGTTCAGTACGTTTGAAAGCAACAAAGGCAAATGTTGAAAATGAAAGCTAGTCTATATTAGTGATAAGGTCTACACAGTTTGTCTCTCATCGGAGTGAGATGATAACGACGGTAGACTGTCGTAAGACTCAGAAGTTTCAATGTGGCGTAGTTGGGGGTACTGGATGCCTGTTGAGGGAGGGCTGTTTTCAGGGGATGAGATGGTGGCCTCAGAGACTGGTGTGAAGCCAGGGTGGTCCTGGCTGCTTAATGAGGCCACCGTTATCACGGGCGCAGGGGCTCTCACAGAAAGATCGTCAAACAACGTCCTAACAAGATCATTGGCTTCCTGCAAGCTCTTCTCCATCTGCTCTGACGTTTCGTACTGGCTTTGAGCTAGGGCTGCCGCTTTAGCCTCAGTATAAATGCGAAGTTTTTCCTGGAAAGATGCGTAGGTTCTCTCTGAATCATCCCACTGGCTTCTTCTTCCACAGAGGTTTGTCTCTGACAAAGAGGTTGTTTGCTCATACCCCGCCGCTAGCCGCATCTCCCTCTCCCCTGCCTCACAGATAACCGGACACGAGGATGCCACTGGCGTTGCCTTCTCCTGTTTCTGAGGGATGCTCCTGGCTGAGATGTGTTCAAGTCGGTCCGACAGCCGGTTCTCCTGCGACGGTTCAGGCAACCCGCCTAACGTGGTGGCTCCGCTAATGAAGATAGGACGCTTGTGGCCTGGGCTATACACCTTGATATATCTTTGCTTCACTGGTTTTTTCTGAGGGTCAGCTATCGTGTGTCGTCTCTGCATATGTTCTGGGAGCGTTGAGCTTTCCATGTTCCGAGACGTGCTTTGAATCATCTCAGGCCCTGCGCTCTTTCTCCTTTCACTACTCAGGTCTGAAGAAGGAACAACCGATTTGACGGACGCACCTGGTGATGTTTTCTTCTCCCGACTTTTTGTTTCTTGGGTTGTCTTTTCGTCCCCGCTCTCATCCGAATAAACAGTCAATGGAGGAAAATGATGTTTGTATGGAAGATTTTCATAATGCCTCAATGTTAAATGTGATGCATCTTCATCATCATCACCTAAATTTTCAACAGATCCCATCGCTGACGAGGCTTTGCATAAATTAGCGAAGTCCATGTTTAAAGAGTTCCTCATGTATTCATCTATCTGCCGCCACGCTGCTTTCTGGTATTTTTTATCACTGTATTCGGTTCCCTTCAACTCTCGTAGGGCTTTCTGCAGCAAGGGAATTTTTTGAGACACCTCGGCTCGAGAAGTATTCACAGCTTTGCTCTGTTTGTTGGATGACATCCCCTCACGAGGCACTTTGGCATTGGCTCCATCCAGAGACGACTGCGAGCCAGACATAGGGCTCGTCTTAGGTGTCGTCGATCGTGGCGTCTCTTTTCGTGGAAATCTCTTCTTTAGAACATAGTCTCTAAGATTGTCCGAACACGATACTCGGTGGTCGTAATCGGGAATTGTGTGAGTAGACCTGGGCCTGTTAGTGGTAGAGCTGCCCACACTGGTCCTGCTGCCCTGCAGGTAGTCGATGAACTGCTCGTTCTCCTGCGCGCGGTACATCTCCCTGAGACAGTCGTAGAGCGGGTCAGCGTTGTGGCCCCTGAGGCACACGATCCTCTGGTTTTCCAGCTTCACTAACGTCGTCTTCTTGTCGCTGGCGTAAGCTTCTGTCACGCCCTGGATACTACGTATTTTCTGTGGAAGAGACAAAGTGAAGATTAGATGATATAAGCGTTTATTATTCCGCACGGGAATCTTTCTTGGTCGTACAATAATACATTTGATTCAATATCACAACATACTTTATACATATGTGAGATTTAAAAATCTAAGTATGGCAGTTTTGCAGCAATCTGAAGGAGGCTGCTTCAAACGAGTTTTTATAATTGTCTGTTTTGGCCCTTTTATTATTAATCTGTTACTTTAATATCACTGGGTGGTTTATGTCGGTTGTTATACATTTATCTTTATTCATTACGTGTAAAACATACATCATGTCTTTGAAAGGTGTTTTTTTTTAATACGTTTTTGCTCTTTACGTAAATTTTTCTCTGAACAGCTCCGTAGATGAATAATGGAAGAAGGTAGTAAGAAATGCGAGATAAACTGATAGATAGATATATTCACAACAAAGGAAGATCCAAAAAAGATACAGACAAGAGATAAAATAAAGATATTTCGAAATTATATTGATTTTAATAGACGGAAGATAAGGATTAGGTGAATACAAACAAACATTCAGACATATAGATAAACAAATAATCTGATCTATAGAGATTGTGTTCCTAAGATAAGAGAAAAAGGGACGCAGAGGTGAAGGAAAAGGTGGATAGAGAGATGGAGATTACGCTATTAACAAATCAATCTCTGTAGGTTAACAGTTTTACACCCCGTGTACAAGAAAACATTGTGCTAAAATCGTGTTTTCTTGCAGTTTGTCAACACTATTCTATGCACATGTCTATCAGCAATCATACAAAGGTGCACAACATCCTCTTTGCATGTAAACGTCTCCTCTGGCGGTAAATGAACAATGATTATTTCCATGCAGTTAGTCTTTTTCATATTTTATCGAAGAGGAATACGATATACAATCTGTCCCTCCCCTCCCCAACCTAAAAATGCGGATCTCTTACTTAGTCAGCATCTGTATATCTTTGTTGTATTATTAAACCTTAACCTTAACCTTTACAACTTACTAAGTTCCTGATTGCTTATAATAATCACCACTCCCATGGTTAAAAAATGTTCAATAACAAAACTATCGTGCAAAGATAGCCAGGCTTCACTTTATCATCAATGCAAAACAAGAGGGCGGACTAGGTACTTCTCTAGACCCGGACAAACATTGTGTTGATTAGATGGGGTTAGAAAATGCGCAGGCATACCTGCTTTCAAATATAACTAAGATCCGTATGTTCGAGATAATGTCGACGTTAGTAGATGTTTTGATCATAACTATTTATATCTATACCGTCAGTAGATGGCTATCTATATCTATACCAAAGCGGACAGTCAGCCCGAATTGCTCATATATTTTGTTTGTGTCGGTTGCTAGGTGAAAGTTCTAGAGTTATAAAGACACTAAAAGATTGGGCTATCAGTCGTGTTATGAGGGCTCGGTAGCTCTGGGGTAGAGTATTTGCCTCCGACACAAAAGCTTCTTGGTTCAAGCCCCGCTCTGGCGAATGCTTTTTTTAAATACTGGTTGAGTCGATGTCGGTAAAATGTCTCCGACACCTGACTATGGGTTCCCGTCAAAGTATAGGACTTTTCTTGAGACTTATGAGACTGCAGAGAACTTGTCTATCTGTCCTGCTGATACAAAATTCGGCGACTTTCATAATGCGGGTCGCAATATCAAAACTTTTTTAGGTCTAGAGATAGAGAACAGGATCTAGGTTTGTTAGATTATCCAATGCTACCTTAAGCAAAAGCCATCATAAAATGTGTGATAGCAACAAATCAATGTAACAATCATCTACTATTACATCCTTCTCCCTACAGTGTCAGTACACTGTTTTTCATTTAATAATTATTTAATAATAATAGGAAGAAGATAAACGGTTCACTAAAAAAAAATGCTCATTGCCACATTTTAGTCACACTGGCTCTCAGTAAAGGGTTAAAAATGAGAGAAAATTAAAAAATGATTACGGAACAAGTTATGAAACTTTTAAATATTATCGAATAAAAATTAATATGAATTTTTCTTTTTAATTAAAAGAGAAAAACGGAACGAAGCGAAACACACACACGCACACACACACGCAAAAGAAACGAAAACGATACACCAATGAAAGTTATAAACAACAACACAGATTTGATACCATTTTCACCTAAGCACCATCAGCAACATTACTGTTATCAAATATAGATAAAGCAGCGTTCCATTCTCGAACATCGAACATTGCATTATTGAAAACATTGGCAATCAAAGAAATATTTGGTAAGTATCATAGAAGCCACAAAATAAGTATTAAAAAACTGCCTTGCTTGACAGACCAATACAGTAATAAAAACATACACAAATCGTCGCGGCGCTTCACTGCCCACTTCCACAATATTAAAGCTACGTTTATTTAAACGATTTACCACAATAGGCGGTGTCGCAGCAATGTTTTTACTTTCCGAAATATAGCGCTACGGCGCACAACTAAACTATATTTGCACAAGCTTTATGAAATTTACATTTATTGTAAATAATTATGTTTTAAATTTAAGACTTTTCTTTCTAGTACCCTTAAAGACAAACAAGTTTGGAAAAACCAGTTTGTTCTTCCCAAAACTCTAAAATTTTGAACTATTAAACTACCCCAAACTTCGTATTTTTTAATTCATTATGACATTAATTTACTATGATACATTAATTTTTATACTTCTAGACTGCACTTATCCGCACTGACTATTAAAACTTGTGTCCACTTCAAAGTTTTATTGACAGATCTTAATGAAACTTACATATTATGCGCATAACAATCAAAGGTCTAAGCACAAAACGACAGTGATGTTATGGCCTCCCTTCCTTTCACATTGTTTTGAATGGTATTAGGATATTAACAATAAAATTAGTTAAGGAGATTGGGGTTTATCGTTGCTTCCTCTGGAGAACTGGATTTTGTCTGCAGTCTGTCACAGATAAGCTACACCGCTGAACAAATTAGTTTTAAGAGACTGATTAAAACTGTTACTGATTTAAAATTTCACATCTATTTTCTGTCAATGTTATTTTTAATACTTTCAACTTACAACGTTTTACAGTAAGAGTATCTTATGTTATTATGAAGGATAAGAATTGTATAATCGGCGCAATAGAATAACATTAACTGTCAAAAAAGCGATGATAAATCTCAGTAATTTCAAAGATTTATCATTTGCTAAGTACCCTTGACAACTGAATGTTCATGTAAATCAAGATACCTGTCAGTTTCAGAGAAGGCAAGATAAGACACCTCCTCCTGTGAGTTCTAAATGATAGGGCAATCATATCAGTTAGTAGCCGCATAGTAAAGATAAATCATAGTCGGTTTAACATAGCCCTTGGGCCAATACTAGTTTAAAAAAACTATTTGCCTTGAATAATCTCAGCCATTGCAGATAAGAAAGTTTAACCTGAAAACATAAAGTTTACCGTTACATCCTGAAGGTTATCTACCAGTGATCCCGTCATGGCTTCTGACCTCAAGATGTATGTATTGTTTCACGACTCAGAAACGTTTCATTGACAATAAACGACTAGTCGTGCTGTTAAGTCCAATAGCTGACATAATAAATCGGTACGTCTCAAATGATAGATTTTTTAAAAATAATTATACTCTTTTGACACTGTCACAAATATTTGTATGATAGTATTTCGGTTTACATGTTTGTGAATGGGGGTTTGTTGGTGTTTACGTCAAGTTAAAGGGTATTGATATTTTGCCTGTTATATGCGCAATGCTATCATGCCTATGAAATCAATGACTGGGTGCAATAAGTCTTTGTCTGCGGTGTTTCAAAATATTTTTTCTTAAATAACTATGATAGGTGTCAAACAATCTCAAAGTAAGTACATAGCTTTTCCATAGCATACAAAATAGGCTCAGCTACGACAATGACCTTTTCTTTATCATTTCATTTAGGTAATAATTAGTTCTTCTCACATTGAAATCGCAGTAGGTTGACACAAGTTTAAACTTTGCTTTACTTAGAAGCGATAATCTTTTTTTTTTTAAAGATTTTGCACTGAGCGATAGAGACACAGTTGTCTCGAGCTTACTACAGCCGAATTATTGTTGTTTATGGCTGATTATCTCTAATTAATGACATTAAGTACCATCAGTTAAAACTGGTAATATATATATTGGATTATAAGGAGAACCAATTGTGGAACAGCTTGAATGGTCTTCTTGTTGATCCTTTAATGCATTTATTTTATAGTTCAACTGAATAGGACTGTCATTTCTCAGGAAAGTTTTGATTAAAACGGGGAGTATAATAGAGGTTAAAAAAAAAGATTGTGTTATCAATTTTGATCAATGTACAAAAGTATTATACTGTCATTTTTTATTTTTTATCGGAGATTAAAGTTATAGCTTTGACACAACACCTTATTGTAATAGGGCTAACACCAAAATATTTGAATTCCAAAATCTCTAAAACCACACAAGATAAAGCTACGAAATTACCCATGCAAATGGTATTCTGACTTCATAATATTTTTTTTGCATGGTACAAATTATTTTGACTACAAATTTTTCATTTCACCACAGTTTGCCCAAAACTAAAGAAATAAAAAACGTTTGAAAAAATAATACGAACAGATACCACTGCTTCCTCCCCTTCCTTTAACAACAAAGACATCGAAAGTTCGGTTCACGCCAAGGCTTCCAAAAATATTAATTTTTTGGACGCCTTGGTTCACGCACAATAAATTTTTTTTTTTAAATGCGCAAATTTTACTGCCCACACTGCAGCATTTTGTTAGAATCGTTGATTAAAAAATATTGTACGTTCAGAGGATACAATTAAACCTCAAGAAACTCAATGGACTATAAAAGAACTAACTGCGTGTGGATCGAGTTTATAATATAGTATTATATTTGAAGAAGTCATATTATGACTCATAAATAGTCCAAGCAAAAGATAACAAACTACGAATCAAACGGCAAAAAGAGGGGGCAAAGTGTATACCGATTTCCTTTGAGTGTACGAGTTAGTGCATCATTCTCTTCGTGAAAACAATTTATTTAAATTCTTAGAGTTTTAAATAATTTCTATAATTATTCAGCTTTGTCCATCCCACAATCCCACGAGTTTCGTGTTTTATCAACACCAGTAAAAACAATGCAAATACAATGTTTGGGTTAACTGCAAGTGATAGCAACGTTAACCTACAGATTAAATAGGCATAATCTATGTTATCATTGCACGATACGTGATGCATTTGGCTAGTTCTGTACTCTTCCTCTTTAGGGTGAATCATAAGAGTGCGTCTGTGTCCTCTATCCTACTTGAGTATGTCTTACTTGGGGGCAGTGAATAAAACCTATGCATGGCAAGCATAGCGACAGACAAATGCCCATTCAAAGCACGCGAGAACCTACAGAAGGCGGAATGGGTGGACGGGGTGGGTGAGGTCGTTGAAAGATGAATATTTCTCAGATATTATTTTTTATTTTGGCCTTCATTCAACCTTGATCTGATTTAATTAAATAGAAAACGTTTTTGCCAAGACCAGAGATATATGAATAATTGAGAGCATGATTTAAAAACCGTAACGGACAGAAAAAAAAACAACCATCTTAGCAGTCAACCAAAGTTTCAAAAACAGAATCGGTATGAGCAGATGGAAAAATTTATAATTGGTTTTTTTACATCAATTTTACCTCACGAGACCATACCTATTTCTAGCTATAACGCAATTATGAACGTGCAAAGAATACATTGTGGCAATTATTATGATTAAAGATGCAGCAATTTTTGTCTCGTGGTAGTGTGTCTTAATTAAAGCGCGCACCATCAGCAAGCCGTTAAATTGGTGCGCCTTTGGACACGTTCAAGTAGACACGCTGTGAATTAGCAGGAAGGTGAAAAAAACAACTAGGTAGAGACAAGAGTGCAATCAGATAACGTTCTAAAATTAATGTGCAACTTTTGAAATATGGACAAAAGTATCAACTGGGATTGAGTTTGGGGGCGTAGATTAGAAATCAAGAGATGTTTGGTTTACTTTCAAATCACTAGTCTGATCAATACGAAGAATGTGAACTATGACAAATCAAAGTCGACCTCATTGTTTATAGTAAGTAAACCACTATTTGTTTGTTCAGTAAACATGATTAGTGGGTGCAATGTTGACCTGATTTTCTAAAAGATATCGATTTCATTTTTGTTACACATATCGTGATTTCCGGAAACAATAATATTATGCCATTATACTATTAGAGAAAGATAATTGTGATTAATTAAGTCCTTGTTTGCGTCATTAAGAATTGAAAAAAAGCAACAACTGTCGTCATGATATAAAAGTTACGGTGTATTTGTTGTTGTTCAAAATTAAATAACTGCCTATAAGCAATATAAAATTATTTTTTCAACAATTGACCATCCAAAGCATACTATGATGTATTTCATTTAATATATGCAATAATATTAAAACTGATAAAAGAAACAACCAATATAATATGTTAACAAAATGTTCATTCTATTAAAACCTGAACCCATCCGCACACTTAAAAAGAGAAGCTCTCGCAAAACTTAAAAACGTTCTAGGCTCCGAAGGAGGAACACACACGTTCACGGGTCCTTAGACTAAAGTCAAAATATGTACGCGCTGCCACAAAAAGACAGTACGTCATTACTAGAACCCGTATCCCAGCGGTTCACCTGATACCGACACCCATCCAACCAGTAACTTGTAGGGAACGGAACCCCATACACGCAGTTATGTGTGCTGTGGTGGTTTGAGACCCTGGCCCTCCCGATTAAAACCCCAACGCTCTAAACCGTACGCCAGCTCACCACGCCTACCTCCATGAATCTCTTTCTAAAATAAGGAATATGGGAGTTGGTGAGAAAACACCCTGAAACTAAGGTATCACAGCCTGGCTGCTGAGATACACAAAAATGGGTTATACCTTTTATCATTTAAGCTTAAGATAATTTAAGTTAGAACTTTAAAAAAGTACTAAAGCCCTAAAAAATTAAACTTTATATTGTTCTGTGAATCTTCAAACTGTTTACCCTCTTACGTAAATAAAAACATGAAGCTTTTCGGCACGTAAAAATAATTATAGTAGGGTAATAAAATATAACGACTTTTTTTTCCATTTTTGCACCCTTTAATTGTGGTGAATTGTATACCAAAGTCTTTGAAAAAAAAACAATGTCTTTTTAAATATTAAAGTTGATTTTGCTGCGGTAATAGTATCATTAATATAAAACATAATATTGCCTTAGAATGATATACAATCATGATGATTATGTTTAATGATGGCAGATTGTCAGGATGGAATAAATGTGCAAAAATTAAGTTTTGAAAATAAAGGAAAACATCTTTTCTGAAATTTGAACCGTGTTCGGTACAATTCAGAAAAGAGAAAAGGTGATGCAGAAAAGGGGTGAAAAGAAGAAATTTTTACTTTCTCACAAATGTAGGGTTCTTTCAGGACTGTCGGAGAAAGAATTAAGGTATAAAAGGATAAGGGTAAAATTATTGTACCGCTTTTAATATTTAAATAGGCAAATTGTAATTATATATCACATCATGTATATATATAGATTGAGAAGTAATTTTAAAAATATAGAGGATTCTTACTTTTCAATGGGGATGATGGTGGACTTTACCAGATGTCTATGTTGAATATTTATTTCGAGAAAGGTTGTGAAGTTTTTTTTTTTTCTGTTTTATTGTTTATTTTTTTTTTGGTGTTAATTGACAACAAAACATAAAACAAAGTCCTAAAGCAGGATTTCATTTCAGAGTGAAAGAAGTATATTAAAGAAAAAAGCGAACAATTAACGAACAATTATGGCTGCCATGAAAGTGAGAATAATAACGTAAAAAGATGAGACAATGACATTAAGGAAGTAAAAAACAAAATATTTACCCGTAAGAAATGCATGTTCGCCTGTGATAGTTTATTCTTGCTGCAGGGCGAGGTAGATCTAGAAGATTGGTCCTCTTGCCATGGACCTTCGCGCCGAAACAAAAACGGCATAATGGAACTCTGCTTGCAGCTCTCCTCTAGGCCAGTGCAGCATAAGACTGCCATAGTCTCCACAGATCTAGATCTACAAAGCGCTATCAGTTTCAAGTCTTGGCTACAGTAAGAGATTACTGCACGAACCGAAATTTGTCACGCTTTACACTACTATAGTTTTGTAAATGAATGTTGTTTGTAAGTGAACCTGCGGACAGTGGTCTAGTTTTGGAATTTCCGTTTACGCGTGGAGAGTTGGCGCACCTGGCAAGAATCCCACCACGTGATCAAAGTCGCACGTTTTGAAAGGCGCAGCATAATGAGCATAATATTATTATAATGGATTTTGGAGGGTATGGGTGGTTAGCAGAACCGAGTCAATAAAAAACGTAGATCTAGTACTTTAAAAAAATTAAAATTAAGGTCTTAATTCACAATGAACCCAAGCGCGGGAAAATGAAATGGTTTACTCTAATTTGTTGAGATACATCAAACTAAAGATAGTACTTACATAAATCGATTTTGTAACTTCATCTAGTAAGAAGGCCACAGCAAAGTTGTGCTTCTGCTGCTGTTGCTGCTGCTGTTACTACTACTACTACTACTACTACTACTACTACTACTACTACTACTACTACTACTACTACTACTACTACTACTACTACTACTACTACTACTACTACTACTACTACTACTACTACTACTACTACTACTACTACTACTACTAGGTTAGAAGAGATAGCCACAAACCTAGCTCTAGCTTGAGACCAACAGATAAGATAAGACATTTTAGACTGATGACATGGACGGGGATCGAACCATGACCATACTGTGGACAGTTTCCGAGACGAACATACTGAATTTAATGTGATGACACTCAGAGAAAGATGGGGATACGAGGACCTCTACCGAGTTTCACCCAAGGAGAAAAAAAACAAAGCTCGGCAATTGAATCTACTAGTAATGTATCTTATCCACCCCCCAAAGCCCACTTCAGATTAAGGAATAAGACTACATTTTCAAAAAAAAAAAAAATAATGCTCTTCATAATAATCTTCTAGGACCAGCAAGTACAACGACGCAGTAGCTTACGCCTCGTCTTAAACATTATTTGCATATTCTTACGAAAATTACCCAGACTACCTATGTACGACCTAGGAACGGAAACAGTCAGCTTAGATCTCCCACAAGATGTGAACATTAACGAGCCTTAGAAACTTCCATATTAATACTTAGAGTGAGTGAAATAATAATCTGCAGTCGTGGTCCTAAGGCAGAATGCACAAACAAGACGTAGATCACGTCTCGTCGTAAAACTATAAGAATAAGAAGACTTACGACGAGACGTAAGCTACGTCATGTTTGTGCATCCTATCCCCAGTCCGTAAATTTTCATGAATGTAATTAGGTGTGAGATATATAAAGACTAATCTAAAAGTCCGAAACGTATTGTATGAAAAAATAGGGTTTTCTCATTTTCAAGGATAGACACCAAAATGTAAAATGTACAGTTTTGTAATGAACACATAAAGACACCAAAAAGATAAACATTGGAATAAATAAAATAGAATTATTATAGAGTTCCAATAATCCGGCTTTGCCCCGATTAGTTTGCCTTTTCTTTGGATCAATTTGGTTCCAACAGGTATGAATGTTAACCTTTTTTACACCTCGATCTCCGAATTGTTTGGGGGGATTTAATTATAGATTTTTTAAATTACTTTGATCAAACTTGAGATTAGAATCTAGATCTATATCTTAAGCCTGGGACTCGATTTTAAGACATTTCAATGTAGTAGATTTAGATTCTAAATTATAGGTCTATACAGAGATCTTTGAAGTTAGAAACATAATTTGTGGATTTTTTTTTAGATCTGGATTGATTATTTATAACTTTGGGAAGTCTTCGATATAGGTACTGACGTTTCAAGGTTTAAAGTAAAACGTTTAAAGTAATAAGTTGTTATATAATAGTTTCGTTTTTCTACTATCAGTTCACTAATAAAAATTCATGGAAACTTACTTTAGTAAACAAAATTAAAACTACTGCTCATATTTAATAAGTTCAATTTGAACAGAAACTACAAAGAAGAAGTATATTGATAACTAATTCAAACAATGTGATTGTTAATAATAAGCCCAATAGAATCTAGGTCACGTGTTCTTATTTACCAGCCTTCTAAAGCTCTTTACTTGGCTTAACTTTCCATTACAAGCTAATGTCGTCAATATATTATTCAAAATTGCATTTGGTAACTAGAGACAGGACACGACTTTGTGATTTATCATCAAGGTGTGGCGTTTCTTTTGTGTAACAATCTACGTCTTCTAAGTATTTATTCCTAGTAAATCCAAATAAAGATAAGCAAGAAAGGTTTCAATGCGCTATGCATTTCATTGACTGAATGTCATTGTGACAGCGGTAATTTTTGTGATTAGAGTAATGTTTATTGGGACATCCTTGTTTAACATGATGGGAAAGTGACAGTTGTCTTATCGGTTTTGCCTTTATCAGTAGCATCCAAACCACGTCATTTAGCTATTACCTTACTTTGGCAACCTACTTGTACCTAAATTAAACCAGAAGTTTTTAGGTTTATTAAAAAGAAAAGAAGTTGTCAGTTTTTATAGGTTTTTGCAGTATGTTTTTTTTTTTTGGTGTGTGTGTTTGCTTGTTTTTTTTTTCATTAAATGTTATCAGATAAATTGGGATAGCAAAATGTCTATTGCTGTTGAACAAGAACTGCGCGAGTTTAGTGGTATGGCTAATAATAACAAAGTTTTCTATGAAATCATGCGGAGCTGCTCTAGTTTCAAAATGTCACGAAAATAAAGAAAACAATTTAAAAAGACAGAAAAACCATGTTTCTCATGAGGATAAAAACCATAACGTTCATATAAAACGTAGAGCATTTTGTTTGTGTATTATGTCGTAGCTTTCCTAACGTCCATTGTCATTACCAGGGCTGTCTTGCAGCTGAGTCTCAAGATAAATCTCTGACGATTTTGGGTGATTCAACACAATCTTAGAGCAAGAATTCAAAAATGCCTGTCCCAGACAGTTATGTTATCATTATATCGACACTGACCCAACGTGTAGAGAAAAGTTGACGGTGTGCTGGATCCAAACCTGGACCTTTATGATTTGAACCCGTGCACAACGTGGTAATAACCATCTATCTCTGCATAACAAGCACCTCTTTATACTTCTGAATTTGGTTTAAAGGTGTAGCTTATTGAACCCCTCCATTGAAAAATAGACATTTATGGCATTTTACTTCTGTGAGACATCGGATCCAGATCTATTCGTCACTACAACCTGTTCTCGTTACAATTATGATATGAGTACGTTGATTATTTTGTATGTCAATTTTAAAGACGTCCGATTCGCTCATAAGGATTTGCCTGAAATGTACATGGGCTTGCGTTAATTGGAAATAATATTGCTTTCTGCACTTAAAATACAATTGGTGAATTTTTGGAGAAGCGGGTTTATCTTTCCCTTTCCATCCTAAAAGAATGTGTAATGGTTCTCCCGGCCTAAAGAGTTCCCGAAACTAAGGTATCTATAGTGATTCCCTGAACAAATTAAACGAATCATCTTTTGTTCAAGCGATTATTTCATAAATTAAAAAATATTGGGAAAGGGATGGGGTAGGGTATTACAAGGGTAGAGCGTGCGTATTATAATCGGATTGTTGCAGGTTTGAACACTGCTCTCGTGGCGTAATGTAATATGTTTCTAAAGAACCTATGATACTTTAAACTAGAAGAGAGTTTCGTTTTAATAAACCAAAGATTACTTTTATGGGTACCGTGTTAAGCTAAAAAACGAAGTCTGATATTTCAAAATGCTCATAAACCGTATTTTGCAAGAGAATCGATTATTCTTCTATTTTTATTCTCTTAATTCGAATTTGACACCAGCCAACAATAGGCATTACAAAAATACTATCTTTCAACAGCATTCGGTGATCTTTGCTGCCTAAGTCCTTGCTTTTCGAAGAAATGGGGTTTGGAGAAGGTTGTTATCCATGTAGACAGAATACTAGGAAATTAGTTTCAGAATTAGGTAATTAGCTGTTTATATTTTGATCATATTTGTGGTTCATGTGTGTCCCCCTCTGTAACTTGACTCCTCTTAATCCAAAGTTTTGATCAAATCCCAAGCAATTCGAATTATGAGGTTTCCACTATACATTTTGGTTCACATGTCCTTTCCATCAAACTAAGTTGCCAAGAGCCATGGCGGACATACTGCAAGCTATCGCCAACCTGACTCAGGCGGAAAAGGATGCGAAGTCCAAAGTGGAGGAGGGCGAGATCAAGGAATTCCTCAGGGGGACTATCAGCATCATGGATATCAAGGAGAACTGTGCAGAGCAGCTGGATGAACTGAAGGTAGTGGGTATGACGTCGGGGAGAAGGGTGTAGATATCAAGAAAATCTGTTCGTCATAGCTAGATGAGCTGAGGGGAAGGAGAGGGGAGGGTAGAGAGAGAGACAGAGGGATGGTTGGTTGGTTGGGTTTGTTTAACGTCCAACAGCAGCACTATATAGGCTATATTGTGGACGGGACCCAAGACGGACGTCTGACAATTTTACGTGCTGCCACACACGAGACAGAGAGAGAGAGAGAGAGAGAGAGAGAGAGAGAGAGAGAGAGAGTTGTGTTGGTTTAACGTCCAACATCAGCACTATATAGGCTATATTGTGGACGGGCCCCAAGACGGACGTCTGACAATTTTATGTGCTGCCACACACGAGACAGGGCGGGGATACCATGACTCATGTCTCAGCAGAGAGATATAGATTGAGAGAGAGAGAGAGAGAGATAGCGAGAGAGACAGAGAGAGATGAACATGGAGGGAGTTTAAACATGTCATGATTGGGGCCATCACACACACACATCAGACATAAAGAAGAACTGTTGTGCTGCACAGCTGGATCATGTCCTTCTAAAACAAGACGGCTCTGAGATAGAGAGAGAGAGAGTGAAAGAGAGAGAGAGAGAAAGAGAGAGAGAGAGAGAGAGGAGGGGGGGTGAGAGAGAGAGAGAGAGAGAGAGAGAGAGAGAGAGCGACAGAGAGAGAGAGCCATCACACAGAGAGGGGGAGGATTATAAGAGGTTTCTTGGAGGAACAAGCAGTATAAAGGATATCAAGAAAATTTGTTCGTCATAGCTAGATGAGCTGAGGGTAGGGCAGGGGTGGGTAGAGAGAGATAGAGGGAGAGCGAGCAATATATATATATATACATACAGACAGAGAGAGAGAGAGAGAGAGAGAGAGGGGGGGGGGGAGAGAGATATGAGAGAGGAACGAAGAGGAAAGGGAAAAGGGGATGGGGGAGGGTTTATAAAGGAGTTGATCAAAGAGACTATAGGTGTCATCGACAGCAAGCACCAAGATTATTTCAAGGGGGGAGGTGAGGGAGGGGGGGGCGAAAGAGAGAGAGAGAGAGAGAGAGAGAGAGAGAGAGAGAGAGAGAGAGAGGCACACAAAGACATGGCTGGGATAAAGAGTTCATCAGTATGATGGGCGGTAAGACATGCGCCTAGCATTTAGATGAACGTAGATTAAGAGGCAGGGGAGGGAATGAGAAACAGAGAGAGAAAGAAAGACAGGCAGACAGACAGACAGACAGACAGACAGACAGAGGATGAGGTTAAAGAAGAATCTCAGATCCCAAAGCAAGAACTGCGCTAGGAAGATGGACTTTAGGTAGACAGACAGACAGATTAGAAGGCCATCAGAATCTTGGGCAGTATGGATAACCGCGCCGCACAGCTGTGTGTTTTTAAAATAGGTGGAAGTTGAGTTGATTGCTTAACGCACAATGTCATAACTATATAGGCTATATTTTTATGGGGCCCAAGACTGACGTCTGAATGTTTTAGGTGATGTCACTCATTAGACAGGACCATAAGACCTGAACTTTTGTCTTAGCCGGTCATTACTAAAACTGACCCAACCAAATGGGGACGGAATTTGGAAAATACATTTTTGACCATTCGAGGGATTCGAACCACGGTCCTCTCGATCTGGAGATCATTGCTCTACCATTTGAGCCATTTTGCACGATAGAACAATTCCATCACGAGATTTAGACACAATCATGCAAATCCAATAGTCTATGGTTATCGTAAGTGCCTCATAAAACGTTACTGTCCTATGACTTCGTTGCGTGCGGATGACAAGTCCAGGTGAAAGAAACTGCGAGCGTTAAGAGAAATGAAGCATAAATTACTCTACAGCTAGGCAAAGGGTATTAGCTGACTATAAAATTTAACATATAATGTAACTTTTTAGTGCAACGTAGCAAAAAAAAGAACAACAACAAAAAGTGTGGAAGTACAAAGGGCATGCAGTTCTTTGTTGTTACTGTTGTCTTTAAGTTACACATTTTTTATATTATTTTAAAGGTTTTAGCTAGCTGCAAATTTATTCTCCTGGGTAAAAATTAATGCAGACACACGCACTCAAAAGGCATTGCGTTTTCACAAACTGTTAGTGTGACATAGCTCGCAATCATGTGTTCTGCTTTATTGCAGAACTTTACCAAGCAATAATCTTCCTTTGTAAGTAATGTTGAATCATATGGAAACACAAAGAGTCACAATATTGAGTAGAGCCCGCCAGGGAGCAAATAGGAACATTTTTACATTTACAATTATTACATTAACATAGCATAATGAACATTTTAGAGGCCTATGGTGTTTAATGGAATTCATATCTTACATCTTACAATAGTTATTTTACTTGGCACCACTTTTATAAGTCACACTCCATTCTTAAACGTTTAAATTCGAATTATTTTACTAAAATTTCAATTGAAATAGAGCTAATAGGTTTTGCTTTTTTAAATTAAAAACTTGTGTCGAATAATAAGGAGAAAATAGGAAACGAAACAGTTTTTATCGAATATCTTAAAAGTGCCAAAAAATGACATACGTCAAAAATATAGCACACTAACGTCATGTATCTTTCTCCAGGCTAAATTCCTCAAATGTCGGAAGGAGCTGGGCGGACTTGACATCAATGAATTTGAAGAGGCCGTGACGCCTCTCATCTCCAAAGGAATCAGCCGGCACCAGATCCTGACCACCTTCCAGAAGATGGACCCGTGCGACGACGGCGCCATCAGCTGGAACGACTTCATCAACTTCGCCATAGAAGTAATCCATTATTGTCTGTTGGTCAGACCTGCTGTTTTTCTGACTGTCTGGCTGTCGGCCTATCTCTTTCTGTGTCGGCCTATCTCTTTCTGTGTCGGCCTATCTCTTTCTGTCTTTTTCTACACATGTACCTCTATTTTTATACTATATGTTTCTCCGTCCGCCTGGCTGTCTTTTAGTCTCTATATCTCCCCACCTCTCCCTCTCTCTCTCTCTCTCTCTCTCTCTCTCTCTCTCTCTCTCTTTCTCTCTCTCTTTCTCTTAGTTTAACGTGTTCTGGGTTCCAAAGGGAGGTCCTATCGTTCATGTGAATACATGGAAACTTTCGGAACGCAGTTAGAAAACATTACCTCTGTTTTCGGTTTAAAATAGCTCATCAGGTTAAAGGATTTATTCGGGAGTCGTGAGTACAAGGTCGCGGTAAGTTTACAGATATGAGAAGAAGTCGTTAGACAAGTTGTCAGCTACCGCGACATTGTACTTGCGG
Organism: Elysia chlorotica; assembly: GCA_003991915.1. Classification (NCBI taxonomy): domain Eukaryota; kingdom Metazoa; phylum Mollusca; class Gastropoda; family Plakobranchidae; genus Elysia; species Elysia chlorotica. The sequence continues at coordinate 971,741 of RQTK01000020.1, read as the reverse complement.
ACCCTAGTCTTTAAAAAAGAATACTACGTGCGCAAACTTTTAAAAAATCGTTCTTTTACCAGATGACACAGTGCCATATTCGCCTTTACTTGTTGAACAGCTCTCCCGCCTTCCAACGAAGCGGAATACTTTTTTGTGTGCAAATTCTCATTCTTAATGAAAGAAAATAGGGAAAAAAGGAAACACATTGAAACGTCATAGTTTTATTTAAACTAAATATGTTGGTATTTCTCTCAGGAGCACAACAAACGCATCCAGATGCGGGCGACCATGAGCGAGATGCCGTTCTCGCCGGAGGCGTTCAAGAAGAGGCACAGTCACTCGGACACGTTCATGACCATCGCCTTCATGCCCACAGTGGACCCGGTCAGCCTGCACGTCGACTGGGGAAACGGTCAGTGCAGGCTCTGCCTTCGTCTCCTTTAGATGGGTTTGGTTTTGGTTGGGTTTGATTTGATTTAGTGCGGTTTGGATGGTCTGCCTTCGTCTCCTTTAGATGGGTTTGGTTTTGGTTGGGTTTGATATGAGTTTGGTTTATTGTGCTTTGGGTGGGTTTGGAAGGGTTTGGTTTTTGTTTGGTTTGGATGAGTTTGGTTTGGTGTGGTTTGGATGGATTTGGTTTGGTATGGTTTGGTTTGATTTGGTTTGATGTGGTTTGGGTGAGTTTGGCTTGTGTGGTTTTATGAATTTTGGTTCGGTGTGGTTTGTATGGGTTTGGTTCGGTGTGGTTTGGTTGGATTTGGTTTGGTGTGGTTTGGATGAGTTTGGTTAGTGTGGTTTGTATGGGTTTGGTTCGGTGTGGTTTGGATGAGTTTCGTGTGGTGTGGTTTTTATGGGTTTGGTGTGGTGTGGTTTTTATGGGTTTGGTTTGGTGTGGTTTGGTTGGATTTGGTGTGGTGTGGTTTGGATGAGTTTGATTTGGTGTGGTTTGGGTGAGTTTGGTTTGATGTGGTTTGGATGAGTTTGTTTTGGTGTGGTTTGGATGGGTTTGGTTAGGTGAGTTTGATATGGTATGGTTTGGGTGAGTTTGGTTTGGTGCGGTTTGGATGAGTTTGGTTTGGTGTGGTTTGGACGAGTTTGGTTTGGTGTGGTTTGGATGAGTTTGGTTTTGTGTGGTTTGGATGAGTTTGGTTTGGTGTGGTTTGGAATAGTTTGGTTTTGTGTGGTTTGGATGAGTTTGTTAATGTTTGGTTTCAATGAGTTTGGTGTGGTGTGGTTTGGTTTAGTTTGGTTTGGTGATGTTTGGGTGAGTTTGGTTTGGTGTGGTTTGGATGAGTTTGGTTTGGTGTGGTCTGGTTCCGTTTGGTTTGCTGTGGTTTGGGTGAGTTTGGTTAGGTGTGGTTTGGATGAGTTTGGTTTGGTGTGGTTTGCCTTTGTCTGGTTTAGATGGGCTTCGATTGCTTTGGTTTGGCGTGGTTTGGATGAGTTTGGTTTGTGTGGTCTGTGTGGATTTGGTTTGTGTAGTTTGAATGAGTTTGGTTTGTGTGGTTTGAATGCGTTTGGCTTGTGTGGTTTTTATGGATATGTCTGTTTTTGTGTGGTTTGGGTGGATATGGATAGGTATGGCATGTATGGGTTTGTATGTGTTTGGTTGGAGGGTTCGGTTTGAATGAGTTCGGTTTGGATGGATTTTAATATATTTGGTTTGGATTGGGTTTCGATGACTTTAATTTGGTTTGGTTTGGATGACGCTGTTTGCTTTAGATGAGTTTGGTATGGTGTGGGTGGGTAGTGACTAGATTGGTTTCGTTTGAGTGCCTTCGTCTGTTTTGGGTTTCCTTTGGTGAATATGACACTGGTTTGTTTTTGGTAAGTTGGGTTGGTTTTGATGGGCCTGTTTTGGTTTGGCTCGGGTGGGTTTGGATTAGTTTGGTTTGGATGGGTTTGGTTTTGGTGGGTTTGGTTCAGATGGGTTTGGATTCGTTCGATTGGGTTTGGATTAGTTTGGGTGGGTTGGATCTAATTAAGTAGGGATGGATATGTTTTTCCTTTGATTGGTATTGGTGAATTTTTTAAATGGGTTCACATGTGCTGGGTGTGTTTTGCATGGTTTTGAGTTCATTTGGTTTAGCCGGTTTGGGTGGCTTTGCCTTGGATTGGTTTGCTTTGCTTCGGTTTGCTCATTGGCTCTGTATGTCCAGGGGAGAGTTATGGTTCTTCGTGTGTGCCATAACCCGTTATAGCATGACATCTAATGCGCTCTATGACTAACCTTGCCGCCTGACCTTGCTCCCTGACCTTGACCCTTGACCCCCGCGCCAGGGAAGTACGTGATGCTGAGCCGCGAGGGCGTGATGTCCGTGTGGACGGCCACCATGAAGAACCTGTCCTACACGTTCCTCTCCGGCAGGGGGCGCCCCAGCCCCGACTGGAACCTCGACCTGGTCACCATGTACCACAACGGCTTCGTTGCTGTGGCAACCACGCTCAGAGAGATCTCGTTCTTTGACTACAACATGCAAGGATGGTCTAAAAAGTGGGTGGGGATTTAAAGTAATCATATCAGAGATCAGTTTTATCATCATTAATTTTCGCAAGGCAGGCATCGTAGTCAGGGACTGGGGGACAATCACAACTCATCAGGGGATCTTTCACTCTGACAAATGCAGGTCTGGTGTAAACACTTAGTGGACATTGGTACGAATCGTAGCATTTTTTAGGCTTCCGTAAGTATCTTAAAGAATCGTATTTAGGGACCGGGGGACAAAACCACGGGAATTTTCGTTCTTTGTTTAGAGCATGGATTGCAAAGCTTGTCGCGTAAGTGACTGCAGGGTGAAACTAATCATAGATTATAGATTTGTTCGTTAGGTTATCCTAGGAATAGTACTCAGGGACGGGGGAATTACTCAACGGGCTAAATCGTTTTCCCCTCAGAGGAAAATACGAAAGATACTATCTCCGAAGGCTCATCAAAACGTATACCAAAATATCAATTGAATGACAAGTTATAATATTACGTAACTTTAATTTTTTTTTTTTGAAAAATCGTTTAAGAGGAACAATACGCGTTGTCAAGACTAAAAAACATTTTACGTGTTATATAAACATAAATTGTCAATCAAGTTTTATATAATCCCAGATAGAGAAAGACAAGACTAGACAACGTGCTTTTACTGAATTTAAAATAAGTGTTCATACATGCATTGTTATGAAACCATTGCAACGGATCTGGGTTTTTTTTGTTGTTGTGAAAGGGGGCCATGTAGGAACATTCACACAATGCTAATCTTGAGTGTACTTATCCAAAAATAGATTATCTACAGCGATGTTAATCCGTGGTGGTCTGGCACTGAGAGCTTGTTAAAAGGTCCTCATATGTCACAGAGCTGCTTTTTATCACATTGCGATGATTATTCAACCAGAATTCAATACTGACATGTGTGAGGAAAATTGGGTCATGCATGTTTGACATGTGTGAGGAGAATTGGGTCATGCATGGTTGGTGTTTTTTACAGACCAGTGACGCCAGATGATGAAAACAATACTTGAAAATAACATTGTATCAAAGGTTATTTGGCATCCCTATAAAAAAATATCGTGTTATTTGTCTTGGTAACTCACAATGCTGCTACTCTCTGTACACTTAGATTTCCTCGAAGCGTAAAAGGTATACCAATTTACAAGGAAGATTTTAATAGGTGACGGATCCAAAGACGTATAAAATATGATTATGGTTAACATGCTTCCACACAGACACAGGCCAGAAATATTAGTTGTTGTTTTGTTGTGGTTTTTTTTGGTTTCATCTGGTTACATTATATGGACACAGGCTCAACCAGTAGAGAAATATTTATTGGCTTTAAACATGGGAAGGGTAAAATTAGGTTATGTTGGTTGCTTAACGTCCAACGTTACCACTATGTAGGCTATATAGTGAACCGGTCCCAAGACTGATGTCTGACAGTTTTATGTGTTGCTACACGCGAGATAGCGCTGGGAGGCCAAACCTGAACATGGGAAGGAACGCAATACGTCTGGGTTGAGGCAGCGTGCGTAGATACGCATTCTACAAGGTTAGATATTTGGTTGTATCTCAACTGCCAACGTCTTCAACCAGGCTATAACGCGGAGGCATTCCCCGAGGTGCACGCGTCCAATCAAATTCTAATGTTGGGTCAGAACTACAATGTTGTGATAAGCTTACGGCTTGCATTAAGACGTAAGAATAAAAAGACCTACGACGAGTTGTAAGCTATTGTGACATTGTACTTTCGACCCCATATAATACCTTGCTGTTGTTTCAGATATTGGCTGCGGGGGCTGGAGCACTGCGTGACGAAGATGCACTACTGGGCGGGCCTGGAGAAGGAGAAGATCGCCGTGCTGCTCTGGGGAGACACCTCAGGGAGTGTCACCATGCTGGAGTTTGAGCTGTCCCAGCGCACGCCGCTCTTCGGAATCCCCGTGAAAGAGTGTACGTTTTACCATGATCATCGCATTGTTTCGTTGATTTTTTGAACGTGGGTTGGTTGGTTGGATTCTTATTTAAGAGCAACGTTAGCATCTAGGGTAGAATGCACAAGCATGACGTAGCTTACTTCTCGTCGTAAGCCTTCTTATTCTTATGTTGTTACGACGAGACGTAATCTACGCCTTGTTTGTGCATTCTACCCCTAGTCTTTATCGTGAGTGAGCCCCACAACTAACGTCTAACAATGTACCGTGATATCACACAAAGACAAAATAGGGGTATATGATGCACCATGGCCTCTGTCTAGGCCGGTCACATTATACTGACACCGACACATCAAGTTTGGGCGAAAGGTATACCATGCACCATGGCCTCTGTCTAGGCCGGTCACATTATACTGACACCGACACATCAAGTTTAGACGAAATCCGACAAATTATTATTGTTTTGCCAGGACGCAGTACCTAAAAGCAGACCACCCCAGCCCATATAGCATCCTACCACTATACAACCTAAGTCACCCCGCTTTTATTATGTAAATGTCTGGTTTATAGTTAAATTTGAATTTAATATATACACATTATAGGATCAAGATTTAGGCCTACGTCCATTCATGATGATTTCATTGAAAATATTTTAATCATAATTATCAGTGCTTTAGTGAAAACTTGAAAGATCGTGACCAACAATTCTTCAAAGCATAGTGCAAGCCAGTTGTAACTTTGTGGGAGGCTTAGAACGAGAGTCACCGAGGCACAAAGACAGAGAGGCAGAGAGAGATATAGATAGAGAGAGAGACAGAGACAGACAGACAGGCAGACAGACAGACAGAGTGACAAACAGACAGACATATAGAGCGATTTATGAAATAGAGAGTCAGTGCAAAAGACGGAAAAAGAAAGGTATAGAGGAGTTGAAACTACAATGAAAAATGTTATCTGACATGTAAATAATATTCTTAAGCCTTATCTTTTTCACCCAAAACAGTAACAATCCTATACTTTATTTCTCAGACTGCATAGAGCTATCCTACTCGGATCTTGTGAAAGGGGTGTATAAAGGAGTCACCTTTCGCATTTTTAAAAACGTTCATTCAGATTGGGTTAAGCAGGTCAGTAAAGATCGGTTTGGTTTCGTTTCGTTTGTTTCCTTCTTAGCGACCGGCGTCAGAAGCTAGGTTATATCGCAGATGGGTCCCAGAACTAACGTCTAGAAAGTGTACATGTTGCCACAAAAAGGCAGAGCTGGAATACCAGGTCTTCTGTCCGAGTTGGCCACTTCATTCTGACACCGACGAAAGCAATAATGTCCAGCCACGTCAAACTTGGAATTAACTCAGGACTTTCGGATTAGAAAGTGCGCGCTCTACCGAAGAGCTTCTTCATACCCTATTTAGTCATCTTCCGCACCTATAAAATTCGAAAATTGGACTCATTAACTCAGAAAGTGGTAATTGCCATAAGTATTGACCTAATGGACAGTAGGGCTCAAATATTGAACATTAGGAAAAAAAAAAAAAAAGAATAATTTTGGAAAAAGTCTATCGCTCTTTGAAGAGAAACATTGATCACTTTTATTCACTTTTTTATCTTTGCTCTGCGTTTTTTGCTCGTTGTTTCTGTCATGATGGATTGTTTTCTTTTATAATATGCATTTACATTTCAGATCGTTTGACCTTTTTCTCATTATTTAGATAATATAATGATCAAAGTCAACAAGTACAGAAAAGTATGAAGTTTACGAAAAAAAAAGTCAATCGCATTTTTAGATCACTTCAGATACATGTTATCCTTTGTTTTCAATTACAGTACTTATTTTATTTTTTCTTAAACTAATTAAACAACCCGATTTATTTTTACGTATGCACATACTTCAGAATACTTATTTATCTATATAATTATTTTGTACCTAGATTTCTACCAACTTATGGCAAGGTGAACTCTACTGAATAAATTTTTTTTTTATTTAACTTGTACCTTTTTACCTTTTATATGCCTTTTCACCTATTTAGCCTCCAACCTTTTTAGTTTATCACTGACTGAATATTTTTGTAAGTCCATTTGTCATGTGTTTCCAAAAGAGATAAGCACAAGTGGTAAGTTGTTAGAGCGCCCACCTGGATGTTCCTCAACTGTATGTATTTTAACAGGCTTAGACCTCAAACTAGCGCTTAATATGCCTGAGGTCTAATCTGGCATGTTGTGAGCATATTTGACGTCGCGAAAACTCCTAAGATACTACTGACTGTATTGTCATCAGATCATGAATTTATAATGACGATGACGATGTTGATGGTGATGATGATGATGATGATGATGATGATGATGATGATGATGATGATGATGATGATGATGATGATGATGATGATGATGATGATGGTGATGATGATGATGATGATGATGATGATGATGATGATGATTATGATGAAAGTAATGTCAATACTGACCAAACAAGCTTGTAATAAACAAACGTCTTTTTGGGCCACACTGGTTTTTAAAACACATGTTATCCTCAGGTTCGTTATATGCCGAAGACAAACAGCATTCTTTCTTGTTGCGCTGACAACGCAACAGGTCTATTCATGACGCCCACCGAACCGACGAAGAGAAAAGCCTGCTATTTCACCACAATCAAAGGAATCCTCAGCTTCGACTACAGGTGAGCGCAGATCAAGTCACTACCACTGATTTGTTATTATAGGCTAGATAGGCTAAGCAACGTCTTGGTCATGAGACAGAGAGGAAAGGACCGCCAGTCGAAATAAGACACATACTCTCAACATTAAACATAAGCCTCGGTTTAATTTTTGTTTATTTTAAGCTAGAGAAATCATAATCAATGAGAGCCTAGCGATGTGTGTTGTGTTAGCTAAATCGCGCCTTAGACGTTAGTGAACAACGTGTGGAAACTCATCGGGGAGCTAAAGTCTTCAGAGAAGAAACCCCACTCATCGCAAGTGAACATATCATAATTATGAAAATATAAATACTACTCACCTCCACTGTGATCAGAAGGTATACCGTCACAGAAAAAGTTAATGTTAATCGACGATTAAATCAAACAACAAAATAATAAACAGGAACCTCATGTCAACTATTTAATGAATGCCTAATCACAAGTCATGTTTCTATCCGAATTTACAATCTCGTCTCACAAGTCGGTTTCCTACTCTACCGGAGGCCAACCAGCAGACATTAGAGGGTCTAATAGCTCGCAGACAGATATCGCGAAAAGTCCAGTGATCTGCAGGGGCATTGTCCCATCTTCGTTATAAGATCAATGGTCGCTACTCACCCATAGTTCAGAATATAACTGACGTATTTTTCAAAGATATTGAAAGCATACACGGCCGCTTTCATATTTAGCCACTTAACTTCTAAACTATTGTCAATATTCAGTGTTTTAGCAATGACATCTGACGATTTTGAGTTCTTACATTTTTAGTTCTTGATATGGTTATTTATTTTCATTGAAGCGTGCGTGTATTTTGAATCATAATATAATATTTTTTCATCATCATCATCATCATCATCATCATCATCATCATCATCATCATCATCATCATCATCATCATCATCATCATCATCATCATCATCATCATCATCATCATCATCATCATCATCATCATCATCATCATCATCATCATCATCATCATCATCATCATCATCATCATCATTTTTCATTATAATTATTACTATTATTAAGTTGTTGGTTTGTTTTGTCTTTTTTGCGTATTTTTTATTTTTTATTTGTTGATTTTTGCTTTGTGTGGGATTATTATCAGCTATCAAGTAAGTAACAACAATCACACCTTATTGAAAGTATTTTTATATTTTTTATAACCAGTCAAAACATCAACCTAGTGGCGGCAGCCAGCATAGATAACAATATTTGGCTGTACAACCCCTACGTTCCACATAAGGTGATCGCCATTATGGAAGGTGAGGTTGTCCTTTGTTCTGTTCGGCTTTATTGCGTTCAAAATCCAACAATTGATATGAATATTACAACAACAACACCAAGAAAAAAGCAGCAACAAACGATCAATGAAATAATAGAAGCAGAACAATAGAACAAGGTTCCTAAAGATAAAGAATGTTAACACGTATTTTTATGTCCAACTTTCAGTTCACATATTAACTTTAGACAGTATTTTTTGTTTTGTTTTGTTTTTGTATAATGACTGCATGTTACCAATATTTTGACTTTCGCACTTTAGCATTTAGCACAGATATTCTTAACCCTTGATAACAGTCGTCAATTTTTTTTAGGTTTTTGTTTGGTTTTTGGTTTTCTTTTAAGTGATTTTTTTCTTATTAAATTTCTATATCTTTACCTCGTTTTTGAAAAAAGATATCATATCTATCATGACAATTGCATAACTTAAAAAAGGTAAGTAATATCTAAATTCATTGACCCATGTATTAATAACATTTTATTTGAAAATAAAACGTTCGATTTAGGGTTACCTAAGTGGTTCAATTTTAATTCGTCCACGGATATCGTAAATCTTAATGAGAAATTCATTTTTGTTCTAGATAATAATAGACATTGTAGGTGTCATGTGTAAACATATTTTATGTTATTTGTTTTGATTTTTATTAAGGAAGGGAATTATATTGATAGTACTTTTCAAAACTACAAATAAAACAAGGATTATCTCTTTCTTTAGCATAAAAATATATCTAGCCATTTCAAAGTTCATCGTAGTGAGGTAACTAAACATTTAATTTACCTGATAACAATCATCAAACATCAACAACGCTTTAATGTTGTGGGTTTTTTTAAATTTCCGAATAGTTATGTTATTATGGATGCTCCTGTACGACAACGGGACCCCGAAACGGGATATGCAGGTCTTGGTTCGTCATAATATACTGTCACTGACCACACTAGGGAAACCAGTAGTAAACAAATTGTACTAATGAACTAATCTGGGACTCGAACCAGAGACCTCTCTTTAAAATAAATTTCGTTCTACCCTGCCCCCTCTTAATTCTTTAAATTATAGCCTCTGCCCGGGTACCAAAGCTAGATGACTAGTTAAAAGCCGCTGCGTTTTACAGTTTTAACTACCTCACCCCTACTGAGTGGCACGGTAGCCCTTCGGTAGAACTTGGGTTTCCTACGCAGGAGGTCTTCGTTCGAACCCTGGCGAGTTCGCCCCCCCCCCCCAGTATAATGTGGCTGGCTAAGACAAATCATGGTATCCTTGCCTTGTCTTGTGTGTGTCAGCACATAAAAATTGTCAGACGTCAGTTTTGTGGCCTATTCACAATATAGCCTTTAATGCTTACGTTGGATGGGGAACCAAATCAACTCAACTCACCTCGCCTCCATCAATTTCATCGTTTATGTATGCCAGGTCATACTCGTCCCATAACCCATGTAAAGATCAACGAAGAGGAAAATTATCTGCTGTCTGTAGACATGGGTCGCAATGTCCATGTATTTAACATCACCACCCAGTATACCATAATGGTAAGCACTTAATAAGTACGGTTCATGGTGTTCCGAAAAAGGGGGAAAAAGGATTTAACAAAAAACAAAAACAAAAACACATTAAAAAAACATAGAAAGAAACGATTCGATCATATCAATAAACCAATCTCAGCTTTGTTTTGGTTTTTCTCTATTATCTCTGTTTTATCTCTCCGTGCCTCCCCTGTAGTGTCACCCGATAAGCATGTTTCATCATTCTCGGAACTCTTTCCCTGCTCTTTGTTTCTTTTTTTTTAATTGCTTTTTTGTTGTTTATTTTATTTTTCCGCTCTTTGTTTTGTTTTTCATTGTTGTTTTTTTGTTTGAGGGGGTGCAGGGTTGGTTTATTAGCTTCTTTCATTCTTCTGCTTTCTATTTAAATAACTATCAAGCCCTTTTTGCAGTCTTCCTTCTTTTATCAATCTGTCTATCTTTCTATACATCTATCCATCCATCCATCCATCCATCTATTTCTCTATCTATCTATCTATCTATCTATCTATCTATCTATCTATCTATCTATCTATATATCTATCTATTTATCTATCTATCTATCCATTCATTCATCCATCTATCTATCTATCTATCTATCTATCTATCTATCTATCTATCTATCTATCTATCTATCTATCTATCTATCAAACTACTTGTGTGTCTGTCTATCTATCTATATATCATCTCTCCTTTTCTGCTCTTCACATATCTTTGCTCTTTAAGTGTCCTTCACACTATAAACTGTTAATTCATACCATTGTCAATGCCCGCGTCCGTCGTTCTTTTTACCTTTATAATTCTTTCAGTGTTACCCACCATAGCTTTGTAATGTTTATTATTCGTACTCATGTCGATTTAACCTCATTAATTATTTCATACTCCACGCACCCCCACAAACCCCCATACACTTACAACTTACGTGTACGTTTAAATGTTATTTTAGCGTATCCCGAGTCAAGTCCTTAAGATGGGTTTTTACCCTATTCATGCTGTGTACCTCAACCAGGAGAGAAAAATGTGCATCTTAGGAGGTTCCTCGTAAGTGCAAATGTTTTTTTTTTTAATGCGTTATTTAATTGAAATGTTAAAACAAACAACTTTTTACGTTTCATTTGAACTTAAAACAGTTCCGGATAATATCATATTTGTGTTACTGCATAAAAAGAATTATTTGACTATAACTCTATTTAACTCTATTTAAGCTTAAGGGTTCTAAAGATAACAAGAAAAATACGTCACTTTAAAATGCTGCTTTTTTGTTGTTGTTTTTTTTTATGATTATTGTTTTGTTTGTGGGGGGTTTTGCGTATTGTTAAAGGAAGATGAGGGTGCAGCTGTTGTTGTTGTTCTTGCTGTTTTTCATAAACCATGCCATATGCTCGTTTTTGTTGTTGTTGTTGTTGTTGTTGTTGTTGTTGTTGTTGTGGTTGTTGTTGTTGTTGTTGTTTTCGTTTGTTTTGGGGTATTTTTTCTTGTTTTTGTTTTTATTTTGTTTTTAATCTCATTAAATGATCTATTTTAATTAGACTCAGTTTTTTTTCTTCAATAATGGGGAGTTTTATTTCCTTAAATGAGCTGAGTTTTGGCTAAAATACCCATGATGCCTCTCAGAAAATATGCAGATTGAATAAGGAATGATACAACGGCAGTTAACTTTTGAAAATCCATTATTCATTTGAACTTAAAACAGTTCCGAATAATGTCATATTCATTAATTTATCACTGCATAGAAAGAGTTATTTGACTATAACTCTATTTAAGCTGAATGGTTCTAAAAAATACCCATGAACGTGATTACAGTAGAACAAGAAAAACACGTCACTTTGACTTTTTGTTTTGTTTTTGTATGATTATTGTTTTGTTAAAGGGGTATGAGGGTAGAGCTGTTGTTGTGCTTGTTTCTTTTTCATGAACCATGCAATATGCTCCGTTTGTGTTTCTTTTTGGTTTTGTTTGGTTTTGTGGTTTGTTTGTTTTTCTTGGTTCTTGTTTTTTTTTTTTTTTTTTTGGTTTTGGTTTTGATATCTTAGTTAGACTTAGTTTTAGAGAGAACAGGAAAAGTTGGGTTTTATTTCCTTAAATGAGCTGAGTTTTGGCTAAAATACCCATGATGCCTCTCAGAAAATATGCAGATTGAATAAGGAATGATACAACGGCAGTTAACTGCGTCTAGAATGAAAATCTATTGTGCTTCTCCCTTACCTTTCTTGTTAAATACGATTTAAAATAACTGAAGCGGCCCATCCTACGATGTAAACTGTACTAAGTTTCCAAAGTTACGAATCGTACACAGCACACTGAACCATGCCTAGCTTGAGAATTTAGAAGGGGCATAACTCGAAAAAATTAAAAGCTCTTCTTAAATACTCGATTGCCTGTCGTGATTTACGATACGTTCGGCTGATCCTAGCGGCATCATGTTGTCATCGGTTTTGAACTACAGTATTTGTACGATGAAGAAAAGTGCTATCCTCGGGCACTTCATTTGATATATCAAATGTCTAGACACAACATTTATAAATTGTGACCAGCTAGCATTCCCTTTCCACATCTCTACCAAAAATATAATCTCGAGTTATTTCTACGTCGCTCAGATTTGTTGAAAAATCCTTGTTCCAGACGATACATGGTGAGATTTAAAACACGAATCCTTGCTCGACACTTCTTAGCAATTATTGACTAACACACGAACCCCATATCATTTTTAGCTGATATGGGAAAGATCTGTTCATCCAAGATCATATTTCCACGTAACAAGCCAATAATTATAATACAA
>RQTK01000020.1:917307-958551 GCA_003991915.1 Elysia chlorotica | reverse complement strand
ATAATAATAATAATAATAATAATAATAATAATAATAATAATAATAACAACATTTTAATGGTACTAATGATAATAACAAAGGAAATAAACAGTTACATGACTAATGTTATTTCTATTGCGTTTTACCCCAAAAAAGGAAAACAATAAACAAGCTACATTTAATTCTTTTCTTCCATTTTGCAGTGGATTCAGTAATCAATAAAACAATAATGCACCGTTTTCTTTCACACAGCTTGGTGATCTTGAAGCGACGTCGGCTGGAGGGACTAAACGTGGAGGTGAGGTCACATGACGAGAAGCTTGTGGCAGCCCTGTACAGTCCAGCCTATGAGCAAGTGGTACGTTCTGGGTTTACGAATTCTATCTTTATCTTTTAACTTTTTGAGTATTTTTGTTTGTTAATAGTATCGTTCTTTTCAAGTCCTATCCCAGATAAACTTTATCAGACCTTCTTATTCCTTTGCTACATAAAGATTACAGTGGAAAATTTTGAGTGTTTGGACATTTCGTAGGGAAAAGGGTTACTCAGGAAATTGAAAGTTCTTTCAATGAATAAGAAGAATCCTGTTACTGAGGAATGGAAGTTAAAACTTTTTATTGCTTACCGGTTAATTGAGAAGGAAAAGTTAGAATTTCCTGTTAATGGAATAGTTTGAATTTTCTGTTACTGAGGGTGAAAGATTATACATTTTTGTAACTGGAATTAATAAGATTGAATTTTGCGAAATAAGGCAAGACACATGTACGTGTAACAAATGTTATCCCTGAATCCGAGAGTAAGCAAACGCTTTGTGTCAAATGTTATCCCTGAATCCGAGAGTAAGCAAACGCTTTGTGTCAAATGTTATCCCTGAATCCGAGGGTAAGTAAACGCTTTGTGTCAAATGTTATCCCTGAATCCCTCCATAAGAGAGTGAGCAAACGCTTTGTGTCAAATGTTATCCCTGAATCCCTCCATAAGAGAGTAAGCAAACGCTTTGTGTCAAATGTTATCCCTGAATCCCTCCATAAGAGAGTGAGTAAACGCTTTGTGTCAAATGTTATCCCTGAATCCCTCCATAAGAGAGTGAGCAAACGCTTTGTGTCAAATGTTATCCCTGAATCCCTCCATAAGAGAGTGAGTAAACGCTTTGTGTCAAATGTTATCCCTGAATCCCTCCATAAGAGAGTGAGCAAACGCTTTGTGTCAAATGTTATCCCTGAATCCCTCCATAAGAGAGTGAGCAAACGCTTTGTGTCAAATGTTATCCCTAAATCCCTCATGAGAGAGTGAGCAAACGCTTTGTGTCAAATGTTATCCCTGAATCCCTCCATAAGAGAGTGAGCAAACGCTTTGTGTCAAATGTTATCCCTGAATCCCTCCATAAGAGAGTGAGCAAACGCTTTGTGTCAAATGTTATCCCTGAATCCCTCCATAAGAGAGTGAGCAAACGCTTTGTGTCAAATGTTATCCCTGAATCCCTCCATAAGAGAGTGAGTAAACGCTTTGTGTCAAATGTGATGTTGTGAACAGGTCAGCGTATGTCGCGGCGCCGTGATCCGGGTCTGGGATCTCAACACCGGAACCAGAGTGATGCAGTTCACCATGGCGCACAGCAAGAAGGTCCACGTAGGTATCCTCTTCACTGAGCTACAAATCTCCATACACCATTATCATTTTACGGCTATCAAGTAATCATGCTTTGAAAAAAAATCCCTTGTGATAAGAAGATAGAAGTAGTCAAAATTTAATTGGGTACATAACAATAGAAATTTATTTCGAGAAAAAAATACTGTCTTCAAACAGAAAAAATCAATGTGCATGTAATAAAACAAATTTTTTCAAGATCAATAAGTAATTGAATATAAGTTTGGCATATTATCATTAATGTAGTATTTTGTGGTTAAAAAACTATTCTGTTTCAACAAGAGCCAGTGTTCCGCTATTTCATGATATTTTAAAATAGTGCAAATAAATCCAGTGCCTAGTTCAATATTTATCAATATCACAGTGTAAACATTCAAAACTCATATGAAGTATCCCCCCCCCCCCCGGTCACTCGGTTTGGAAATTAAAACAATAGATGAATTAAAAGCGTACAGTTATTATGTAAAACATGTTTGATAAAGATTGGTGCAAAAGAGCATTATTGTAAGGGAAAAGTTCTGGAAAACCAAACTACTAAAACAAATTTGACAAGCAGAAAGTAATGCATTGCCCTTTGCCTTATTTAAAAAAGGACTTCATACAAGTTTGATTGCAATGGCTTTGGTGTAAACATGGACTTATTCAGAAAATAGATCGTTTATTATATGTACACCCTCAATGTGTAAATGATCAATTATATTTTAAAAAGCAAGCTCCAATTACTCAGTACAAAGGTTCCATAAATATTAATAACGAACTAATGGTAGAATCTACTAGCCTGTGTTTATAGTACCGTTGTATTTACCCACCCTCGTACAATATCAATAATAATATCGTTTTTAACTTTGAAAATCGAACAACAAAAACAAAACCTGACTCCCGAGGTTTTTACACTCCAGATCTTAGAATAATACCCGTTCTCCAATTCCTCTGCATAGGGCCGCATTGTGCCTGTGGAGATAGAATGTGCAGCCCTCACTGACAACAAGAAGCGGCTGTTCACTGCGGCGGAGGGAGTCGTTAAGATCTGGAACTTCAGCTGTGGGGTCTTGTTACGGTAAGCCACGGCACTGGGATGTCCTCTTTTGTGGCAGGTCGTTTTCTGTGTTTGTTTCTCTTTCTTTTTTTCAGGTAGGAGAGGGTCCAAGGGTAGAACTTTGCGTTCCCGAATATGCCATTATCTTTCTTGAAGCTTTCTTGAAGCTTAAGAAACATTAAAGTGGGATAGAGCTTCGCTTTGGCTAACAAAAGTGTCGCCTTGAGTGGTAGTTTAAACATTTAAACCTTAGAAATAAGAATTATCTTAGGTTTTTCAGTATTTCTCGTAATCAACAAAGCATACTGCGCAGAAAAGACCTGTTAGGAGCTCGATCAAAGAATTCATAAATATAATATATTTATCTATAGAATTTGATAGAGGATTAGAATTAAAGATATGTGCAGCCTGTGACTGATATAATGGATTACAGACAAACATTATTCCAGGTATTAAAATTTGAGAGGTTGAATCATAGGATTCGTTTCAGTACAATAAATAACAATACAATGCGACCTGGATATACATCTTTAGTGTGCTGACGCAGTATAAAACCTTCTTTGATAAGCTGAGAGACCTTAATGACGGAGTGAATTTCGCTTTCTCTCACCAACGGGAGGGACACTCCTTGTATAGCATCTACTTAAACCAGAGCGCGTTGACTTAGACCCATACGGGATCCTAAGCGGCACACAATTTAGCAGTTTCTTCCTCAGGTAGAATATTCCGTTATTGTGAATGGTGTTAGTGTTCAGTTCAGTGGTCTCTGATATTCTGCTCTTTCGCCTAAAGCCCTGAAGAACGGTTGTTTTTTTTTGTAGCTGCGTTAAGAATAAATACAAAGTTTTGGCACACTAAGGTCCCAGAGAAAGGAATTGTTGTCTTAGTTTATCAAGACTGGAGCTTTGAAGCGGAACTTTGAGTTATCTATGAGCTATGTGGACATATTTCCAATCGAATCTGCCAGGGTGCTGGAGCCTTGCATGCCTCATCAGCGCATCAACAGCATCGTGGTGGCAAAGAGCATCATCTACATCACCGGCTGGAGCAAGGCCATCACGCTCTACAGCGACTTCAAGGGCGAGGAGCTCGTCAAGAAGGTGGGGGAGTCGCACTTGAACCTTTCTTATTTAGAAGACAAGTAGTGTTAAAAGCGAGATAGTTTAAAAATGGTGGAGAAATTCTATACACAACAATTTAAGAGTTGAGGCAATAAAGTCTATTGTTATATAATTCATAATGGACCAAAATGTAATTTAAGTGCCTGGTGGGGAGATGGAAAAATTAATAACACCTTTTGCTTTTGTTAGGTTGAACACATTAGGTGCAACATGCCTGAAACGAAACAAGCAGATGATTAATATAAAATTGCGAAATTATCAAAGCAGCTCCAACCATGGTCATGGAAGTAACGTTTCTATTTCGAACCCAAACTTCCTGCGTCGGAAGGTAATGCTCTAACCCCAGTGTTACTGTGCCCCTCTGCCTAAAAGTATATAATAACATTTATTTTGTCAATTAACCAGGTTTGGCCACAAAAACACAACGAGGACATCTTGGGCCTTTGTATACTGGAACCGAACTTGATCTCATCGTTTTCCTACGACGGGCAGATAATCGTGTGGTCTCGGGAGACGACGGAGTCTTACTGCAGGTTCAAAGCACCTAAATCGCCTTTGGTTATATCTGTCCTTTTCTTCTTTATGTGTCAATCTATTACAGAAGTCGGTGATAATGGCCCACCATCTCTTTCTGTTATCAGTTATCGCTATGGGTCCAAGGCTTCTTAAGAGTCAAATAAGCGGGGTGATGAAATGGTTAGTGTACATCAATCAAATCGGTGACCATATTGCATATAACACATTTTCCTACCTTATTGTAAAAGAAACTCTGACTCTGACACTATTACATATTGACGTTTACAATAATTCATCGTTGGTAATACTGAAAAAGGAAAACAAATCCTCAAATTAAAATCTATTTCCTAACTAGTAAGCCTGCATGATATCAGAATCCCTTCAATCCTAATTCAATTTCACTGCTAAAATTTGATTGGATCGTTCTTATTATTTTCAATACTTTTTATTATTTATAATTGTTTAAACGGCAGCATCATTCTGTTTGTCCAAACAAAAACTATATGCTTTGCATGAAGAACTACGAGTCAACCTTATCTTCTCTATTGATGGTTGTATTATTCTTATAACGTTCGTTTCCTCACCAGAATGAGCGCTTCGTTTGGCCACAGGCCGGAGCTTGAGACAGCAGTCACCACGGGGGGAAAGGGGGCAAACATCATGGGGGTGGGTCGCTTTTTCGTCTGGTTTCAATTTGTTGGTTTATCAAAGTGCATCGTTATCAGCTAGCATGTATATCTCTAATGTGTCTTAAGACGCACGACTGACAGTGTCAAATGCTACCACAGAGAAAGAGCGGGTTTACAGGTACATCTGTTTTAGCCCATCACATTAAACTGGCGCCGACCCAATCAGTAAGGGAAAGGGCGGCTCAATAGGGGAAGGTACCGGAGACCTTCCAAATAAGAGCCGCGCGTTCTACTCTTGAGCGACCTCGCATCCCTTGTGTTGATTTAATATCAAAAGGAGCACCGCTGTTACGGTGCCTTATAGTAATAAAGTCTTGTAGGAAATGAGATGCTTAATTTATAAGAATTATAAGGTCATCAAAATGCAAAAATAGCACTTTCAGTGGATTAAAAAATTACACATTATTGATATTGTTAATAAAGTTAGATTTCCTAGCCAATGAGACTCTGATAATTGTATCAAATGGTTGTTTATGTATGCAGCCTATTAAATTACAAGCAAATAAAATGTGTGTTTACAGTTGTAGTTTCTCTGTTTCCAGGCCGCCAATGCTATGGATGACAACAGTGATGAAGGGGAGGACGAGGGGGAGGATTCATTCATGACCATCGGGAAGCACCTGAGGAAGGAAGGCGGCTGGTATCGGGGTATTCGAGCTATTAAGCGACGTCAGATCGAACGTGAGAAGGTTGGTGTGGGCATTTTGAAACTAAGGTCCAAGTCAAATCGTTATAAAAAAAAAACTTAGTGCGTTACTGCTTGGATTTATACACACGTCAGATCCAACGAGAAATGTTGGTTTGTTACTGCTGAAGCTGATATACACGCCAAATCCAATAAGATAAGTTTGGTGTACATGTGTTACTGATAAAGGTTTTTGTAGATATCAAATCGGATTGAATACATTTTGTTTACACAGACATCCATACATACAAAAAGACAGAGGCAGGAACAAGACATACAGACAGACAGACAGACAAAAATATGTGTACATTACGTTAAATCAGCTACATGCTCAATTGTGCATTTTTTACCGAACGAATATTTCAGAGGCGGATGGCCAAGGAGCGAAAAGACTTCACAGCCAAGTTCAAGAAGAAGAAAAAGCGCATGAATATGCAGGGCTTGAGTCTTGTCTATGAATCGGCTGTGGAGTGCATGATCTTTTTGGAGTCCCGCAAAGCTATCGATTCACATACAGCAACAATAGTAGCAGCGTAAGAAGGCATTTTGTGGATTTTATTTTTATAATGACTCTACAGTTACAGTCAATATATGTAATATGTATGGACCGATCCAATGTCTTTAAAGGAATAATCTTTGGTTAGCTTTACGAGCCCAAGTTTTTTTTTTTTAAGAACTGTAAAATAGTAGGCAGGTATTAGTACATGTTGAGATTCGAACCACAGGCATCCTGCTTGTCAGTAAGAAGCGCTATCAATATTCTTCTGGATATTAATGTTTTAATTTTTTACTTATATCGGTATGAGTGTGGAGAGAGAAAGAGAGAGAGAGAGAGAGAGAGAGAGAGAGAGAGGTGGAGTGAGAGATAAATGAGAGATATAGAAAAGAGAGATAGAAAAGAGAGATAAAAAATGAAATGATGGAAAGAGAGAGCGCGCGCGAAAGAGAGAGAGAGAGAGAGAGAGAGAGAGAGAGAGTTGGAGAGAAAAAGAGCCAGAGAGCGGGAGTGTAATAGAGAGAAAGAGAGTGCGGTAGCGTGTTTGATCTGATATAATCAACATTTTAAGGAAAAAACTTATCTTGTCAAAATTAAGGTAACAAAGCAAAATTAAAAATTTTGATGTCTAATCTGAGAGAGAGAGAGAGAGAGATAAAGGAGAGGGATTTAAAAAAGATTACAAGTGAATTGATTCAAAGAGAGAGCGCGCGCGGGAGAGAGAGAGCGGGATGGAAAAGAAGGGAAGAGTCATAGAGAAAGCGCAAGAGCCTGTTGAATCCGGTATAATCAGCATTTTTCAGGAAAAATGTATCTTGTATAAATCTGGGTAATATAGTCAGTTCATAACTTTAATGTCTAGCCATAATGCTAACCTACTTCTCTCTCTCTCTCTCTCTCTCTCTCTCTCTCTCTCTCTCTCTCTCTCTCTCTCTCTCTCTCTCTCTCTCTCTGCCTTTACTCTCTTTCACTCTCTATCCAACCCTCTACCTCTTCCAGCGGCGCCGAGTGTTGGGTGAGGTTCTGGTCCCTCCACCCCAAGGGAGGCCTGCTCGGTCAGTTCAACAGTACCCGCAGAAAGCTGGAGAGCATCAGGTGTATGACCACAGACAAGGACAACGAGTATCTCCTGACGGGCGACACCATGGGCCATCTCAGGGTAGGGGAGCAAAAGGGATCTCCCCCTCTATTTATCTATCTACTTATTTATCCCTCTCTCGCACACACAAACACACTCTCTCTCTGTTTTAGTTTTACGTTTCCTTATCTCTCTGGATCGTGTGTTCGAACAGGGTACTCCCTCTCTCGCACACACAAACACACTCTCTCTCTGTTTTAGTTTTTACGTTTCCTTATCTCTCTGGATCGTGTGTTCGAACAGGGTACCTCCCGATTATGGGCCAAACGCTTTACCACTGGCGCCACATCGCGCCCTATTATTTGACAAGGCCTGTACCGTGCGTTTTTTTTTTTTAATTCAGTGATTATGATTGGACGGTGGAAAGCATTAAGTGTATGACCATAGACGAAAAGACAACAGGTATCTCCGTACGAGCGACACCCTGTGACATCTCAGGGTAGGTAAACAACATAGTTCTTTGCACACAAAAAGACGGCCCGTCCAAATTATGCGTCTCCTCTCAAGCAAGACCTTACACGCCGTGGGGCCTTAATACTAACGCCTAGGAATTTTTGTGCTGCCGCACAGGCCGATACATTGAGGGAATACCTGTACTTCCCGAATGGGTGGCCAAAGCTCTACCACTTGCACTACCCCCCCCCCCCCCCCCCCCCCCCCCCTCCCGCCATAAAGCATTATACATAAACATTGTGGGATCAAGTACCTAGAATTCATATATTTAATATTTAGATAATACACTTTGGAAACATTCCAATAGCAGTTTAAATCAAGATACATGCTATGCAGCTTCAGAAATGACCTCGGAAAAAATAATGAGAACATCCTACAAAACAAATGCATTTAGTTGTAAACATATCAAACTACATATCCAAGTCATGTCTATCTATGGTTCTTTCTATCATACCCTTTCCTACGTAGATCTGGGATATCAAGGAGTTCTGTAACGGAACTAAGTTAACGCCAGAGGAGAAGGAAGCGCGGGATATGCGGTTGAGAAAAGAATTCGTGTACACGAAACTTCCCTTCAAGCCAGAAGAGGTTCTTAATACAATGGAGAAGCTGCGGGCCATGCGCATATCCGTGCCGGACGCCAGCAAGCCGAGGAAAAATCTCAAGTCGCCTCGCCTGGTGGGTCGTCCTTCTTTGTATTTTCCAGTACAAGTTTTGCAACACATATAAGTCTATCTTAAATAGTCCCAAGGTCTAGGAATCAACTCTGCCGTTGTTCTTTTTTTTATTTTGGCTGTTTGTTTCAGCATGTTCATTGCACAATTCAAGCTTTCAATAGGTATAAACGTCGTTAACATCGAAGCCGTAACATTCAACGGCTAACGGCTTAGTAAAGTCGTCCAATATAAACCAAAATGATTGTTCAGACCAGGTACTATAGGATCATTTACGCAGATGGCGGCTCTTCTTTGGAAACGAGGATACACTATCTGAGCTAACAAGCGGTACTAATCCTTTCTTCAATGGCTCAACTCTTTTTCTCCCCCTTTATCTCGTTCCTTCTCTCTCACTCCACTCGCTCTCTCTCTTTCTCTCTCCCTCTCCATCTCTTTCTGACCTTCTCTCCTAAGTTATCCAGAATCCCTACACGGCGTGCATTCTTTGTAAAAGTGTATGACTATATAATACTCTACCTACCATAATGTCTGTGTTTTCGCGGGCCAGCTGAGCAGCATCCGGTGCCACACCCAGGCCATCATGACGATCGAGCTGATCGAAGAGCGGAACGTCATCCTCACGTCCAGCCAGGACCGCACTGTTCGCCTCTGGACCAAGAACTGCACCTACATCGGGACATTCGGGGAGCACTGGAGGCCGCTGCCGCCCATGGTTGGACCTGTCGTGTAGGTGTCTGGGCACAGAGGGGTAGGAGATGAGCTCTCTATCTCTCTGTCTGTCTGTCTGTCTCTCTCTGTCTCTCTCTCTCTCTCTATCTCTCTCTCTCTCTCTCTCTCTCTCTCTCAATCTTGTGCTCTTTCTAGCACTCTCTCTCTGCCTTTCGCACTCTTTCTAGCACTCTCTCTCTCTCTCTATCTCTCTCTCTCTCTCTCTCTCTCTCTCTCAATCTTGTGCTCTTTCTAGCACTCTCTCTCTGCCTTTCGCACTCTTTCTAGCACTCTCTCTCTCTCTCGATCTCTCTCTCCCTGTCTCCTTCTCTCTCACTCTCTATCTAGCACTCTCCCTCGCTCTCTCCCTCTCCCCCCCCTCTCTCTCTCTTTCTCTCTCTCTCTCTCTCTCTCTCTCTCTCTCTCTCTCTCTCTCTCTCTCTCTCTCTCTCTTTCTCTCTCTCTTTCTCTCTCTCTCTCTCTCTCTCTCTCTCTCCTTCTTTCTCTCTCTCTCTCTCTCTCCCACACTCTCTCTCTCTCTCTCTCTCTCTCTCTCTCTCTCTCTCGCTCTACTATTCCAAGGCTTAAAATGTCTGAGTCTCATAACTCTATAGCTCTCTGGCGACCGAGGTGTAGGAGAGGAGCTTTTTCTAACACGACCAAATATCCAAAGAATTAAAATGCCTGGGTGTGACAATTTTGACGTGCTGTCACGTAGAGCAGGGATAACAGTAATGAAGGTTACATCCTGCGTATCATGAACATGCTTCGTGACTCCACTTTTATATCGCACTCTTGTTTTTGCCATTTGTTTTTTGGCTTAAATACTATGCAGTAGCATGCTTGTTGGCTTTGGTGTCCATTGACATCCCTCTGTCCTCAAATTTCACGATCAGATTTTTTTTTCTTGTCTATCCTTTTTCCTTTGATTTTTTTAAGTTGTAATATGTTACAGAGATACAGAAAGAGATATATGAAAGAGATGGACAAACAGACATACAGACAGACAGACAGACAAACAGATAGACAGACAGACAGACAGACAGACAGACAGACAGACAGACAGACAGACAGACAGAGACAATTAGAGACAGGGTGTGACAAACTGATAAAGACGGAAAGAAAGGTATAACGCTGTTTGGTGTGGTATACTATCTTTCACGATAATGAAAATACATTTAAGAGCCCAAGATTGACCATAATTATGTTAAAACCATGTTAATGCTAACTATTTCTCTGAACCAGTGAACTGAACCCGCGCATCCCCAAAGACCTGCTGAGATGCGCCTCAGCCCGCAGTCTGGGCACGCTGCATAACGGCGTGATGCCGCACTGGAAGGTCGCCTGCACTGCCGTCAGGAGACACATCATAGAGTTACAGAGGGTGAGAACACCGACACTTATAAACCATAACTTGACTTACTTGACTTATTTGCCTTTCGCATCCTGGTCATCAGATCGGGACGCCTCAGCAATCTCTGCAATGTGCTTGATGAATAATCTCCATTGATCACGTTCCTGTGCTAATGAACGTATGTGGTTCAAGTCTTGAGTCGTTTTTAGTGAAAGATTGTGGGTGCGTGATAGACCATAAGCCCGTGGTTTAAATCTCAGGATTGGTCAGAAATGTATTTGTCCAATTGTGTCCCCTACTTGTTGAGTCGTTGCCAGTATAATGTGACCGACTGAGATAAGAGTCTATGTCTCCTCCGCCCATGTTCGTGTGTGAAAGCACAAAAACTTGTCAGACGTCAGTCTTGGGGCCGTCCACTATGTAGCCTTTAGAGTATTGGCGTTGGGCGTAAATCAACCGTCTCAACCCAACCCCCACAGCAGTACTGTGCTTTCCATACCCGTAAGACGTATTGCGATAGTGAACCCTTGGCGAAAACCAAGACGATAAGTGAGGGAGTTTGCCCAATCTCTGTTAGAATCCTTGCGATAGTGGGCACCGTCACAGGATATCAAGTTTCACAGAAGTACGATGACGATGTAAAAGTCATCCAAAAATGTATGCGTTCAAGACAAAAAAACAATCTCTTGTTTTCAATAGAAACAAGCTTTAAAACGCGTTCACGTTTGATTTTTTCCCTAATCAATACTACAAATTTCGACGCGCATGAGAAAAATACCTACCCGATCCCTGTCCCATCAAATTATAATACTGCAGTTTCCCGAAACTAGCCGCAATGTTGCACTAGACAAGCGAGAAAATGGATACTCTTAGTTTACCTCCGAAAGACTGAGGGCACCATGGGGAAAACGATGACTATAGGAAATTTGCCTCAGTATCCAACCATAGCTCTATCCTAGATCAAGGTAGACACAAAAAGCTAATCCAAACAATCGGAGAATCTCATGCCTAAGGGACAAACATGCTGATGTAAATAGGTTCCCGTTAATGTGGATAGCATAGTCCGTAATTCGGGTGCAGAAGTCTTTTTTTTTAATTTCCCAAGCGTAGTCATGAGCTGTAAAGTTATAAAAATATTTTTGTTTGTAAACTTTTAAACACAAAAAACCGGGCACTGTAAAGTGAATTTTAATACGATTTTTAACACAAATATAGATCAACTTGTTATGACTTAGTATACATTTCTTTCATTTTTAATTTGAGTAATTAATATGGTGAAAGTTGGTAAGAGGCAAATTCTTTGATTTCGTTTCACACAGTAACATGTTTGTGCCTTCAGATCAAAATGAGAAGAAAAGAAAACCGTTTTTTTTTACTTTTTACCTCAATACAACTAAATAAAGCATAAGCGTTTTTCCTTGTTTTTCTGACTCCTTTGTCCAAATCGGTGACAGTGCGTTCACATACTCAACTGATAACCAGCAAATTCAGTGCATACAAAACTTTTTTTAACACTGGATATTCGTGTGATTTTGACGAGGGCAACCAACGCATAACCATGACAAAATCCAACCACCCACCAAGTGCCGAGCTTTATGGCGTTGATAACGATCATGCCCTTCTACTCTTCCCGATCCTTCACTGCTGTCAACGCTTTTGCCACTTTCCTACATTAATTCTCGTTGGTTTCATTGCCGCGCTTCCCCTCAATCATTACCGAAAAGTTGTCATGAGATATCCCAGCTTTTCTCTTTTTATCTCACGATCAAAAAATGTCTTAGCGTCTACGAATTTTATTTATAATTGTTATTGTCTTTTCGTGGTTACTTTCTGAATAACTGTTTCATTAGACTTCTTTGCTTAAATAAAGGATTAAATCATTTTGATCCCCTCCTAAAAATTAGTATCAATCGGCTGTAGAATAATATAATTATAATAATAGCAAATTTCAATGTAATTAAAACAAGTCTTTTCTAAACAATAATCCCTGTTATTGTTGTTGTTGTTGTTGTTGTTACTTTTTTCTCTTTGACGCTTCGTGGGGTCTAGGAGCGGCAGATCGAGGAGGCTCGCGAGAAGCTCAAGCAGGAGCGCCGGGCCCGCGGGGAGCCCACTAGTGATGATGAGGAGTCCACGGGGGAGAAGCCGGCCAGCAAAGTCCTGGGCAAATACTACCAGCCCAAGCACAGGTACAAAGGGCCGCTCACTACACAGGCACTCGGGTTCCCGACTCTCAAGCTCTTCAATGATAAGGTGAACATATGTCTTAAAAAATGGCTCTTCTGTGCTCTTTTGTTTGTCGTGTCGCTTTCCCTATCCGAAAATTGCTATTATGTGAAAAAATGAATAACAGGAGTCATTAGGCACGACCTCTAAACAAGAGTCCCTAATTTGAATCCAGACCAGACCGCACGTGTCCGAACTGGCTGAGTTGGTCCCAGTATAAAAGAATCTGCTAAGCAAGAAATCCTGGTATTCCACTATGTCTCTGTGTGACATCACTAGAAATTGTTAGACAAACCATGGGCGACCAAAACCAAGACTAACCATAATGGAAAATGTACAAGGCGGCTGTTTCAAATATCATATAAACCGTTCAAGGGACACTGTGGCATTTTTAACGCTGCGATGCAGACAGGCAGTAAGTAGCGTTCACCAAATCAACTGCGATGGACTTAGATTCTGAAGGGTTCGAGAATAAGCTAGGAGTCGGCTCAGGCTTATAAGAGAGGGGTTGGTTAATATTAATGAATATATGACATAAGATCTGGAAATTCTCGAACTTTCTTGAATAAGGTAGAGAGACCTAGAGATTTCTAGATCTGTGCCTTATGTATAAAGAGCGGAGAGAAATGTAGACTGATCGGTGGTGTTTTGTAGAGATAGCAGTGAACGTTGTTACTTTGTTTATTTATATTGTCGAGTATTGATTTCGATTTAGAATTTTCTTTAGTTGTATTCTTAACCAGTTTGTTTATTGATTAAGTTCAATTATTGCGTTTCTACGAATGATTTCTACGATTTATTATTTTGTTAATCTCGACAAGACAGTGTGTTCGAGACACTGTGAATTATACTTAAAAATGTTCTTAAACAGAGGGGCGCTTTATCGAGTCAACGCTACAGACACCATACGTGTTTAAGGATAATAAAAACACTTCAGTATCACAATCTCTTTGAGCAGTAATATACTGGCATTGTTATATAATGCCAAAGAAAATGTAAGGCAAAATTAATTTTAAAAATTTTTCCTGCTCTTAGAGGCTATTCAGGAAAAAATATTAACAATTTTGTTTGCAACTTACGAATTCAATTGTATGTTATATACATTGGTAATTAAGGAAAGAAGTACTTTTTAAACAGTACCATCGTTCTGAAATCAATCTTGTGCTTATTTTTTATCTTCATTTTTCCCCTTTGCTGACTTGACTGCAGTGCGCTCCTTACAGCTCAATACCACCCCGAGACTTTTACCCGTTGACTCCTCTTTACTCATCAACCACTTTGATAGACGTTGACTCCAGAAGACGCAAGAAAAGCAAGCGAGGCTTACGCCAGGTCCGTAATACTTTAAGTTTAAGGGCTAGAAAAGCTCTTCAGAAAGTTGGTGGTGAGCATTTTCAATTTACTAGTGTAGGTTGCTTCTACGCAGAGAGGGCAAACCAGGGTTGGGAGCGGAAAAACTGTGCATCGGTTGAAAAAAAATACTCACAAAATGCAGGAACAGATTCTGGGGAGATAGAATGGTGCAGAACAGCTTCTAACATCGTTGTTTTATACCGAATTCCTGCATCTACATCGCGTGATGTTTAATAGTTATGGTTGTTCTGTCATAAAAGTAACGTAATTTACGTCAAATGTATTTCAACAATTATATAATAAGATAATTGCTGTCCACAAGAACTCATTTTTCAACCTAACCAGTTTCTATCATTTAAATTTTTTGTTATTCTTTAAATAATCAGATAGGAGCATATTATTTAGTTTAAATTCCTTTATCTTATTCTACAAAACTGGACATAGAGATTGGGATTTCGTAGAAAGTTATTTGGCTTTGTTGAAAGACATGAGATATTTCCAATGAGCAGTAGCGTGCCTATTGTAGTAGATTTAACCGATTGGAAGAAGTCGCAACAAATATCAGTACTCCCTCATCTAGCGTGACGAGGTAACTTAACCTTTCTCATCGCATGACTGTAGGCATATTCCTTGTGTGATTTTCAAAAATTTACAAAATTAAAAGCTTTGGCTTTTATTATTTTGAAATTGAAAGTGTGCAGATCAATACAAAAAGGTGCTAGCACAACATATGTGCGGCATTATGGGAAAAGTTAAACCTAAGTAAAGCTCGTGACTGTCTTCTATCCAACTATGTTCCGTAATTATGAGTGGTAACTCTCATCCATCTTTTTTTTTTTTTTGGTCTTCAAGATGCTGAATCAGTTCAGCGCCATCTGTGGGGAGATTCCCGCAAACAAGATTGGGGATCCGATATCCAGGTCGAGCAATTCAGGTGAGTGCAGCATTTCCATCTCTAGCAGGCATCAATGTTAGTTATAATAGCTTTGGCTAGGCGTCACTGGCGGAGCGACTCTATATTTGCGATGACAAAATCTATTTATGGTAACGGTAATGGCGGAGTTCTGAATCTTCTTTGTGCAGAGGTGACAAGTTTCTACGCGTCATGTGATGACATTAGTATAAATATAATGGCCATGAGTGTAAACAAACATAGACAAGAGACTCTGTAAACTGTGGATTTTTTTACACTCACAACCACCGCTCCGGAAGTTGTGCGTGGTCGGCGAAAATAGACCAGCAATCTTAACCACGTGATAGATTTGGCCTACTTATATGGTATAGATAGTGGTTGTGGTCACTGACGGGCAGAGGGAATGGTAGTTCGCAAGTTTTTTTTACACTTTGTTTGAAGGCGGGAGAGGTGTTCAACAAGCAGAGGCGTTATAGTGAACTCTTTTACTGAATCAAAATGTTGGATTGTGTTTGTTCGTTAGTTGTTTTTTTATTTGACGTTGACAATTTTACGTGCTGCCAAACACGAGCGAGGACGGTGAGACCTGGACACCTGTCTCAGCCGGTTACGTTAAACTGACACCGACTTAACCAGCAGGGGACGAAATAAGACTAATACATTTGGAGCGATGGTGGGATTCGAACCGCGAACCTTCCTACCTGGGGCCAAATGGTCTACCACTTGAGCCACGTGTCCCCATTCTTGGACAGCGAGAGCGGGTGACAAACATACGTCTAATTTTTTCAAACAAGGAAATTGTCAAATTCCACTCCTCTATAATATTAGTTATGTCTATTTTTGTTTTACATTTTCAGATCATAGTAGTATAGATGCAGCGATGAAGAGGCGACAAACAGGCATAGACACCAGCAGAGGTAAAAACAGGAGCAACTTTCAAGCGATATCATTATCAACAGCTTATTTATAATATATACAATGTCAACTTCTGAATTTTTGAAAAGTTCATACTCTACATTTTAAACGTATCTATTACATTATTATTGTTTTATTATTATTATCATTATTATTATTATTATTATTATTATTATTATTTATGTCTATAAATAGTTTGATTTCCAACGTACCCAAACTTTCTTCTTAAATATTTAAAAGTTGATGCCTTTAACCATTAACAAATTACTAATTGGAAAATAATCTTTGTCATGGCAAAATTGTAGGATTGAGATCGGCGATATTTTAAATTTTATATCTGTCAATATTTGCTCGGATTGTTTTCTGACTCAAAT
The DNA here is from genome assembly GCA_003991915.1 of Elysia chlorotica. NCBI lineage: Eukaryota > Metazoa > Mollusca > Gastropoda > Plakobranchidae > Elysia > Elysia chlorotica. Next base: position 942,271 of record RQTK01000020.1, on the reverse strand, counting down.
GAACGCCTTTCCCCAAAGAGTGACTGATTCATTGGTTTGCTGGTTTCTTACTGCCCACCGTTAGCATGTGCGCTATATCGTGGACACGGATATTGAGGCAACGATCTGGCCACACTGAGACAAAGAGACAGGAAAAAAGGGTCGTGGTGTTAATCAGGCCTGACATTATTGGGGGGGGGGGATTTTTCCCCTTTTTTTTTTTTTCTTTTAACCTTTTACCCTGTCTTTATATTTCATTGTACACTCTATCCCAGCACCGTCGGCAGTGCAGTCAAGTGATAATTCCGGAGATACTTCGAAGAAGCGAGACGAGTCCTCGAACAGGCCCTCTTCTCCTCCACCTATAGGGCAAGTACTTGTCTTCTCATGCAGAATGGTCATTATTTCATCAAAAGCATTATTTCTTACAGAAATACATTTTTTTTAATTGTTGACGCATTTGAAAATTTAAATCAAGCATCATTCAAGATGTCGCTCTAACTGCCGCTCAAGTCGCCAAGCTGTAGACTGTGCACTGTGACAAAAAAGACACAAAGGATATACACACGCGAATCATACTCGTGTGAACACTCTGTTTTTGTGCATGCTAAAAAAAGAGTGAAAAATACAGATGGTCTGAACGCTCTGGATGCTTGTGTATTTTTGACTCTGATATACACATGCAAATTTGGTGCGCAAAGTGGTGTGAACAGAAAAATATATACACATCGAACAGCGGAAGCGCGACTGTCTCGCTAAGTCATTGGCGCCTTAGTCAGACGAGTAAAAACATAATTGTGTGTATTTTTTCGTATTTTAATGATTTTATTTGATAAAAGAATTGTTAGCGTAATGTTATGTGCATTACACCTAGGCGTTGAGGGGGGAAATAGATCTACATTTGATTTGATCACACTGGAAGACAGAAAAAACAATGTTGACGTACCCATCAGAACGGTCCGTTCATTCCCTGTATTCTATTGTTGTAATTTTATAATGTGTATGTATAAGGTCGCAATTGTCACAGTGCAAGCGCTATTCATTGATAAACTTAAGCTGATAGTGGAAGAAAAGGTATGGCACAACTAAGATAAGCTTTGCATGTGCCAAAAAATTCTTCTCGATAAAGGTTTTACAAAAATCTAATGGATATATAATTTTTTATTTATTCCTCAATATTGGTTATTGATTTGAGGTATAAGTTCAGTGCATATGATTCATTAACTAGTTCTTCGAAGTAGGTAGACTATCAGACATATTTTGGACTTTTTAATTAAATGATTTTTGTCAATTACACAATATCTAAAATTTTGGCAGATTAAGGTTTTACCAGCTAACTCTTTCAAAAACATGTATCTCCACTCAACCAATCATATTGCGGTACCTGGCTGAATGGAATATTCTGTTATGTTAAAATATCGCACGTTTTTTGTGTCAGTCGAAATAAAACATTTCAATTTACAACCCGTTTTCCATTTCTTTCGGAAGAAACCTCGTTTCATTCGTCTATATGAATTTACATAAATCTTCAATTATGTTTATTCTCCACCTATCCGTATACTTCTTTTTAACGACAATACAATATTAACTCTAGAGCTAACACTTCTTATTCCTTTTCTAGACGAAATAAATCTGCTCACAACACTTTCGATTGGGAAGAAACCAGCCCAGACAAGACCCAAGACCCCACACTGTGGTACGGTCGCCCCAGCTTGGTGTCGCCTGGAGTCGGGGCTGCCGAAGGGTCTGCTGGTGTCGACAGAACTTCTCCGCGCAGAGAACGACAGACCAAAAAAGTGGCGTTCAACTCGCGAGATATTAGCCCATTCTCGGCCAAAAGTTTCGAGACGGAGCTGGAGTGCGAGAAACATCGGTACCGGGAGCGTGTGGGTCTTCCTCCGCTAGTGGACCCCTGCATCTCGCCCGCGGAGAGCCCGAGGTGCAACGTCGTTCCCACGACCGGCTCAAAACCGCCAAATCAGCCAAGATCTAGGCCCGAGAAGAAGTCCATTGGTGAGTTATCCTCTATGTTCGAGGAGAGAAAAAAACGCGCGCGGCAACTGTTGCTGAATAGCACCGCTATGATCTGTGAAGAAAACACCCTGATGGACAGCACGAGTTTAAGAAGCAGCTTGCGGGATCCTCTTACTCGATCCAGTGGCCAGTCTCATTCACTGCCGCGGTTGCCCTCTTGTAAGCGCAGCTTTCTAAACCCTGACTCCGACGCTAATGCGTCACAAAGTATCGACCCGGGCGTCAAGATGTACGAGCAGACTAGAAGCATGTTGGATCATGTTAGGCAGTGTCTGGCGCATTCTGAGACCGATTACCTAGAGGATGATTACGATGCAACCGATACCACGGCTGAGCAATTCGATTTTCCCGAGAGCACCGCCAGCTTTTCTAGGTCTAGCGGTCTCTCTCCCAGCCGTCTGAGAAATATGACAGCCAGCGATTTCTCGCTGTACCTCGCCCGCAAAGCACGGTACGCCCAGGCGATCAAGCTTAATTATAAAAATCCTCGACGGTGAGCGAGAGGTGCTGAGAGAGATAGGGAGAAAAAGACAAAGGGAGAGGGATTGAGAAATAAAGCGAAAGAGAGATTGAGAGAGAGAGAGAGAAAGAGAAGCGGATGTGAAAATTGAAATAGATCACCTTGGAGGGTCTATTAAACTAATAACGTGACGCACCAAATGAAAATAGTTTCGAGCTGTCGGAATACGATTTCATTGAGTTATAAGACAAGGGGCTCAGCTATTGTTCGCTTGAGTGAGTAGTGAGTATAGATTCATTGTGTGATAAAGTTAGTGTCTTTAAAAGAGGACATACAATGTACACAATAGGAAAACAATAGCATCTTAATAGCACTTGGGAGATCATGCGACTAGATAGAGTAGTTCATGATAACACTCCTTTGATCCCATTTTTCACAAATATAAGAATCTTAGTCTGAGATTGAAATCCATGTTTTAGATTCAACCTGATATCCAACTTCAGTAAAACGTGTGGCATGAATCAAATTTAAACATAAAAGTAATTCAAATTAATAAATAAAAGGTTAAATAACCGTGCAGCAATAAAACGAAAAGGTGCGCTTTTTTAGAACCCTTCAACAGGTGCGAACAGTTAAGAACCATCATACTTCCCAACACCGCACGTACATGGATGAAAGATTCCACTGGTGCCGAAAAAGTGGACTCATTTTAGTTTACATTTTGCAAATAGGCATTCTTTAATTTGATTTGAAAGTGTAGGTAGTAGCCATTGTTCAAATCTTTTTTTCTAAATGAATTAGTAACGAACAGTCCATGTGCATGTCTGGCACGAACAAACAAAAAAAACCACACACATATCTAGTCTCATAGTACACAAAATATGGTAAATTGTTATTAACTCTCGGACAGAAGTACACCATATAACACATCGTTAAATTACTGATACGATGATAAAGTTAAAACGTCTACATTTGTATTTATGATAAGAAAGATGAGATGTGGCATTGGAAAAAAAAAACACTGTATGCTTTGATAAAGATCAAAGCAAGGGTAACTGATGTTGCTGCTGGTGAAAACGACGACGACGGTGATGATGATGATGATGATGATGATGATGATGATGATGATGATGATGATGATGATGATGATGATGATGATGATGATGATGATGATGATGATGATGATGATGATGATGATGATGAGGATGACAGTTCAGTGCCAATTGTGGTGGTGTTGTTAGTTAAAGAGACAATCTATAGAGACAAACCAATAGGGTGAACAGGGACCATAATTGCATTCATCTCAATTCATGTCGTGATGCATTATGATTTCTGTTTCATTAAATAAACAGGTCAGTCGCTTTCTTGAAATAATTAGATGACTATTTTTCGTTTTTCTTTAGTTGAATGAAATAAAGAATCAGTTTAAAGTGCATGTATCGGGTTTGTGTGTTTCTTTGTCAAAACATGTATCAATTTTTTAAAGTAGTTTTCAACCCATTTGTATTTACATGTCTCTTCCTATCTTTCTTTCTCTTTCGCAAATTCCTCATTTATTATTATGATTAGAAATTAACTAAAGATATTTATTTTACCACATTGGGGCCTCTTTGGTTTTTATGCGTTTAGTAATATGATATATCTCAAAGTTTTATAATGAATAAAAAGAAAAGAAAAACCAGATTTGCTACACTTTATGTTTGTATTACATGAACTCACAAGTAATAAGCAAAAAATCGTGTTACACGAGTTGATAGTTCTGAAGGAATTCTACTATATTACTAGTTAATCAAACTTATTTTTGAATTTTCGATACGTCTACTATTTTAAGAAAAGAACGAAAATGCGAAATCAATAATTGTTTTATGTCTGTTTTTATGAATGAGAAACTTTGATTTGATAACGCTGCACACCAAGTAATAGATACGGCACTACCGAGAGCAGGGGAGAAAGAGAGAGAGAGAGAGAGAGAGAGAGAGAGAGAGAGAGAGAGAGAGAGAGAGAGAGACGGAGATAAATTGGACTAATGTTTCTGGCATCGCATGTCCACTAACTGAATTCTTCTATAGATCAAATCATTTTTTATAAGAGCCTTTGTACCATGTGGCCTTCAGACAATTGTTTAGGAATCCATCTAGACGAAACTAGCTTAAAATTTCAATTTAAAAAATATCACCATAACCCTGGAAGACACTTGTAGCAACACATGTTTCGACTGCTTAGCCATCGATCTGAAAATCTCCTTGTGTATTGTAGCCTTAAGTCCATATTTTATGGTTGCCGAAACCAAGAAATATCAACAACACGGTTGTTAGCTCGATACCATTCCACTAATTGTTCCCCTCGTTCGTTTATGATGCCAAATTTACGAATTATCAGCCTATCGTCTACTCTTGCTTCTCAGGCTTTAGTATTAAAATCATGGAATCATGACTTCGCCTCATCCAACACATCATAAAACATTTCTATAATAAAACATGTCTATATTAACATTGACGCTTGCTGACGTTCGTTCATAATTACATTTTGTATGATATTGGGGTCTTAAAGTCTTCATGAACGCTTTACTAAGTTTAGTGTCTTTTTGCAGTCTTTCCGATTTGTTGATAGGATATAACTGCAACACAGTTGTTTTATCCTGTATCTCTTGGGTATATTACTTTTTTAATTGTTTACCAACAACCCTTGGTTATTCCTAATCGTGATTTCCATTACAGTTTACAACACAATGTTTATTAGCAATTTAAAAAAACGTGGTTTGTTTTACTAAAAATTAATGGTCTCAAGTAGGATCAACATAGCGGCCGGTCCCAAATCTAACGTCTGACAATTTTAAGAAAAATGCGGGCATACATTATACTGACAGCGACTCTAAAATGTTATCATAAAAGAGTGACCGGAGGTCTTGGAACCTAGACCGGACTGACCCACATAACAGGACGGAATGGAGATTAGGAGTCAAAAATGCTGGCCTCCTGCTGCCTACCCCAGTACCTGGGACACCCGCAGCAGATGACAAATAAACACAGGATAGTGAAGTGAAGTGAAAAGAAGGAAAAAGGATAAAAAGGTACATGCCTATTTATAATTCTATGTAAACAAAATGTTGGTGTTTGTTTGGGTTTTTTTCTGTGTGTGTGTGTTTTTTTTGTTGTAGTTTCTTTTTTGTTCTATTGTTGTAGGTTGTTCTTTTTTTTTTTCAAGAAAATCAATACCTATAATAGTATAAAGGAAATAAAACCAGATAAACTGAACTGCGAAATTTGCCTTCAGTCCTTCACGCATTCATTCACTTCAACAAAAGACAAGAGAAGACAAGTGCCTGTGTAAAACTAAGAAATATATAGACCTACCAGTCTAATTGATCCTTTTAAAGAATTTTTTCGTGCCAAGAAATAATGGCACCGATTTGACTGGTAACTGAAGAAATGAAAGAAAAAGAAATACTAATATAAATAGAGAATAAAGCTAAAGGGTTCCTCTTAATTTTTGTTTATATAGTGTGAAAAGATAGGAGAGAGAGAGAGCGAGAGAGAGAATTTACCAAAGCCTCAGAATGTTATTGCCAAAACATTGCGGATTATTGATTTGACTTAGAGAAAAATTGGGCAAGCGGCAAACGATAATCTTTCGGACGTTTTAATTAAGGCTTTAGCGTGTCATTGATAAGGTGTAAAAATGTAACTTTTAAAAACCAATAATTTAACCAACATGCCCTATGCCTCAATACGCAATATTTACGAATTATAGAAAAGTGTGAACTTCCATTTTGTGACGACAAGATTGAAGGACGTGACCAGATACACGAAATCCCGACCCAAAAAAAATCTATTATTATTCACTGGGTTGGGCAAACCGTAAGCACTAACGTTCGTAAGTGCAACGTAAGCGGTAGCAACAAGTTTTAAGCCTCCCTCGTCTTAGTCTTAAGACGAGTCGTAATTTTACCACAACATTGTACTTACAACTCTCGACGTGTATAGAGCGCTAGCAGGGAATCTCTTCAGCTGATCAACTGGTCTTTCCATATAGCCCAAGTAAAGAATAAAAACGCTTAGGTGCAATCAGCTAGTAATCTTGGTTGAAAACTGTCCTATCTCATTCCTAAAATACTCTAAATCTTTAGAACTTTAGAAATGATATAGAACATTATCCAACTGAGTGTGACGCGCTGTCTCTAAGAAGAGTTGTTTTGTAAGCTTCCGAAGAATTGCCCAAATATCCTTTCTCCGTGCTATTTGCGGACAACGAGACGGCGCTCCGAAGCCCTTTCTTTCTGGCATGATCTATTCACAGTTGGCGGGGCGCTTCCAATCTCTCCTGATAAAAGAGTCTTTGGTGCGTTCAGGCTTCGCCTTGTTTCATTATTATTGATCTTGAAAAGTTGTAGAGAAAGCTCGGTTCTGTCACTTGCCTGGATTTATGGGGTGCAGTAAGATATTGCTGCAATTATTAAACAACGTTGGGAAGAGAAGTTGTGTGAGAAAGAGAGAGAGAGAGAGAGAGAGAGAGAGAGAGAGAGAGAGAGAGAGACAGACAGACAGACAGAGAGAGAGAGAGAGAGAGAGCATGATATTAAGTAAAGTGAGCAAACAGATTATCTTACTTTCAGACACATAGCAGACAGACAGACATGCAAATTCACAGATTAGACGATAGAAATGAAGATATGAGAGGAAAGAGTTGTGTTGAATTGAATTGATTTAAACTCCAACATCACCATTGTATAGGCTATAATATGAACGGACCCCAAAACTGACGTCTGACATTTTTTATGTGCTTGCACACACGAGACAGGGCAGGGATACCATGACTCCTGTCTCAGCCGGTCATATTAAACTGACACCGACCGAACCAGTACGGAGCGAAATCGCCAGGGCTCGAAGCACGGACCTCCTGCGTCAGAAGCCGATGTCCTACCCCAGGGCTGAAATCATGACACTCTAGCGACGTAATAACATCGGAGTGTTTAGGCTTCGTCTTAATTCATATTTATCTTGAAAAACGGCGGAGATTACGGTTCTGTCACTTTCCTGCAAGATAATGGCAGTGATTGATAGACAGTGTTTGTAAAAGAAGTTAGGGGGGGGGGGGGGAGAGGGAGAGAAGGGGAGAGAGGGAGCCATAGAGGGACATAGAAAGACAGAGGTAGACTGTGTAGAATAAAAAAAGAGGAAACTAATTTAGGACCTGAAACAACAAGTTAGACTTCTAAAAAAAATCTAAAAAAATAGCCATGAAGAGAAAAAAAGAGTAACCAAAGAGAGAGAAAAAGAAATAATGTTTAAAGGTTCATAGAGCAACGACGTAAGAACACTATGATTATCTCTTGATTACAAGATCTATAAAGATATCAGTACTGACACTTTGTGAGGGTTATAAGGCGTGGCGATCTTCCACAGAACAAAATGAAATCATAACACCCTGGCGACATAATAACACTGGAGGTGGCTTTATTGTACAGATAAAAGCTGCCCCCGTAGCTTTAGCATGTCGAAAAAGGTTTAGGGTAAAAGTGCGTTGACTCTTCTATGCCGCCTTCCGACTGGTACTGTGGTACAGTCACAGTAGAAGATCCATAGCTCTATGTGTGATAAATCGGCGGTGATTGGGTAGGACAGTGTACCGATAAAAGTGTGGTACCAAAAGACTAGATCTAGGCCTCTCACTCCAGAACACTAGCTTGGAACAGCCGTTTCTTTCATTGAAAGGCGATTCTGTTACCTTTTCTGGACTTGACATAGATCTAGATCTAGATTTAGATGAACCCATTTGGCGTCTTATTTTTATATGCGGTGATTTTGACATGCGAGTGGTGAAATGTTTAGCCTCTATGAGTGTTGAAGTTCATATTTTGCTTGTGATACGTACATGTCGGTTTTTACGCCAATAGATTTCATAGAGTTAAATGTGGTTTTACATGTGAAGTGTTTGACACACTGATGGTATCTGATAGTGAAAGATTTTCAACCTTAAGAATTACACAATAACAATTAATGATTTGAGGCAAATAACCTATAGCACACGCCTCTTTAACTTTACATATCGCTCTATTTCATTAAAGAAGTCAATGTGCAAAAGGCAGGTTCATACAATACAAAAAAAAACGGAAGAGTAAAATATATCTGAAATAAATTTGTAAAGAATTGTATAGACTCGTATATTTAATCGATTTACAGACAAATGAAAGTAAAAAATATTCTTCGAAATTACAACGTAAATCGCATTTACGTAAACATAAGAGATTTTATTTTTGATTTGTGCAGTGGGTGATCTTAAAAGATTAAGAAAAAAAATACTGTACACACAAACGGTCGTGCTCTGACGGCCTTACCCCCATTTTACACCTGAGAATATAAAAGGTTTTAGAGATATGCTATCAATGTGTCTTTGGTATAGATAACATATTTTTGTGACCAGTTCTTAGTAATATTGTACTAATGTTCAAGGTGGTTGAAACTTTAAATCCTATGTTATTACGATGGCAAAAGGGGAGAGACGTGATGTGGTAGTTGGGTAAGTTGTGTGGTCATTCATACAAAGTGGGGTTATTTACCTGTGAAACATATTTTTATACCTCACTTGGACTACACTCCTAATATAGAAAATCGTATATGCTAACTATCAACTCGACTAATAATGGATTACTCTGAACGCCTGACGCCAAGACCCAACATTAGTTCAGTATAATTATTAAGCTCCAAAACGCTTTTCAACAACCAGAAGGATCATCATTCACGAAATCCTAATACTTTCATCCAAATGAATGTCTATCGACAAGTGAATGTGGTGTATTTGAAATTTTGCTGTAAGTGCTTGTGATCTTGGTAACCAATAAAATAATGTTCCAAATGATCTACCTGTATATCAAAGCAGGTTTTTAAGGCCAGGCCGATCCGAACAAATGAGATTCCATCTAAAGACCTTAGAAATTAGACAATAACATGTTACCATGAGGCGAAACCAAGGTGTGACAGATTCAGGCCACACAGATTCCACTTGAAGCTAATTATTTTGACAATAACATGCTACCATGAGTTAAGCAAGTAAAGGTTTACGAGACCGCACAACTTAGATTCCATTTTAACCAATGAACTGGACAATAACATAATTGATTGTTTAGTTGTTTTAACGTTCAACGTCAGCACTATTTGGGCTATATTGTGGACATGCCCCAAAACTATCGTCTGACAATTTTATGCACTGCCACACACGAGACGGTGCGGGGGGAACAATAACATTATACCATGAGGATAAAGCAAGTTCTAAAGGTTTAACAGATCAGGACAGTGTTGATTTCGCCTGAAGCCAGAGGTCTGTGCCTTTGATGACCATGGCAAGCCCCAGGATCCCCTACCCCGAGCTCAGGTCCAGTAGACTGGACTTCTCAGATGCTGCCACACCCAACCCTCACCTGAGCAGCTCCAAGGCAGAAAGGTGGGTCTTTTTTCAATTTCTGTACTTTAATCGATGGGTGGCTTGGTTGTTGTTTTTTAAGTTGACGTCCAACCTTCAACAGCTTTACCAGGCTATATGGCAGAGTTGTGGCGAGACTAACGCCTGACAATGTTACGTGCTCTCTCACATAGACAGAGGTCTGTTTCCACGAATCCTGTCCCAGCCGGTCACATTATATGAACTATTAGGACAATACTCTGGCTCAGGTGCAGGATACCAGCGGTTCAAATCTCAGTTGGCGGGTAGGTTTTTGTATGTGGATCTTTTTGAAAGAAGTTAAGGTTGCATGTGCAATTAGATAATGTTGTATTTTGTTTTACGTTCTTTAGTTTTGCCAAAGAACCATACACGTAGACGGCGATTCGGTGTAAATCTAAACACGGTGCGTTACCTTTAGGTCGAACCTCTGGAACCTCCTACTTGTATGTCCTGGGCGATACGGACTGTGCTATCTAGTGCAAACTTCTCTAAGACATTTTTATACGAAGCACAAAAGCTTGGCGACAGAGAGTGTGACTGACATTGGCAAAGTTTCCTTGCAGAATTCTATATTTGTGGGATTCCGATCTTGTATAATTTTTGCTCTTATATCTCTAACTTCTTATCCCTACTAATCAATAACCTGGAGGAAATGTACTAACTAGAACATTGAATAAGTTAGTCTTTTTTAAATTGAATTTGACATGGACAACAGAAAAACAAATGTATTGGAAATGAAGACAACATACACAAAAATGAGTTAAAATGAGTTATGATCCCCATATCAAGGAAAAAAACGAGATGGGCACTATTTTTTTTCAAATGTGTATAATTATGTAAACCCAAGTCAAAAGCGCAGAAAAAAAAAGATTAAGTTAAAACGTACCAAATAATAAAAGTACACTGTTATCGCTTTCGTTGCCTTATAGTGGGCTCTTCTCAATATTAATTCCTCAATTAAAGCAGAGCAAAACGAAAGGTGCTGTAATCTTAACAGCTGCAAACCCATATTAAAGCCCATACAAAAGAACAGATTTCTGGTGTAAAAAACTGAGATATAATGTACCAAATAAGATAGTCACACATCTATGTACATACGCTACTTATTTTCCCAGGGTGGAGCATATGACTCTTGAGTTCGATGTGGAGATTTTGGACGCAGTTTTCAATAAGCCAGGCCGCTACTTTATAAAGATGACCATACAGAGTCTGGCTACCAAGGATTATTCACAGGTATTATATTTTCACATTTTATAGCATTTTGTGCCAGAAATTGAATCTGCTTCCTAATATCTTGAATCTTCTAATATCTTCTTATTAAACGTATACTATTCGTTTACGGATACAATGTTTACATTACAAAAAAGCTCAATTTTTTCGCTCACCTCTACATGATTAACTACAGCACCGAAATTCAATCGAACTTTTAGAATTCATAATTATTTATTGTTTGTTTATAAAACAAAAGAAGCAAAACTTCGTGGTTCTCTGAAAGCTGAAATCGGATACATTTTTTTAGAAAAATAAGCCATCAGAAATCGATTTTGTGACTAGAAATATGTGCGATCAACAATAATAACAAATGTGATTTGTTTACACATCGTTATTAAATCTATTCGAATGTAGGCCTACATTATAATTATTGTACATTCTATAGTCTTGATGTGTCTGTGGGTGGGTGGGTATGTTTGTGTGTTTTGGGTTGTTTCTTTGTTGCTGTTTTTGTTGTTTTTTTGTTTGTTGTTGTGTTTGTTTGTCGTTGTTTTTTTGTTGTTTTTTTGTTGTTTACTAAGGTATTCACACATCTATGTACATACGCTACTTATGTTCCCAGGGTGGAGCATATGACGCTTGAGTTTGATGTGGAGATTTTGGACGCAGTGTTCAACAAGCCGGGCCGCTATTTTATAAAGATGACCATACAGAGTCTGGCTACCAAGGATTATTCACAGGTATTATATAAACAAATTTTATAGCATTTTGGGCCAGAAACTGAATCTGCTAATTTATTAAATCACCTAATATATTCTAATTTAACGTACAGTATTCGTTTATGGATACAATGTCTAAAAGCTCAATATTTTCTCACCTCTACAGTACTAACTGCAGCACCGAAATTTTGCATGGATGTAGCACTAAACTTCGTCCAGTGCAATCGAACCTTTAGAAATTACAATTACTCACTGTTTATTTATAAAACAAAAGAAATAAAACGTAGAGGTCCTCTTGTTAAGCTGAAATCGGATACATTTTTAGAAAAATAAGCCATCAGAAATCGATTTTGTGACGAGAAATATGTGCGATCAACAACAAGAAAAAATTGGATATTTTTTGTACACATCGTTCTATCTATTTCAATGTAGGCTTACGTTAAATTGTGCGTTCTATTGTCACTATTCGTCTGTGTGTGCGTGTGTGCGTGTGTGCGTGTTGTTGTTGTTGTTGTTGTTGTTGTTGTTGTTGTTGTTATTGTTGTTGTTGTTGTTGTTGTTGTTGTTGTTGTTGTTGTTGTTGCTGTTGTTGTAGGGTTGTGCTGTTGTTGTTTTTTTTTTCGGGGGGAGGGTTGTTGGAGTTGTTGTTTTTTTAAACCTTTCTCCATGTCTATCAAAGACTTTGGCTTATATTACACGAGAACTAGATCTATAGAGGCCTAATGTTTTATCTTTGTATGCCTATATAGATTTAGATTCCTATAGGGCTAATCTTCTTGAATTTTTGTGACTATCTATATCTAGCTCTATAATATGCTAATGAAGAAAAAATATAGATATCTAATATTAAAAAATGCACATGCACTTTATCCGAACATGGACAACACTTTTTAAAATTTTGATTGTTCATTGCCGTAATTGTATAGACTACACTATCACAGAGTTTCCCTTCCCAAATTTAGAATAAAGAAAATAGTGTGTATGCACTGTAATTCTAAACATGTGCAACTCTTTTTGACTTATTGGTTGTCCATCCCTGAAACGTCCCAAGATACTCATTTGGTTCCCAATTTCCGGGACCTAGACCTACTCATTTGCTTTCCAATTCTGGATTGGTGTTAGCATGAGATCTTGCTGATTAAAAATTGTTTTATGGCATGTTCACTGTCTCTGCAAACAAGCAAAAATTAATTGGGCAATGTTTTTTTCTAATATTTAACTTGTTGCTTAACAACAGCTGCTGTTCTTCTCCGTTTAACTTTATGGAATATGCTCCCTTTTGCGTCCGATCCCAGATTACTGTCAGCAGACTGATTGCGACCATGTTCATGAAACATTATTTCACTTTATGATATTAATTTGCGTTCAAAGAACGGGATCTAAACTAGTACAGTCATAAAGTCTGAGATTGTTCCCATATTTTTTGTTTTCCCACACAAGGATATTTTATTGCCTTTAAAAGTACAACAAAAACAAGTTAAAACCCAATGATTCCCAAAATTTCATAAATATTTTTAGGTTGTCTTGTTTTCTTTTTACTCTTACAACAATAATCTTAGTTGTGAATTTAAACGTTAGGTAATTGTCAATTTTCAATGCTATAAATGCCTGTAATCAATGCCTATTATTTTAAGGTAACGATCGTCTAAAATGTTGCATTGTTTTTGTAGTAGGAGTTAGTGCCGCGTAGGGACGGTGCGGATTAGATTACCGTCTACTCTTTTCTGAACCTTTTCAGCTTTTTAGCGATCTGGCTTCGTCTACGCCAGAATTATATGCCTATCATTGTAAGTCTACCCTTGTTAATTACATATATATATTTAGTAAATTCAGTTCTTACTTTTACACTCACTTTAAAAAACAAACAAACGAAAATATCGATTGTGAACTACTTATTCATAACATGGAAATCTAATTTATAATATATACGATCCATTGAACTCCGTATATATCTGCTCAGATCATGCTGCGAAAGTGGCCGGGCGAGACGTACTACAGGGATTACGAGGCGCTCACCAGTGTGGCCACACAGAAGGGCAACGAGATGGAGCCCGAGCTCAGCGCATTCGAGGACAAAAAGTTTACGTTTCGTCTACCTGAAGGTAAGACACGCGATTAAGAAGGTATTAGAGGAGTTGTGGGCTAGCCGGGCGTTGTACTTACGACGCTTTGTTTCTGTGCAGCAGCACATAGGTTTGTCAGACGTTATTCTTTTCCCCCGATATAAATAGTTGGTGATGATAGGCGTTAAGAAACAAACAAATCAAACCAGACTATCAAAAGCAGCTAATATATACATAGCGTTTTGTTTATGATTTATAATGTTTCATTACAAAATGTTAACAAAGGAAAACGTCACATAACGGTTGTAAACGTATTCTATTACAACCTATATCCTATGTCACATTAGTTATTTTAAAGAGTTTAGACCAAGAGCATTTGGTTATAAATCAAAAAGAGGTTATTAAAACAGGATGAAGTGAATACAATGTGCAATGTGCATGTGAGCCACTCTTATGGCTTACACCTAAAACAGGGTGCGTTCATTTCACACATTAGACAGGGTGGGCTGGATTCGAGACAAATAAAGGCAAATATTCGGATCTAGGTCTCTCTTGGTACAGAGCATGAATAAGCATTTAAGCAATCTGTTCATTATTTTTTACTTTCAGCACATTTAACATGATAATATTCCCAAAACTCACTTTTGTTCAGTCCACTGACTCCACTTCGTTTCACTGTTCCAAATAGCTAAAAGATAAATCGATAACACACTTTGACATAAAATGTAGAAATTCGTATCTACTCTGGTGACACGCTATATTATTTTGGAAAGCATTGGGCCTGGTCAAATAAGACTTTGACCACCGATCGCACACAATAGAACTTGGCCTAGTTGACTGCTCGGTACTGTTTGCCGGTGACGCAAAGTCTCCTATTGTTCCTTTAAAGAAAAAATGTTTCCCTGACTTTTGGCCTCTAGTGATTAAGAAAAAAAGAACGACGTACCTCTAGCCTCTTTTTTCACTTATTTCATATCTAAGGAGGGAATAATTTGCATTTTAATACAAGTGCAAATTTCATTTGAAAAAATTCATTTGATATTAATGTACCTCATGTATATATTTCTACGTGTATTTAAACGTACGTTAATGTTAACGTATTGCATAATGCAAGTCTTAGGGGAAATAGTATTGAAAAAAAGAGTTTGGTTTTTTTTAAACAGCGGTGGATATAGAATATTTTTATAACCGTATAAAGCTCTGTGTTTACGCACTCTTAACACAAACTAAAGGGGGGGGTATTCTACAATGATGCTATGGTGGTTTAAATGAAGAAGCTTTAGGTTTTAAAAGTCTTGAGGTTGGCCAGCAGTTCAATCACTCGATCATTAAGATATTAATCCTGAACCTTTACGTCCGAACCACGTTTATGAAAATGAATAATGATTTTGCACCCTACCCTCTATAAATCTCGGGTTACACACTTTTTGTCCTCGTGGCGACTATCTTGCATTTTTCCTAGATTTATGGATTACTAGAGCAAAAACTTCCAGCCTGGCATTTTATGAGTATGTCCATACTTCATTTTGTGTGTTGTTTTTGGTTTTTTGTTTTGTTTTTGACACAGGATCCAAACCTACAACACAGTACAATACACTAAAAGTGATTGTCGCTATTTATTTTGTTGTTAGCGTCTAGCGTAAGTCTTACATAGGTTATATTGTGGACAGAGCACAAGGCTGACGTCTGACAGATTCACGTGCTGCCACACACGAGGCAGGTCGGGGAGACCTGGACTTGTGTCTTAGCCAGTCACATTACACTGATACCTACACAATCAATAGGCGACAAATACATTTTTGGTTTTGAATTAGGGACCTCCTGGTTGGGACACCAATGCCCTACCACCTGGGCCAGTTTGCCTCCCCCCTAGTGCTGATTGTATTTTTGTGAGTGAACACCTCCCGCGTCAAAGAGGAATACGGAATCGAAACAATACATGGCAAACTTGTTCTTTATATCAATATGGTTACCACAAAAATGTATCTTAACAAAATAATGATTCAAGGTGCTACGAGCAAATTCTTGCCGCCATCATCTTATAACGAACAGCTGCACTAAAAAAACAATTGATAGTTTGACTAAAAAGTATGTCTTCATTTAGTTTAATTAGAGCAATATAGAAGTATGTAGATAGATTTTGGTTTACATAAAGGAAAAAAGAATGATGGATTTGTTTATCTTAAATTAGAGAAGCAAAACTTTCTGCAACCTTCTCTGAATCATAACAGAATTTTGTAACATCCTTAATGCTTAATTTTGTTAAACAGCTCAAAGTGCCCTAAATTAGAAAGACAGAAAAGGGTAACACTAAAAACAATTCGCTAGGTATGCGGAAATACTTTTAAGGCAATATTTCTGTTGACGCCGATAAAAAAATTTTTTGCTCTGCACTCAATTTACTAAGCGTTACATAAAAAAAAGGTTCTTTAATGCGCATGTGCTGTAGTTTTCTGCAAGCATCACCGTAACCATGACGTGTATCTGCTTCTGGAAGCGTTATATTGTTATATGTAATTCATTATACAGACAAAATAGTTATGGCCATCAGTATAAGTTCAAAATGGTGTGTTTTCGCAGGTTTCTGCAAGCACGACCGAAACCACGACGTGTACCTGTTCCTGGAAGCGTTACATTGTTACATATAATACAATATGAAGAAAAATGTTATGGATCATCAGTTCAAAATGGTGTGTTTGCGCAGGTTTCTGCAAGCACGACCGGAACCACAACGTGTACCTGTTGCTGGAAGCGTTCCATTGTTACATATAATACAATATTGAGAAAAAAATGTGATGCTCATCAGTTCAAAATGGTGTGTTTGCGCAGGTTTCTGCAAGCACGACCGCATTCATGACGTGTATCTGCCGCTGGAAGCGTTTCATTGTTAGATCTAATACAATAAAATTATGGTGAAAAAAATGCTATCGTTGTCAGTATTAGTTCAAAATGGTGTGTTTGCGCAGGTTTCTGCAAGCACGACCGCAACCACAACGTGTACCTGTTGCCTGAAGCGTTCCATTGTTACATCTAATTCAATATGAAGGAAAAATAGTTATGATCATCATGGTTACGTTCAAAATGGTGTGTTTGCGCAGGTTTCTGCAAGCACGACCGGAACCATGACGTGTACCTGCTCCTGGAGGCGTTCAGCCTCCCCAGCGACATGAGCGGCTCGGGCCAGAAGTGCGGGGAGGGCAAGGTGGCCATCTACCCCCGGACCAACGCGCCCAGGGCTAACTACATCGCCGCGCCAGGCGAGGACATGTACAGGTCAGACTTTCCACGTGTGCCCCATAAGCAGGACCGGCAGCTCACATTGGTCAAAGTTCTATGGGCCTCTGTTGTTGTTGTTTTGTTGTTGTTGTTGTTGTTGTTGTTGTTGTTATTGTTGTTTTTTGTATTTTTGTAAACGGGTGGCAACAAGGCGGCGGTAGAGCCAAATAGGCCTACTTAAGATTATAGCCAGTTCGCAAGATAAGATCCCATGCAAATGAAGCAGTCGAAGCCAATCAATGGTTTAGTTTTGCGTACGTGGGATACATTATTTAAAATTAGCCTGGGACCTGCCATGATTTGCAATGGACGCGTGGAATAACAGATGATACCCATAGTTTGCTTACAGTGGGCTAAAGCCATGATTAACTATAAATGCGGTTTCAATTCTTTTTCCTTTGCACAAAAAAATTAGCATCCGAACTTTTGCACTTCAAGCAGCATAAAATCTGAAAACAATAATATTGTTCTTATATAACAAAATAAAACATTTTAAGATAACATACCTTTGGTTTATTTCCATGTTCTAGATCATTCTGACAAGCAAATGTACCTCTTGGCTTATTGTTTTTATTGACAAACTATCTCACTCAGACACACACAAGTGGTGTCTCTTCTCCGAACATCCGGAACCAAGCCGGACAAAGCCGAGATGCATTGTGGGAGAATGCGCTGCCAGTTTGCACTGAGGGAGTATGACGGAAATGCAGAGAAAAAGAAGAGGCAGAAAGAAGAGGAGAAAAGAAAAAGATTAGATGAACAGAACCGGAAGGGGGAGGCTGAAAAGAAAAAAAATGCAACGAAAAGTGTGGCGAATCCATTCCAGGTTGGTTAAAAAGGTTTTAAAATGTTCAAGTTCATGAAGAAGAGCAAAAAAGTTTTGCAGATCATCCAGAAATAAAACAACATATTTTTCTATTAAGAAAAGTAATGATTTTTACATTGGTAGCCCAGTATATTTTTAGAAAATTTGAAGAATAAAACAACTTTTCAATTGATTATTACTTATCCTTTGTACCGCTCAATATTTCTACAGTTATCTCTGATAGTGATGCCTGGTTTTATAAAAAATATAGATGAGGCGAAATGACGTTGACATGGATGTCGCTAAATCGTGAATGGATGATATCCATACACTTGGTATTGGAAATTGCCAGTAACACAAGACAGCACTGGTTGCTGGAGCTTCTGCCTCGGCTGAACTAATTTATATACTGGCACCGATCCAATGAGTAGAAACCATAGGCGGTCTGATTTAATTTCAAGGAACCCTGGACTTTGTGACTAGAGACGAGTGCTCTGTCGACTGAGCTAACTCGTTCCCTCTCCTCTCCTTCTTGGTTACCCCTCCTCTTGAACATATGAATTTCGAGGGCAGGACGGGGCTAAAGCACAACTTTGCTCAATTCAAATTAGAGAGACACTCAGACAATAAAATTTAAAAGAAATATCGCTAATAAAGTTGCATCCAAACATTGAACTTTACAGGCTTGGCTATCTAGACATCGATACCGGATGACAAAACCACGTCCCTCCATAAAGGGTTTTTCCGATCGCTCATTGGCTCCATTAGGCAAAGATAGGGCTATGATTGGATGTCAGTGCGGATTTCCTTATTTAGCGTCTTTACATGAACATGGGCCCCGCTGGTTGGTTGGTTGGTTGGGTTGGTTTAACGTCCAACAGCAGCACTATTATAGGCTATATTGTGGACGGGACCCAAGACGGACGTCTGACAATTTTATGTGCTGCCACACACGAGACAGGGCGGGGATACCATGACTCCTGTCTCAGCCGGTCACATTATACTGACACCGACCCAACCAGTAGGGAACGCAACAGCCAGGATTCGAACTCGGGACCTTTTGCGTCGGAAACCGATGTCCTACCCCCTTCCATATGGGTCCCGCAGTCGCAAGACTGTTTATTAACGTAGAGCGGTGACCATGAACAACCCTGTCGATATGTTACTCTCCCTGATCCAGGCCCGCCCCAAGGTAGCCCGCACGCCTGTCTCGGGGGAGGCACCCCGAACATCGACCCCTCCCCCAGCAGACAAAGCTCCAAGCCCCAGCCCCGAATCGCAGGACAACATGTCCGTCAACTTGCCACTCACGCCGTCACCTATACCTGTTGACGACAATCGAAAGGTGAGTTGTTTTAGTTGTTTGTTTATTTGTTAGCGTCAAATGTTAGCACTTAAGGCTATCATGTGGTGGGTCCCGAATATTATAGACCTATTAAAATTTGAAAAAGATTTGATGAATACGCATTTAAAGTTAATATCTTTCATTACAATAGTTTAACAATTTTTACAAACCGGGAGAGTCAATCGCGGTGTACTTGGAAGTGAAGGCACGGTTTCTCATATCTGAAATAACTTTTAATATGTCTGGTTTTGTTCACCATTGGTATGGACAAAGTATGACTGATATTGCATGACCCATATTCAAAGACAAACGTGTAATTGCTTTTTCCTCCCAATTTAGTGAGTGATAACCATTCACCTGAGAGAAGTTTTCTTTGTGTGAAGAAGATTTTGTTTTCTCTCCCACACTAAGTGTTGTTTTCTCTTTACCGCAGTCCATGTATATTGTGCCCTACGTGTTGTTTTCTCTTTATTCCAGTCCATTTATTATGTACCCTACACCTGTTTTCTCTTTACTCTAGTCCATGTATTACGTACCCTACACCTGTTTTCTCTTTACTCCAGTCCATGTATTACGTACCCTACAGTGTTGTTTTCTCTTTACTCCAGTCCATGTATTACGTACCCTACACCTGTTTTCTCTTTACTCCAGTCCATGTATTACGTACCCTACACCTGTTTTCTCTTTACTCCAGTCCATGTATTACGTACCCTACACTGTTTTCTCTTTACTCCAGTCCATGTATTACGTACCCTACACCTGTTTTCTCTTTACTCCAGTCCATGTATTACGTACCCTACACTTGTTTTCTCTTTACTTCAGTCTATGTTTAACGTAACGTTTTCTGTTTGGTCCAGTCCCTGGACTCGCCCCTGCCCGAGTACGACAAAAGCACGTACACAGCCAATGCGGCCTGGAGACACACTGCCCGGCCAGGCCACCAGCAGGTGGATGTCATCTTTCACGGCGCCAACAACTTGCCGCTAGCCCACGGGAAGAAACTGCCACAGCCCTTTGCCACAATGTGAGTGCATCTGCGTTTTTCTATTACTGAACGACAGTTTTAATAGCATTTGATTGTTGTTTTTTTACAGCATTAGAAAAATAGATTGTTTAAAGTTTTTTGTTTTGTTTTGTTTTTGTTTTTTGTTTTTTTAATATTATGATCATATTAAAAAAGGAATCTATGTTTACTCTGCTTAATTCTCTAAGAAACAAATCAAATGTTTGTCAATATTGAGTACACAATGATAAGTAGTAGGTATATCGGTTCATCACTTACTGTTCAAGCCTCGTTCATCATATTTTGAAAACCAGCCCAAACGCTGAGATTGGATTTTTCCTAACATTATTGTCGAAGTAGATCCAGATAGAATTTAAACTGCGCTCGAATGTTTTTAAACCCCGAAAGATCCCCATTCGATAGATCTGGAATTTAGTATTATAACCCGAGCAGAGCCCGCACGTGAACATGTCGAACGGAAAGAAAAATAATTACGGCAAGAAATCTCAACTATTGAAATATAGCCCCGCACCTATTTGAACCTAACCCGATCTCACTTACGATTAGCTAACTGAAATTTAAAAAAAACAGCAATGGCTGCTTGATCACGGAATCAATTTCAATTCCTAAAATCTAATTAATGCTTTATGCGTCATCGTGAAAAATAAAAGAACCAGCCTAAGGCATTCAGAAAATTCCAAGGTACCAATATATCTAAATTTCAAGTTTGTACCTTGAATAGTTATGACGGAGAAGACAAATATAGAATAAGATAATAATGATTATAAACTTGTTTTTTCTTCACACTAGTCCGTGGATTTGTGGACTGTTTTCTTTTTACCCTAGGTCGTTGATTATGTGAACTTCCTTGCTCTCCACTCTATTCTCTTAAATATTTCTGTATCTATTTATCTCAGAAATGTATTATACATTGCAAAAAGTCTATGAAATTTCTCCGTTTCTCTTTCTCTCTCTTCATTTCCCGCTCTCTCTCTCTCCCTCTCTCTCTCTCTCTCTCTCTCTCTCTCTCTCTCTCACTTGTTTTCTCTTTAGGCCAGTCCATGTATTAAGTACCCTACATCTGTTTTCTCATTCTCTGTTTGGTCCAGTCCCTGGACTCGCCCCTGCCCGAGTACGACAAAAGCACGTACACAGCCAATGCGGCCTGGAGACACACTGCCCGGCCAGGCCACCAGCAGGTGGATGTCATCTTTCACGGAGCCAACAACTTGCCGCTAGCCCACGGGAAGAAACTGCCACAGCCCTTTGCCACAATGTGAGTGCATCTTCTTTTTTCTATTACTGAATAACATTTTTTAAATATTATTTGCTTATTTTTACAGCATTAGAAAAATAGATTGTTTGAAGTTGTTGTGTTTTTTTTTATTATGATCATATTAAAAATAATCTATGTTTACTCTGCTTGATCCTCAAAGAAACAAATCAGATGTTTGTCAATGTTGATTACACAAATGATAAGTAGTAAGTCTATTGGCGCATCACTTATTGTTTAGACCTCTATCATCGCATTGGAAACGCCAGCCTAGGCGATGAGACGTGATTATTCTCTACACAAATTGATTAAAGATTTTTACGTTGATTGTATGATTATGGTATCAGCTGCTGGTGATCCTTGTAAAGACCTCTTCCATCATTTTCACAACAGAAAATTAGACTGACGATCAGTGTTTAGACATCAAACATTTAAGCAACACCAAACTAGATGCAACCACTATTGTTAAGACCTCCTCCGTCATTTAGAAAAAAGCAAATTAGACGCTCAAAATCATTACTTAAGTTTCTTCCATCATTTAAACAAAAGAAAATTAGGCGCTGACGATGAGTTTTAAATTTCCTCCATCATGATAGCAAAACGCACCTGGACGCGGAGATGGGCTTCAAAGCCAGGTCCAAGACCCACGCTGTGGTCAAGCCGACCAACGCTCCATCCTGGGAAGAGATGGTCACCATGGACTTGAAAGACCATGAGGCCAGGCAGGAAGGTAACCTGGAAGTTTGCATTACTTTTTATCTTCTCTTTGTGTGTGGGGGGGGGGGCGTTAAATTTACGCCAACGTGGATCTTGTAAACAAAAGAACTAAAAAAATGAAAGAACAAAAAAACATTTATTGTATATAGTATTATCTGTATTTGAAACACCACTGGCAATGTTAAGAAGAACGCTTTTCACAATTGATTGTTTCATTAGTTTTCTCCTAACTAGGGTCTATGATTTGGCAAGTATTTTTTTTATATTCTGATCAGCCATTTTTCCAAATCAAAATACAAAGATTAAAGACTTAATAAGGAAAAGTTGAAAAAAATCCCTGAACGAATTCTCAGAACAGTTATACTCTTCAGTTAGTATAATAGACTAAAAATGACCATGCAGTGTTTCTTTTGCCACTTTCAATATAAGAACACATATACCTACTATTTTCAGCTAAATAATTGAACAATGGGAATCATCATGCAACGTGCACATCTTATGAGCTGACAATTGAACGTAGTCAACAATCTAATAAATACATTATTTCTTTATTTTCTTCCCAGCCCTTACCATGGCTGTATGTGACGGCATAACAAGGGACGAACTGATAAACTTTTCCATCCCTTTTACCCTCCTTCAACCTTTTCACCAATATCATGTAGAATTGACTTTGGTGAGCAGTAAAATCATAAATGTTTTGACTTTTTATACTTCAAAATGTAATATGATTTAATAGCATATCACGAACTTTAAATAAATGATCCTTATACGATTAGCTACAGCTCTAGATTTTTTAGTAAACATGCGCTTCCTAGAAGGTGCGTAGAGGAAGAGACATTGGAACATGGGTTGACGGATTTTAAAAAAATGCTGCATTAAATAGT
Source organism: Elysia chlorotica (assembly GCA_003991915.1). Taxonomy (NCBI): domain Eukaryota; kingdom Metazoa; phylum Mollusca; class Gastropoda; family Plakobranchidae; genus Elysia; species Elysia chlorotica. The sequence goes on along the minus strand of RQTK01000020.1, from coordinate 919,064 downwards.
GAAACAGAACGAGAAAGAAGAATCAAAGAGGTGCATAGAGGTAAAGATTAAAGTGTAGAGGTTAGGGAAAGAATGTAACAAGAAAGGCAGAGAGAATAGATAGAGAATTTAAATGAGAGAAGGAAAAATAGGGAGAGTTAGAGAAAGCGTTTTTCTTAACCCCTCCATCCCCCTTTCTCTCTATCTCTCTCCCTATCTCTCACTCTCTCACTCTCTTCGACTGTCTGTCTCTCTTTTTCTCTCTGGCTTTCTCTCTCTTTCTCTCAATGTCTTTTTCTCTCGCTCCCTATTTTAACTCTCTCTCTCTTTCTCTCTCTCTCTCTCTCTCTCTCTCTCTCTCTCTCTCTCGCTCTCTCTCTCGCTCTCTACTAAGTTAGGATTGAAAAGGTTGAGAATAACTTTCAGATCGATATGAAGTGGCTCTATAAATCTCTGTAAAGAAAAGTGTTATATTATTGTGACATCTAGATTGCATTAAAAAAAAACAGAATTTTGTTTGCCTTTTATTTCAAGTAATGTTCTATTTTTTCGCCAATTACACCATTGTAATTTATACTATACCATAGCCTCCCAATGGCAAACAGCCTGGTTCAAAGTTGTACGCATCGATAACAAGAAAATTGAGCAGTTTGCCGAAGGATTCATCTTCTCCTAACTATCTCGGACTAGAGGTAATGATGCAATATTTATGTTTCTGTTGATATCAGTAGGGCTAATTTATTATCATTTCTTTTCAGTGCTTAAAATAATTTGGGTGTAAATGATCATATTGTTCATCCATGCATATTGTTCAAAAAAAAGGGAAAAATGAGATGTTGAAAACATTATATACTATAACGTATAATTTAAATTTAAATTAAAACTTAACTAATAATGCAGCAATAATGCACTGCTGGTGTAAAAACAGATTATAAATTATATTACTGATGCAGATAATACATTTTTGTTTTTACAAATATACATGATATTTTGTTATCTAATAATACGTTTGACGTTTTTCTATGGTTATTAATCTAATTTTGTTCAAAAGGAAAAGTTGCAATAATGATTATATCTACATGTAAAATATACAAACAGTTTGAACCACAGTTAGGGATGCAAATTTAAAATATAATAAGCCTTACGTGACGCAAATGTAACAAAGAACATACTAGACGACAAGACACGGTCAAGAAAATACCTAAGGCGATATAATGATAATAATTAAATGTAAAAATGCAGGTTTGAAAGCAGTCTGCTTTTAGACAACATTTTTTCAATGCTAAAATATCTCAGATGACGTAATTTCTCAGGAAGACTATCCATCGTTTCCTACTAAAATTCCAGGTGTTTCTCCGAGCTGTGAAACTGCCACTCCAGAACCCGGTGGGTCCCCTCATAGCGGTGGCCCGAATTGTTCCAGATTACTACAACTACAAGTAAGCAAGGCACCATTTTTACACTATTCGGTAAATTGTGATATGAGATGAGTCAAGTGTATTGTAATACTGGAGAAATCTGATGTGGAGTTCTAGCAACATTGATAGCTATGGATTTAAACAGTTTCTTAACCGTTCCCTCTAGGATGTCAAGGAAGATAGTATATAACGTCATTGCAGGGATTTGGCCTTTTATATTACTATACTGACAAAAACCCGACCGGTAGAGTAAAACGCGAGATAAAAAGGGAGAGAGGGAGAGAGGGAGAGAGAGAGAGAGAGAGAGAGAGAGAAAGAGAGAGAAAGAGAGAGAGAGAAAGAGAGAGAAAGAGAGAGAGA